>BSBM01000643.1:4910000-5292500 GCA_027924585.1 Larix kaempferi
ATGTCATCTTGTAGGTCCATTTTGTAAAATAGGGTTTTGCTTAGTAAGGGAGTGTGCAATTTTTGCACATTGGGGTCAAATTTGAAAAATCGTCGACCGGGCAGTTATGGCTAGCGTTCCTTGTTGGAACCTTCCTAAACACACTTGAAGGACTCCTCGAAACCCAGTTTTGTTGCATGGTTAGAATTCTATGCCCCCGGTAGGTATCCAGCAGGTGTCCCTGAAGGGATTTTGGATGTGAGACGGAAGGAGCCATAAAATTACAACCCTTTCTCAGATCGACAAACCGTCGACTCCATTGGATTCAGGATATTGGGATAGTGCTAGGGGTGCACCTCTCCTCTGGTCCCATGGCATAGGTCTCATCTTGTAGGTCCATTTTGGAAACTAGGGTTTTGCTCAATAAGGGAGTGTGCAATTTTTGCACATTGGGGTCAAATTTGAAAAATCGTCGACTAGGCACTTATGGATAGCGTGACCAGCTGGAACCTTCCTAGACAAATTTGCAGGACTCCCTGGAACCCAGTTTTGTTGCATGGTTGGAATTCTATGCCCCCGGTAGGTATCCAGCAGGTGTCCCTGAAGGCCTTTTGGATGTGAGACAGAACGAGCCATAGAATGACAACCATGGCTCGGATCGACAAACCGTCGAATCCGTTGGATTTAGGACATTGGGATAGTTCTAGGGGTGCCCCTCTTTTCTTGTCTCATGGCCCAGGTGTGATCTTGTAGGTCAATTTTGGAAACTAAGGTTTTGCTTAGTAAGGGAGTGTGCAATTTTTGCACATTGGGGTCAAATTTGCAAAATCATTGACTGAACACTTATGGCCAATGTTCCTAGCTGGAACCTTCCTAGAAACACTTGCACGACTCCCCATATACTGGTTTTGTTGCACAGTTGGAATTCTATGCCCCAGGTAGGTATCCAATAGGTTTCCCTGAAGGCCTTTGGGATGAGAGATGGAACGAGCCATAGAATGACGACCATGGCTCGGATCGACAGGCCGTCGACTCCGTTGGATTCAGGACATTGGGATAGTGCTAGGGGTGCCCCTCTCCTCCAGTCCCATGGCCTAGGTGTCATCTTGCAGGTCTATTTTGGAAACTAGGGTTTTGCTCAATATTTCTCAAGAATTTTTGTTATTTGGCTATTAATATAATTTGTGCAGATTATATGTAGTTATAATTATCAATACTGATGTATTGCCCAGTATGGTTGAGATTGTAACTAGTTTTGGTGGGGTTTTGAAGCTAGATTGGACTTGATGTAAATGTTGTAAATATGCATCTTAGGGCCAAGCCTCGACTAATGAATGGCTAGTCATGTAGATGTTGTAAATACACTTGTATGAACGATGTGGTAGGATTACCATGATGAACTCAAATATATGAAAATATTAATGTTAGAATTTAATATATAGCAATCAAAGATGGTTGCAAAGACCATAGGATGGGTTTTGATTCCACTGGATAAGAAACATAGAGGGGTCTTATGAGAAATTAATCGTCCATTACCAAGTTTCATTCTAAGAACTCCCACCTTTTCATCATGTGCCTTCAAGAAAGTTCATCCACTTCCTTTATCTATGAATCCAATCATAAATTCATGTGGAAGTTGGTGAGGAAGTCTACCTTGTGTAGTTATGCAAGCTTGGGAAAAGTAAAAATAGTTTGTAGAAGTGTGAGGAGTACTTCATTCTCCTACCTCATTGGGGATCATTATCCCATTATTCTCCAATTCTCAAGTTCATACTCTCCGCTCCTTGTGTTGTATTCTCTATATTTGTTATCCATTAACCAAATTTGAAAAATGACAGAATTAGTAGTATAAAAGAGGAATTTGTAGATGTTGGGGGAGAGAGATATGGGTTGTAGATGAACATAATAAAGCTTAGGAAATTTGGAAATTCTTCAACTATTGGTTAATGTTTCTCATTGGTTTCTTAGGAAGCAAGTTGTATTATTTATCTAGTTATTTCCTAAAATAATTTATTGGATTTGATTGTTTCTACCTATACTAAAGACCATTGTAAGGGAACAATATCCCTGAGAGATTATTGAGTAGAGAAAGAGAATATATTCATTGTGTTAAGTAGGGTAGTGGAAGAGAGTGATATGATTTTTTATGGTTGGATGAGTTTCCTAGAGTACTATGTAGTCAAAATATTAACTTAGTTGTGAGAGAACTTGTCTTAGATTCAAGTGCACTTGATCTCCGAATAAAAAAATGGTCCTCCCAAAATCACCTTTGTTTTTATTCGGGGTTAAAATTACATCTTGTTTGAAATATTGGCCTTAATAATTGTTGCTGTTGCAATAAAAAACCTAAAATGGTGGTCTAGTTTTCATCCAAAATTTCCATAACATACATTTGAATCCAAATCATTACACACATATATACAACAAAACTCGAACAAAACTATATATAAATCCATGAGATAAAACCCTAGTGGAACAAAACTTGAACAAATATATAAATTTTGAGGCAAATATTGGAACATGGTTCCCAATGTACATACGATGGCAACTCATGCACTATACAAAATATGACAACTCATGTCATAGATCCAAAATACATGGCAACTAGTGCCCTATACAAAATTCGACAACTCTTGTTGTACATCAAAAATACATGGCAACCTGTGCTGTAGATACAAAGTACATGGCAACTAGTACCCAAAGGTGCCACATTGTGGCTAATGCAAATAACATGGTGTGTCAAGCATTGTGACCACCCCGGTCACTCCCTGGTGCATCTCCAAAATCGATCTTTCTCTTCTTGGATCGACTGCTACCTAGGGTCTTCTTCCATCTAGGAGTAGACTGTCTCTCCATGCTTTGAAAAAAATGATATAAGGTACCTTAGTTTCAAGCATTTGTAACATTTACCACATTTATAAAATGAATGTACAATTCAAATCTTAAATAACTCACCGCTGATGCAAGTGGAAGACGAGAAGCAGGTGTCCTCGATCTCCTAATCCTATAAGCAATTCCACCCTACAACATTTACGACAATCATTTCATTGAAAAATAATAATTGCTTAAATTAATTTTGGTTAATGCATAAATTTTTTTTCATAAATTAACTTGATTCTCACCGTGAACACCTCCGACAATGGACATGGCTGAGCTTCTGGGATAGCAGGTGGAGCAGTTGGCTGGACAACCTGCTCCGATGCAGTCATTGGGGGGGGGGACAGATGTAGATGGAGGAACTATGGGTGAAACCACAGTAGTTGTTGTTAACACCCAAAAAGTGCTCACTATCTCATTCCCTTATTCACATGACCCATTTGTCCACTTTTTCTACCATTTGAGTCTCTAAAACCTTCAAAAGGTCGCCAAAAAGACCATAATACACCTTTCCCCCCTCAAAATATGTATTTTTCCTCAAAAAACTCTAAAAAAGGGTCCAAAATTCCCAAAAATCAATTAAAAGGGAATAATATTCAAAAAATATTCAAAAAAGGAAAAAGAGGGAAAAAGAGACCTGAACCATTTTGGTCAATACCATTGGTTTCCTTAAACCATAATGGTATTCCCCATCACCAAAAAGCTATAAAAAGGTGATAGGGGCTCCTCACTATTCATCCACATTCATCATATCCTTATGCTGCCAAATTCACTCTTGAGAGCCCTAGCCTCACTTTTGAGTTTGAAGATCCCCATTAGAGATTTGGAGAAGAAGAGACCATTGGACCATTGGAGAATCTCAACCTTGGAGCTCCTCAAACTCACCATCCTCACCATTTGAGGTAATACAAAAGATTAAATTTCTTATTTCTTTTTTTCTCATAGATCTCATTGTTTATTGTTCTTAAATCTAGTTTTGTTTCTTTGCACATGTTAGATCATATTTACTATTATTGACATTAGTTTTTACTTTTACATTGAGACTGCTACTACAAGTTAGCAGGTGCTCTTTAGCACATGCTTGGTTGCAAAACCAAGCAACAGTTTTTGGTGACTCCGCTGGTTTTCGAACTTTCAATTTTTTATTTAGATCTATTTTTTAGTCATTTTTTCCCTTTAAAGTTGTAGATCTGCCATACTAGTTAGCCTCTTCATTGCTGTCCTAGCATTTGGCATGTTCTGCAGCTTAAAATGGCCCAAAATTTCATATTTTGGGTTCGTTTTTTCGGCAACGTTTTCTGTTCGTCACATTGCGACTTTCATCTCGACAGTTGCAATTCACATCGTGGCTTTCAGCCTGTTTTCCATGCTGCACATTGTAGTTGTTAGCCTCATTTCCATGCTGCACATCGCGGCGGTTAGCCTCATTTCCATGATGCACATTGCGGCTGTTACCCCCGTTTTCGTGGGGAGCATCATGCATTTTAGCCTGATAACCGCAATCCACCGCGCGGGTTTTCCCTACATCGCCGCAATATCACATCATGGCTTTCAACTCGAAAGCTGTGATCTGTATCACAGCTTTGCCGTCGACAGTCACGATATTTCCTGTTTCGTATGTCACGCTTTTCTGAGCTTTTCTTCTAGCCATCTCTGCTACATTTTTTTGACAGCCCACTGTTTTATTTTTGTAGCATTTAAAACTCATATTTATTTCCTATTTTATGCTTTGCTACATCATTGTTTAAAAAAAAAATTCATCTTAGTGAAAGAAAAAGAGAAGCATTTTGTAGTTAGAAATTCCATATTTTACAAATTAGAACCATAATTTTAATTTGTTTCGCCCAAGCGAGTTTATTTTTATGCTATTTTCTTTACCATAATTTTTTAAAAGCATTCCTCATATTTTTTGAAAAAATTTTAAAAGCATTTACATTTAAATCGTTTTCCATATTTACATTGCTGTCGATTTTGCAAGTTAAAATCCTTATTTTAATTCGTAAATTTTTCGCCCAAGCGAGGCATCTTTGTTTTAAGTACATAACTACGCCATCACATAATCTGTCACAATAAATCCAAGTGAGCATTAAAATTCTCTTAACTCAACCAACATTCTAACCCCATTTGGGGAACACAAAAAAAAAATATTGTAGTTAGGTAGGACTGAGGGGATAAGTATCCAAATAACACCCCTCACTCACTTACATGTTGAGACATAGTGGTTGACATTTAGGGTATCAAAATCCCTTATTATTTGTTGACACAGTTTAAAACCAATTCATCAGGAAGGCCTCTCCCTTAGGAGGGTTGAAGTAGCCAGATTGGTTCTGGAGGCCTGAGTGGACTACCGCAATCCATTCAGTCACCGAAGGAAACCTACTCGTTGTTCTTGTTGTACCACCCTTGTGGTAGTACAATGGTGATAGAACAAGAGCTGCAGATTCACCCAACCAGACGTGTCATGAACAGGGTATCTTAGTGACCTATCTTCTAGGATTGCCTACCTGGTGTCCCTCCTTGTAGGAGGATATCTAGCCTTTGATTCTACACCTCATATTGTCTGACTTGGATTTCATCACCTTGCAAAGGATATGTCTTGTTGAGTCATAATACTTTTTAGTTAGGTGTTTGCATGCTCCATTACCTCCCTTTGGTCAGTAAGTACACCTTTTTTCTATTTTTAGGAGTCGTTTGCATGTTGGTTTTCTGACAACATTTTCTGATTACTCCACTTACTATATCATAGCTATTATAGTAAGTGTTTTTGAGGTTGGTTTTTGGCTTGAGTGCCATTATTTTTTACGGTCCCCTCTTGCACACACAGTTGCATTAGGAATTTCGAGCTTTCCACTCACCACCACCTAGTAGTTTTAAATTGACAACTGTCACCATTGAGTCCCCGAGACGTTCTCGATGTTTCAGGGGTGAACCCGATAATACGGTTCACTTGACACCACTCATCATTGACGAAGAACATTGTCACTCGACTCTACACATCATCGACGTAGAGCCCCGTCATCTGATTTTGATGCACCTCATTTCACATCCGACTCTGAGGAAGAATCCGAACATCCTACATACACAGCACCCACTAGCCCCATGGCTGGTTCACATTTTGACTCCTTCTTCATGGGAACTATTGATGGAACATCCACCACCCCTGCCACCACCATGGCAACCACAATGACCACTGCTACAACAACTCCCTTGGGTATGCCTAACATGGGACCCTTTCCCAATAGAGGACCCACACCTAACCTAGGCATGCCCACAATAGGAACTATACCTACTATCCCCGCTACCACTTAGATCCCATCACCTATTAGACATCTTACTAACCCATCTGTAACCCAAGTTGCACTTGGTGGCGCAGTCCCCTCCCGCACTCCTATGGGTGGAGGGCACATGCCTCCCATGACTAATATCCCCATAGGGGAAGTGGCCCAATACATAACGCTACCACTAGCACTTATGCCTCCATGACAATGTCATAACCCTCTGCCAGTTTGTCATTTATGGCTAGCCTTAACCTACCAGACTTGGCAAGTCTAACAAATGATCCCATTAGACATGACCCTACTTGGCCCCCCATGCCCACAAAGCTCCCATCAAACATCCCAAAGTTTGAAGGGAAGGCTGGGGAAGACCCCCAAAACCATATCATGTCGTTTCACCTATGGTGTTCCTCAAACTCCATAGTCGATGATTCTATTCGACTCCAACTTTTACAAAGAAATTTCACTGGCTCGACAACCAAATGGTATATTGAGCAACCACATGGGACACACCCCACGTTTACATCCCTCGCCTCAACTTTCCTACAGTTATTTCAACTACCTATACACTATGATGTAGGAGTAGAAATCCTACTGTCTTGTAGATAGAATATGGCCACCCATATCACAGATCACATCCATAGATGGAAGGACATGATATGGTTATGGGGGTCCTCACCTGCCTTTCCCTCAAACTTAGGGATGTCGGAGGGGAGTTTGGTGGGCATGTGAGGCCATGCAGGATCGTGTCTGATAGGATCATTGGTGAGCCTGGCTAAGTCTGGTAAGTTCAGACTCGCCATGTATGGTAAGCTAGCAGATGTAGTGACTGGGAATGGGACATGCCTAGTCATGGTGGTATGATGTAGGGGTCCAGTAGTGCCTAAAGGTATGCTAGGTATTGAAGGTATATGTCCTCCAATAGGTGTGGTCTGGTATGGGCCAGTGCTTCCAAGTGCAACATGGGTTACACTTGGGTTAGGAATAGTAGTGGTGATTCCTGGAATCTATGTTGTGGAACTGAGAGGGGGTGTGACCCCTATATTCGGCATACCCATAATAGGTGGTGGCCCTGTGTTGGGAATTCCTACAACAGGAGGTGGCCCTGTGTTGGGCATTCCTAAATGTGGAGTGTCCGCCATATTAGGCATACCCAAGGGGGTGGTTGCTGCCATGGATTGCACCGCAGTAGAAGGGTCTATAGACGTCTCTCCTATGGTGCTGGTAAAAAGTGGGTCAAAAGGTGTTCCAACCATAATGTTGGCTGGGAAAAACTCAGTGGGGTTTTTGGATTCTGCCTCAGAATCAGAAGTGAAGTGAGGCATGTCAGAATCGGATGACTGTCTAGTTGACCGACGATGTGTCAAGTCAATGGATAAGGCTCGGCGTCGGTGACGTGGCGAGCCAAGTAGAATGAACTCTGGGAGTTCGCCCTATAGACGACGAGAGCGTCTAAAATTCTCAATGGTGAGAAATAAGTTTTTGTGTTAAAAATCTGTATGTGTAAAATGGTAATGTATAAAAAACTCAAAACCTTAATGCAACTAAGGGTACAAGAAGGGGAGTGAAAATGAAGGCTCTCAGGCCAAAAAATCAACCTAAAAAAAGGCACTTATTCTAGCAGCTGTGCTACAATAAGTGGAGGGATGCAAAAAATGGTCAGAGTACCAACATGCAAACAGCTTCTAGAAAAAACAGGTGTAACTAGACCAAAGGTGGGTTGAATCATGCAAACACCTAACTAAAAGTATTGTGAATCAACAAACTATATTCTCTGCAAGGTGATGAAATCCAAGTCAGACAATATTGAATGTTGAGTTAACGGCAGATATCCCCCTACCGGGAGGGACACTGGGTAATCAGTCCTAAAGAATGGCAACTAGGATACTCCGTTCATGACGCGTCGAGAAAAGGTAAATCTACCGTTTGGTCCTTGATCGCAATACCCCTATACAGGGATATCCCGAGAACTGCGAATGGTAGCCCTTCGGTTACTGAATGGATTTCGGTATTCCACTCAGGCTTCCGGAACCATCCTCGCAACTTCAACCCTCCTAGGGGAGAGGCCTTCCCACAAATCGGCTGTGACCGCGCCAATAAATACTAAGAGATTTTAGCTCCCTAAATGGACAACTTCTATGTCTCAGATGTAATAACTGAGGGGTGTTATTGGAACACCTATCCCCCCAATACTACCTAGCTACAAGTTCTTTTAGTGTTCCCCAAGTGGGGTTAAAAGTTGGTTGAAATTAGGGTTCTTTTTGAGGCTCAGTTTAATTATGTGTTTGAGTGGGTGCATGAGTGATATTTTAAACTGAAATTTGAAAAAGTAAATGCTAAGTATTCAAAAAACAAAAGATCTTTTGAAGTAAAAGCAAATATTATGACTTTTTCAATAAATGAAAATTAAATGCTTTTCAAAGACTTATTCAAAAAACTAAGGATTTCTTGAAATATGAAAGCAAATAATATTACTTCTCTAAGAAATAAATGGATTTATTTTTCTGAAAATTGCTAAGGGCAAAATATGAAAGAAGTAAACAGCAAAAATTTTTAAATCTAGATAAAATGCAAAAATAGATCCTTCTTTCAATTGATGAAAATTTTTAAAAAGATTTTTTCACATGTGCATTCTAAATAGTAAAATTTTCCTATGGCTGTAAACAATGCTGGAATTTTAATACTAGAAAATATGGGCCAAAATGGGTGAACAGAAGTGATGAATAAAACTAAAATAAAAGATTAGATAAATTTCTATGAAAAAATTCTTAAATCTAATAGCATATTTGGATTCCTTGATCGAAAATACCCAATTTGAAAAAAAAAATAGTTTCAAACGGAGTTCGGGAGAGGGAGATATGGTCGTTTGAAAATTGAGCCGCGCGGCCAAAAAATCACATCGTGGGTTTCGGGCTAAAAGTCGCGATGTGCATCGCAGGTTTTGGGATAAAAGTCGCGATGGACCACGCAGGTTTCTGTCGCACAGTCGCAATGGGCAGCGCGGGTTTTGACTGCGAAGCCGCGATGTGCAGCGCGGAATTTCGGCACACAGTCGCGATGAGCTGTGTGGAAAATGACCGCGAAGCCGCGCTATGCAGCGCGGAAATAGGCGGCGAAGCCACGGGGAACCGCGCGGAAAAAAGCCGAAAAGCCGCGATGAGCCGCGCGACTGTTAGGCTAAAAACCACGAGGCGAAAGCCGTGCACGGGAGACGAAAATTGAGAATTCCGGGCTGTTAATGGCAATAGATGGGACCAAAACCTAGAGCAGCAATAGATCTGTTGTCTAGGATGGCAGATCTATGGATCTAAAGGATAAAAACTAATAAAAAACTAAAATTGAAAGCAAAATTTGAGATCTATTGTTCAAAGCCAGCGGAGTTGCCAAAAACTATTGGCCCCGTTTTGCAACCAAGCTTAGTGCTATGGGCACCTGCTAACTAGTAGCAGCAGTTTCAATAGAATTAAACAAGAAACTAATCTAAACAAAACTAATCATGGATCTATGCAATAATATAACCAAATAATGAAAATATTTTAAAAACAAGAACAAGAAAATATGAAAGAATAAATTTGTATTTAAAAATGGGGCAAGCTAACACTTGCAATAGTAATACCTTCAATGGTGAAGGTTGATGTAGAGCAACTCCCAAGATAAGTAGCTCCAAGCTCCAAGAGGTCTCCTTCTCCAAGGTTGCTTATAATGGCCAAAATGCTCAAGGGAGATTTCGGTAGCATGAGGATGAGATAATGGATGGATGTGAAATGAGGAGCCCCTACCACCTTTTTATAGGTTTTGGTGGTGGGGAATACCATTTGTGGTTTTGTGGAAACCAAATGGTATTGACCAACATGGTTTAGGTACTTTTCCCTCCTTTTTCTTTTTTTGAATAAAATTAATATTTTTATTCCCTTTTTAATATTTTTGGGAATTTGGACCAATTTTTAGGGTTTTTTATGCTTTTTAGGAAAAAATAATCTTTTTTAGTGGGAAAAGGGGTGTACTCAGGTCTTTTGGTGACCTTTTGTTGGTTTTAGAGGCTCAGATGGTGAAAAAGTGGACAAATGGGTCATGTGAATAGGGAAATGAGCTAGTGAGCACTTTTTGGGTGTTAACACCTGTTAGTTAACGTGCCTATATAGCTTGGGGGAAAACTGGTTCTCATAGATATAGAGGTCATTGATGCCCAACTTGATTACAATCTCCTTTTGGGATGAAGCTACATGTATAAAATGAAAGATGTCGCTTCTTCAGTTTTTCGCCTCATGATGTTTCCCCACAAAGGACGCGTAGTCAAAATCGACTAGATAACATACTATGATCCCAATGCCTCCACAACACCTAAAAATGTTCTTCCTATGATCGAACAACCTGTTCAGAGTGCACCCACATCGTTTGTCTCCTCAGTCGGACCCCGGATATATTCGGATACTCCCATGACCACCACTTTCCCATCTATCCCAACCCCTCTGTGGATAACTAAAATATCTGATTTGTGCACCCTCTCCCACAATGAACAACTGCATACTCAACAACCTCAACCACTGCCACAACCTCCAACAGTACCTAGTCACATAGGAACCACACCAATTCATACTATCCCATTTTTATTCCTCCCTTCAGGCACCATCAGCACACTAGTCATGGCTACAATTAATCTCCCAGGATTAACATTAGGATTACATATGTGGTACCTACCTGCCCCAACCCCTCCCTTGACACCGAATGTCATTTTACAACCGATGCAACCCATCAATACTTCCAACGGTCCACCGCCTGGTGTACCAAACCCCCAAGATTGACCACCTCCAACAGGGGCCATTACATCAACCTCTATTTATGTTTCCACTCAATCTCGCTACAATGGGGGCATAGGTCCACAAACCTACACCACTAGACCCACAACTCACACCCCCCCAACGACCCCCAAATTAGCGAAGAATCACCCAACAATCTGCATACCCCCCAAGTGCTCCTTGTGTGACGATATAGGCCATGCTACCCATCTATGTCCACAATTGCCAGCTCTTCAAGAGCACATGCAAATGTTGGACGATGACAATAACATCTCGGTTGTTAAACTTCAGCTACCCCCTCAGCCTCGTGATCAATCACTATGTACAAACCACCCTTGTGCAATATGTGGTATCTACGGCCATTATTCACATCACTACCCCATTCTTCCAAATTATAGAGCAGCACTATATGAACTGAATAATGCTGACCTAGAGATACCCCCCCGCTCATTGAGGAAATATTCCCCCCAAAATATTCCCATTCAGAAGAGATCAATACCATTTATATGATTTCAACTATCTACAAGCCTGAACCAATTGATTTGATGACACACTACTTCTGTAGCGATGACGAAATCCTAGAAACACTTACTGCACCGGATTACCCCTGGGATGATATGCACCATTGATCATACTTCATCCCTGAGGCATCTACCTCCACCACGGAAAACCAACTGTCTATCGAATCAAAATATTTTTTACCAACCAAGGTAGATTGGTTCAAAGATATGAGCCCAACACCAGAAGCCTTTGAAGAAGGTAACATGGCCAACATTTCACCGATCATAAAAATCGACATCTCCACCACCCCCGGAAAACTCGAGCTTATCTCTTTAGGCGCTTCATGCACGAAAAAGGAAATCCAAGCCTATAAGAAACTCTTCCAAGAATTTCGCGATGTCCTTTCCTGGTCTTACACCGAGATGCCTGGTCTTGATCCTACCATTGTAGAACATCACATAGAGACTTGGCCCAACATATCCCCGGTCCTCCAGAAACAACGCCCCATTCACCCATCCAAGCTTCCAACCGTCAAAGCCGAAATTGAGAAGCTTCGAGAAGTAAGTTTCATATATCCTATTGCTTATACCACCTGGGTTTCCAACCTAGTTCCAGTCAATAAGAAAGTAGGCACCATTTGTGTCTGTACTGATTTCCACGACCTCAATCTAGCTTGTCCCAAAGACAACTTCCCAACACCATTTATCGACCAACTAATCGATGCATGTGCGGGGCACGAGGTACTATCTTTCATGGATGGTTTCTTCGGGTATAACCAAATCCAAATCCGCAAGGAAGATCAATACAAGACTGGTTTCACTACCCAATGGGGCACCTTCGCCTATCGCATCATGCCTTTTGGTCTCAAGAACTCTGGAGCCACATTTCAGCGAGCCATGACTTATTGTTTTCATGACCTGATTAACATCATATTGGTTTATCTAGACGAACTCACATCTTGATCTAAGAAACGATCCGACCGATTAGATGACCTTCGACAAGTCTTCTTGCGTTGTCACAAATACCAAATCTGCTTGAACCCACTCAAGTGTGTCTTTTGCGTTCCAATAGGCCGTCTGTTGGGTTTCATCATTTCAGAAAAAGGGATCACCATCTACCCTCTAAAGGTCCAATCCATCGTATACCTACCATCACCTCATACACTAAGACAACTACAAATCCTTCAGGGGAGGTCCAACTTCCTCTGTCGCTTTGTCCCAGATTACGCCACGACAATACATGGTTTCCTCCGTTAGCTACGCCTTCATACCTGTTTTGTATGGGATGACCAAGCAGAAGGAGCTTTCACAGACCTGAAGAAAGCACTCACAAGTGCCCCCTTGATTTCCCCTCCAGATTTGACAAAAGACTTTATCCTTCACATTTCAGCATCCGATTACGTCGTTTCCGGAGTACTCGTCCAAGAAGACTCTGCTTGTCAAGAGCATGACATTTACTATGTGAGCCAAACTTTATCAGGCCCACCACTGCACTACCCACATGAAGAGAAAATGGCCCTCGCCGTCATCTTTTCAGTATAGAAGCTATGCCATTATATTCTCCTCAGCCATACCACGGTTGTGGCAAATTCCAACCCAATGCTCTATCTCTTGAATCGTCACCTTCTGCAAGGCCGTGTTGCCAAATGGGTGATTATCCTACAAGAATATGACCTGAATTTTAAAACCCCAAAGAGCACCAAAGCCCTAGCACTCGCTTAGCTCATTACAGACCTACCATCCTCATCGTCATCACCAACTATCCATACTGATATAATTGACAAACATTTATTCATCATCTCGTCTGACGACCCTTGGTACGGCGACATTTTGGTACACCTCCACAAACAGAAGTTTTGACCCAATATTGATTGTGACAGACGCCATCGCATTGGTCACCATGCCCCCCGTTATCTACTCTTAGGTGATGTCCTCTATCGATGGGGTGTCGACACAATCCTACGACGGTGCCTTTCCCAAGAAGAAGCAGAACAAGTCCTTAACGACTGTCATAGCGGTGCCTGCGGCAGCCATTTCTCTGGAATGGCCACCGGCCAAAAGGTAATCTGCGCAAGTTATTTTGGCCATCATTATTCATTGATTGTATCACAGCAGTCAAACATTTCCAAAACTGCCAACTCTTTGCCCCCAAGGTAAGAACCCCACCCACCCCCCTTCATCCAGTCGTCACCATTGGACCATTTTGCAAATGGGCCATCGACTTCATGGATTGCAATCCAGCATTAGTTGGTGGCCATAAACACATTATTGTCGATGTCGATTACTTAACCAAATGGGTAGAAGCCATACCTACTTACAACTGCAAAGCCAACACTATAGCTCATTTTTTCCTCAACCATGTTATTGCTCGTTTCAGAGTACCAAAACAACTTGTCTTAGACCACGGTTCTCACTTCGAGGACTCCATTTGGAAAGAATTATCAACACTCCTTAAGTTTGAACATCATTTCTCATCCTCCTATTATCCCCAAGCGAATGGACAAGTGGAAGCTGTTAACAAAATTTTGAAGACCATCCTCCAGCGCACTATCGACAGACATAAATCCAATTGGCATCATATGATTTTTCCCGCATTATGGGCTTACCGCACATCCACCAAAACCACCACCAGCTTTACCCCTTTCCATTTGGTTCATGGCGTGGAATCTGTCCTCCCCATTGAGTGTCAGATACCGACATTACAAATTTCCATAGAACTCCTCCCGATACTTCACTAATTGAAGAACGCTTAATTATTTTAGAGCAGGCTGATGAAGATCCCCACACAGCTCTCCAAACAATCGAAGCTGCAAAGAACAAATCTAAACTCCATTACGATAAACATGTTAACCCACGAGAATTTAGTGAAGGAGACCTTGTACTCGTTTATGACCAAGCCCATGATAAAACGGGCAAAGGAAAATTCAAATCCATGTGGCAAGGCCCATATGTCATACACACTTGCCTTGGACATTGGGCATACATTTAGACTGATTCAGAAGGCAACCCCATGCGCAACCCCCATAATGGGTTGTACCTCAAACGATTCTATCCATAAAAAATATTCTGGACACAACAATCCATATTGTACAATTTTTTAATTCATTTTTTCACTGTAAACTTTCAAAGCCTTACATTTTCATTTTTTCCTACACGAACACAGGTGGATCCTGTTCCACTCTACCATATCGGCTTTGATGACGGTGCAATTCGTTGGTCCCCAAATCTCGCCTCTGCAGCTTGGGTACTTTATTCCCCTTCACACGAGTTGATCAACCTCGACGGAGTGTGCATAGGTGCCGCCACAAATAATCAAGCTGAGTACGACGCCGTAACCGGTCTACTGGCTGCTGCTCTCCAGATGGGCATAAGTCACCTTAGAGTCTTCTTGGACTCCCGGCTCCTTGTTTCCCAGCTCAACAACTATTACCAGGTACATGATCCCTATCTATTTATAAAATTCATGCGCACTAAACAAATGATTCAACACTTTGAATCCATTTCATTTACTCATGTCCCAAGAAATCTAAACAGTGTAGCAGACCAAATGGCTAATAACATTCTAGATTGGCACATCAACCAAAACATGTAGGACATCACAACATGCATCACGTAGGCATCAAAAAATCAAATAAAAAATTTAAATAAACCATCATAGTTTGCATCCATGTGCATAACATGTGCCTCCACGGGCATACAAAATACAAAAAGTATTGCATCCACGTGCATAGATGTGCCTCCACGGGAAAACAAAACATGTACAATTGCATCCACGTGCAACAAGACATAAAAGCAAAGACAAGATGTGCATCCATGTGCATACATGACTATATAATAAAAAATGCATACATATGCATATATATATATATCATCATAAAGTCACAATGTCAAGAGTGCCCTCAGCACCCAAATATACAAAAAGTACACCAGCCGTACAAAATGTGTATCAACAAAAATGTCTGCATATGCTCATTAGCATTTGGGGGCAGGTACAAGATAACCTAGTCCTCATCATCATGGTTAGCCGCCTCCTCCGGCTCCTCCTCCTCCTACGGATCATACTGATCCCGAGCTCTCCTCTCAGCTGCCAATGTAGCTACCCTCCGCAGAATCGATCTCCACTCACGCGGAGCATCGTAACAATGCTCCAATATGCGTTGATCTAGGTCTCTCCAACCATCATCTGGTACATCATCCAGTAGTGCCTCTAAGGTACCACGAACATCCTCTATGGAATCATCTTGGTGATGCACAACTCCTTGTACATGAGGCGGAGGTATCACTACCGGTGGAGGAACCACCACCACCATCCATCCCCTATGGCCCTGATGATCCGGTGGCGACAGTGGATCCACATCTACAATATCACACACTAAAATATGTCAATATCATATAAACATCTCTAGCTATCATAAATAAACAAACCATACAAACATGATACCATAGAACAACAAAAACAAGACGCACCATCTAATCCCCAAGCCTGTCCCTGAGCTCGAGGCATCTCGATGTCTCCCCGAAAGTCCATACCCTAGTATGAATAGTCATCAATCACAACTGGCATCTGCTCCCACTACTCATACATCTCCATCGTGAAGAACCACTGAATACCACCACCACCCTGGGGCATCATCTCCCCCCATTGCACCATCCGTGGCTCACTCCTTAGTCCATCCCGAACCGGCACACGTGGCCACAACGTAGGTACCCGCTTGAAAAAGAACCAACATAGGAAAGAGGCATAACTAAACTCTCCTCTCTCATGCCTCACCTTGTTCAGATCTCACCGAACATAAGGCAGGAACATCTGACCCCAAGCAAAATAGGTCCCAGTCATGACACGATGAACCATCATCATCTACCCCCCCGAAAAATGGTGGGGCGTCTGTGCACCAAGCACCCGCAAAACACAAGCCGCCACTGCTTGCATCTTCGGCTCTTGCAAATCCGAGACACTCAGTGCACTATTTTGCACACGGGCCTCTCAAATGCAAAATCTTTCAAGGAGATCCTCTATATCTAGACCAGCCGGAATCCTAGGCTGGGTGTCCCCTATCTCACCCAAACGGGGCAAGCTAGTAAGGAAATACACAACAATCAAGGTGAGATCTACTCGCTCACCTTGCACCATAAAAGCTAGCTCCTCTAGGTCCCAGAAGTCAATAAACTTGTTCAGCAACTCTTTCACCAAACGCATAAGAGAAATTTGTGCGAACTACAGTAGTCCGCCCAAAGCCAAGGCCACCCGCACATGTGGGCTCACCCGAATAGTCTCCATCAACCCCTCATCAATACCTCTCTCCCTCCACGATGCCTGCAGCCGCTTGAGCATCTTTCCAAACCAAACATGAAATTTTTTAGAAGAAATATAGTAAAATGTTTTCCAAATCCAGTGATCCACATCACGACTGTAAGCACCCATAGCCGCGATACACAGCGCAGCTGTAAGCACCCACAGCCGCGATGCACATCGCGGATTTGAATACCATAGCCACGATGTGCATTGC
Source organism: Larix kaempferi (assembly GCA_027924585.1). Lineage (NCBI taxonomy): Eukaryota > Viridiplantae > Streptophyta > Pinopsida > Pinales > Pinaceae > Larix > Larix kaempferi. Next base: position 4,926,935 of record BSBM01000643.1, read on the forward strand.
ACAAAAAGCCCCAAAAGTCATGATATTCCGCCTTTGGCAAGCCAACATGGAATATTCACCACCTTTGAGACCCCGAGGCTCACCAAAAAGAAAATATATTGAAAGGCTAATGCAAATAGGCTTACGTGAGACTCGCGGAATGAAAAACAGACGGTTGAATCTCCCGCAAATGAAGAAAATGCTCTGACTAAATCAAATTACTCTGTAAAACTCAACGGTGAAAATGACACTTGTCACATTGGGTCCACTTGTTATTTATAGAAATTTGACCAATTTTCAGTCAAACATTTTGGCACCATACGACGTTTGTTTTTCAAACCGTTGGCACTGTTGGAATCAATGCAGCGAGAACTTCACAATAGTCCACTCCTTTTCTCGATTCCACCGGGTCCTATTTTTTGGCATTTTTTCACAAGCCCCTTGTCACCTCAGTTTGCATGCCACATTGGCCGTTGTCCATTTTTTACAGATCTTATATCGTCGGATTTAGTTTTCCGTGTTCGTGACGATGCCTGAGATCATTTCTCATTCTCACCACCATATTTTTTGGGCATTTTTTCACATGCTGCTCGTCACCTTGGTTTGCATGCCACATCGGTCGTTGTCCATTTTTTACGAATTTCATATCGCTAGATTCAGTTTTCCGCGCTCGTGACGATGCCTGAGATCATTTCTCGCTCTCACCACCATATTTTTAAGAGATTTTTTCCATGCCCCTCATTGACTCGGTTTGTGTGCCACATCGGCCATTACTGTTTTTACAACATTTTTCATATTGTCGTATTCAGTTTTTTGCGCTTGTGACGATGATTGAAATCACTCCTCACTCTCACCAATATCTTCTTGTTTGGTATAATTTTATCCCTTTTTCGGGCCAAACAACTCTTTTACGAAAAAGGCACTTAGGGAGTTTCTATTAAGCTCTTTTCTGACTCCTAAAACAATGAAAAGATCGTCGAGCAATCTTGCTTCCCTTCATGCTCACCAAAAGTATCTGAAAGGGCATCTACCTGGTATAAGTTTACCCCTTTTCCAGACCTTGTAGACTAATTATGAAAAAGGAATACTCTAGTCACACTAGCTAGAAGAGTTCTCCATTTGCATCATTTTATGCCTTTTTGGGCCTTGGAGACTAACATACGAAAGAGAACATTAATGGAGTCTACTTACCGCATTCAGACTCTCTAAAATTGAAAGCAACCATGACCAATCACCGTCTTGGGCTCGTATAAATCCACAGGATGGTACTTCTCCACCAATTCAGAGTCTTCTTATCGTTTTCAGACTCCTTAAAAATAAAAGCACTCACGAGCATGAACAGTCCTGGGCTCGCATAAATCCATAGGATAGTACCATTTCAGAGCACACTTTTATCCCTTCATGGAGCTCATTTAAACCACAAAGAAGGACCCAACAGTGCTTTTCGGAGCCACAACAGAACATGTCTACTCATATGGCAGCTTCCCCATTATGGTCTCCTTTATTCAGAGTATTTTGCAGTATGTCACCCTGAGAGTCTCCCAATAACATCCATCAGCTTGTCCCCCCAAAGTCACTCCAGTCTGCAATACATACCCTTGATCCCTTAAGCTATGATCCCCATACTTACATGTTAGTTTCATATGCTTCCAGGTCAACCATGTCATCATTCTCTGAACAAAGGAAGTTTGAGTCAACCCACTCTATCACCCCAGTTGTGCCTCATCCCCACAGTGTTTCAATCCTACCATCAGTACTATCACACTTCAGTTGTACACCCCGAGCTCCGATTAAGGAAACATCATTGCCTTGGTAGTTGTTGATTTCTCTCTATCGACGCTAACCAAATCTATTCCAGAGGATAGACCTAGAGGTCCTTGTGCCTTAGACTCATCACCATCAGTGATGAGTGACTACGAATCATTTTGAAAGGAGTCCTTAGTGTCTCTCCAAATGATTGTTTCTCACATGCTCGACGTCACACCTTGATCGCATCGTTGAGACTCGTACAAGGGATCAGTCCTTGCAGTTATTTGTTGAAGATCCTAGATATCACTTGACTCTACCACATTTATGTGTCCAATTGAGGAAACAACCAGTTACATATTCCTATAGATATCTGGGCTGCACATGGTGACAATATTCGAAAGTACCCCAGTTTTAAACTCCCTCGAGTATACAATTACATATACTCCTCAGAAGTTGGACACCTTCAGATTCAGTAGGTCATCAACCCTTCTGACATCTTATTCAGAATGGTTGTTGCTCTTTTCGAGTGTATCAGTCCTTCAGATCAGTCATGGTATGACCATGAGTATGTCCCAGCATTGTGTCCCCTCTCGACCATCATGATGTACCAACATATTTTTTATGTATTATTCAGGTCCCCCTCTTGAGCATAATTGTTATGTATATGTCTTGATACGAGCATGGGTATGCCCGCCTCGTCCATTATCAGATATTATTCCTCATTCATTTTGAGGCATGTATTTTTTCAGTTTTTGCAGCTTCTAAGGGACCGTTGTTCCAGTCTCCAATCGGTCTCTTCTATTCTCCAAGCCTCAGGAAAAAGACAAAAGAACTATGATTTCTATCGGACATATGATGAGCTCCTACCCTCACACATCATGGGGCAATCTGTTAACACCCAAAAAGTGCTCACTAGCTCATTCGCTTATTCACATGACCCATTTGTCCACTTTTTCCACCATTTGAGCCTCTAAAACCTTCAAAAGGTCACCAAAAAGACCATAATACACCTTTTTCCCCTCAAAATATGTATTTTTCCTCAAAAAACGCAAAAAACCCTAAAAAATGGTCCAAAATTCCTAAAAATCAATTAAAAGGGAATAATATTCAAAAAATATTCAAGAAAGGAAAAAGAGACCTAAACCATTTTGGTCAATACCATTGGTTTCCTTAAACCATAATGGTATTCCCCATCACCAAAAACTATAAAAAGGTGATAGGGGCTCCTCACTATTCATCCGCATTCATCCTATCCTTATGCTGTCAAATTCACTCTTGAGAGCCCTATCCTCACTTTTGAGTTTGAAGATCCCCATTAGAGCTTTGGAGAAGAAGAGACCATTGGACCATTGGAGCATCTCAACCTTGGAGCTGATTAAACTCACCATCCTCACCATTTGAGGTAATACAAATGATTAAATTTTTTATTTCTTTTTTTTCTCATAGATCTCATTGTTTATTGTTCTTAAATCTAGTTTTATTTCTTTGCACATGTTAGATCAGATTTACTGTTATTTACATTAGTTTTTACTTTTACATTGAGACTGCTGCTACAAGTTAGCAGGTGTTCTTTAGCACATGCTTGGTTGCAAAACCAAGCAACAGTTGCCACAATAGTGGCGAGAATTGGGGATGATGTGGTGGAAGAGGACATGGTGGTATGGGGTGGATGAGGACATCGTGGACGAGAAATCCCTACCGGATGGACAATAGGGCATATCGAACCAAAAGGGCTAGGGGGGATTTTGAGGTATGGTGAATGGGAGGTTGGTCTTGGATAGAGGGAGGATGATGGACATAAGGGAGCTTGTGGATGAAGGGGAGAAGATAGATGGAAGGGGGGGCATGGATGAATGGGGGAGGATGGATAAACAGGGGGGAGGGGGTGGTGTGCGTGGACGAATGGGGGAGTATGGATAAACAGGGGGGCGTGGATTAATGGGGGAGGATGTATTGTCGAGGGGGGCATGGACGAATGGGGGAGTATGGAAAGAGGGGGGAGTATGGACGGAGAGGGGAGGGTGTATGGAAGGGAGGGTGTGGACGGAGGGAGGGGTCTGGATGGAGGTGAGGGGGGCGACTCATGGGAGAGGGTGGAAACATGGGAATAAAGAGGTCTGCAGCTATTGGCAGCCCCTACATACAAATTTATGATATCATATTTTAGTAAATAAATAAAAAATTAAACCGTAGTATGTCATAACATTTCAAATTAAAAGCATGTTTTTAACTACACATTGTACCTATATATATGGTGATCGGCTGACCCCTAGTAGAGATGGCTGGTCATCATACTGTGTGCATACCTGTTGACACCAAAACACATGCACGTTATAAACATATTAATCCAATAATTATTCATTCAATCAAAATATTAAGAAATATTGTACGAACTATCATTATGTATGTCATAAATATAAATACATAAAAATAGAAATGACATAAGTAATAACAATATTGTGTTGGTTATTGAAAATAGATGTGTGTGAGTGTCACAATCTCAGTTGCAGTTGCCATTGCTGCATCTAGGTTGGGAGATGTTGCATTCTCCCATGACGACGTGTCAACTCTAAATAATTATACTTTGAAATAATAGTTTAAGTCAAGCACACATACTTTAAAATTACTTTACAAATTATCAAGTGATGATTGAAAACACATCAAAAGAAGTGCTAACCTGCTCCATATAGAAACCCTCGATCAGGCCAGGGAAAGTGTGCCTGCAATAGGGACAAAGATGTGGCATTGTCCCCGTGGAACTAGAAGGCCCAAAATGGCTACCACTGGTGACAGCTCTATCCTAACTTTGTCTTGAAAACCCTACACCCACATCTCTATCAGGGTTGGCCTGTCTCTCCACTGTAGTAGCTGCTACAAAGGTAGTGTGTCTAAGCAGTTCCCGTGCAACACTCCTCATCACGTCCTCGATCTGATCAAGTTTGTGGGGTAATTGAGGCGGCTGGGGAGAGGGGTTGGGTTCACGCCTAGGAGCTAGTAGCCCTCTCAGTGGGTTCCTCCTAGCAGCAGGTTGATCTTGGGCAGAGCCACGCCCAACACCCTGGAACTCGGTTATGTCAAAATAGTTGACATGTAAACCGAGGAAAAACTCAACCCACAGTTGTCGAAGGAAGTACCGTGGAACCTTCCTATTATTGCAGGGAGTTTTATCATAAACCATGAACCACCTATGCATCCAATTGTCCCTCCATGGTTGGAAATGACACCAATCCATGCAAACACGTGGCTTTTTAATGTCTGGTGGTTGTTATGTTCTTGGATCGGTGAACATACTGTACAATTGGGCCTTTGTAATATTCAAATCTTTTATTTACTCCTTGGAAATGACCATGGAATAATACTCCCGCATCCTAGCTCTATATTCAGTCATGTCATTCAATTAGCGATGTGCATCGATGTTGAAGTCATTTGAGCTCTCAATTAAGGTGGCAAGGGACACTCGAGATGGTTCCCCTTTGTTTCTTAGTTCTCGAGTGTGCACTCTCATCTCATTTAGAGAATGGTTCAAGTCATCTTGGTCAAAATTTTGTTGGGGGTTTTGATTTTCATGGGCATTTGGATTTTGTTGAGAGTTTTCATTGGTTCCACCGGACTCCATGTTAAAATTTTGTTCATTCATTGTGTGGGTTTACACTTTGCAATTGAAAAATTCTTTATTCTTTTAATAATTTGGGGGTTATTACAAATTTAATAAACAAACAAAAATGAATGAACAAACAAAAACAATGAATTAAATGACAAAAACAATGAATTAAATGAAAAAAACAATGGCATTTACCTATCCAATGCTATTAGTGGATGGATGAAGGTGGTTTTTTGAGTGGAAATGGTGCACTTGGGTTGATGTAGCTCTGTGCACGCGGTGGTTCATCCACGTTGGGTTAGAATGGTAAGAATGAAAAGAAATCAGAGTTTTTTTTTCAACCTTAACATGGGCATGTGGGCATATTTGTCCGTGCACACGCTAGGAACGTGCACACGCCAAGAATGCACATGCACCCTGGTTCGTTACCGAACATAATGGCATGTGCACGCTACCTTAGGCACGTGCGCGTTCCTGGTTTTTCCCCGCTAGCGCGGCCTCGTTGCAACATTTTTGGGGAGCAACTTTGTGTGCTCGCCCATAAGCAAACCAGGAAATTGTGAAGATTTTACACTGTTATATACATATTTCTTTTTTCAGTTGCAACCATTATGCACACAAATGCACCACCCTTTTGAGTAAATAAAAACCTTAAAAAGAACCATTAATTTAAAATTTTCTAGTAGCTTTTATTTTTAGGTCACACAAACCAACTATCTTAGGCTAGGGTTTTGGAATAGAGAATCTTAAACTTTCCAAGATCGTTCAAATCTCAAAATCATAGTAAAACTATCATTAGGTAAATCGACTTTTGTAGAGGTGTGTCGGGAAGCTCCACTCAAACCAGATTTAAGCACAAGGTCGTGTGAGGTTGATCTATCAATGATACCCCCCTTCTTTTCAATCGAGCATCTACCAAAGTTGTCACATGTACATGGATCCATTAGTACCTTGTGTGCTTCTGGATTTCAGTCTTAGTTACCCTTCCCATACGTGTCGGTTTGACCTACGACTGTCCCCTTGGACTCTTTCTACAACTATGGTAGCCTTATTATATTTTACCTTTAGAGATTTACACAAGTGATGGTGGAATTATATTTCCATTGTACCCAGGACAGACGTGGGAGGAAATCCCTTGCAGTTATTTGGGAGGGCGGTTGGTGATTCAAACGCTTGCACCTGAAGACTTTGTATTGTGGACCCAGAGTAACTGTCCTTCTCTACTATACTGGTTTGTTCTGGGCCCTAATCATCCCATACTTTCCTTTAAGAGTTCATCTCTATTTTCCTAGTCTTGATCACCGTAGGAAAATTTTATAGTGGCGTGTTGTTTGTTCCCTGCTGTTCTAGTGGCCCCTAGGTTAATCATTTAGTATGTTTTTTTTGCAGTTGCGGCGTACCAACTTCCTCGTATGTCACAAAGGTTGAGAAACCTTCCTCCACTCGTCGTGGATCCTCCACCACCACCACAATGATGTAGAATAGACTCACGTGGTTCTTTACCACACAACTGCTTTTTTATGGTTGTTGGGAGGATGATCCCTTTCATATATGCTTGCCCAAAATTAAGATTTAGTTACACAGACCTCATCAAATTTGGATTTGTTGTTGTTGTGTTGTTAATCATGCCCAGACTAACTGTTGACATGCCCATAATTCATGGTTTAGGGCTTCTTACTTGTCCCATAACGCAGATACAAGGCTGGGTACTGCTGATTCATGGCCTAGAACAACTTCTTGGTCCACAAAAGTACCCAAGGAAGGACAAAATATTAAGAAACAATCCCTCCTTATGTTCAAGTGATTAAAAAAATAAGATGACAACTCTTTGTTTTGTTTTATTTTATCAGTGTTGCACATGGGTATATCCCCCCACTCAACCTGTAGAGTACATCACTTCTCTCTAAGCAATAATGCACAATATATGGCTATCCCATAGGCCAACCATTTCGGGGAAAGGGTCCAAATATTCACTTGACTTGTTTGCATATAGCCCATTTGTTTGACCTTTTATTTCCTAGATAATATGAGTACTTTATTAATTTTTCTTACAATGTAAGAGATGGTTTTTCTCATCATGTTTTTTTGCAATATAATGTGCAATTGCACTAATTTTATATCATTTTTCTCAAGCAAGATTCCTTCTGGTTTCTTTATTGATTTGGAATTTCAATTGTGGAACATTAGGTAAGATGTCAAACATGGATCATGGAAAGAAAAATAAAACATCAATACAAAAGGATGTAATATCATATTTTCAAAAACATCAATCCAATAATCCACATCATATTCATGCTTCAAGCTCTCTTGAGCAAGTTATCGGTGAGAGAGATGTCAACACTTTGGAGGATGCATCTGCAATTCATACAATGGATGGTAGAATACATTCCTATAGTGATCAAAGTGAGACAAATACATTTTCATTAGAAATTGGTAGCTCAAATATTGAATATTTTTCCTTGCAAGGTGACATAGACCATTCACGGAAGAGGAAAAAAGGCCAATGGGACTTTGGGAGACAATTCCAATCTGATTGGGTATCAAGATTCCCATTTATTGAACCAAAACCTCCAACAAATGAGAATGATACCTCATGAGAATTTAAATGCATTTCATGTAGTTGGAAACTTGGCATGGTAGTGAAATTGCAAATGAAGCTAGACACAATAGATAAGCATGTTGGAAAGGTGTATGATAAGAAAACTGTAAATGATGAGAAGAAGTCTACCACTAGATGGAAATCTCTTAGCCAATTTCGACATCTCGAATATGAAGAGGAATACAATAAATTCTTAATAAATAAGATAAAACTGGAGGAAAGTGGAGGAACCATCACTTCTCAATTTGGAAAGATGATGGAAACAAATTTGTTATCGAAGATGATACAATTAAGTACTGCATTTCACATCCTATCCAATGGACGTCCTATGATAGATTATCCTAAAATGATGAAATATCTATCTTTTATTCAAGTGCCAAATTTTCCATCCTCTCATTGGTCTTGAATGAGTGGTTGGCCCGAATGGGGAAAATATATAGCTGAAGTAGAAAAGGATATGAAAGAGAAGATTGTGAATGCTAAATTTTTGTCACTGTCTTTGGATGAGGTTACGGTTTTTGATAATACTTCATGGATTTCCATGAACATTGATATGGTAAATGACCATATTAGGCATTCCTACCTACTTGGAATTCTTAAAATGAGCAAAATTTCTGCAATAGAAAATATTTATGAACTTGGTATTAATAGTTTGAAGGAAATTGGTGGTATGGATCATTCAATGATCGCAAAAAGTTGGTATGCATTGGAGCAGATGGAGCATCAGTAATGCAAGGACAATGTAATGACCTTTGTGCTAGACTACAAATATCAGCTTCACCGTATATGCTTAGTATTCATTGTATCGATCACAGGATGAATCTTGCATTTAGAATAGTGAGCAACTTTCCATTGGTTTCAAAAGTTGAATATCGTGTACATGAGGTTCATGCATACTTTTGTCATAGTCCCAAATGGTTTTCATAGTTTAAAAAAATTGACGATGGCGTTACAAATGGAAACAAACTATTAAAATATGTTAATACAATATGGATCTCACTGAAGGGACCAATTGAAAGACTATTCGATGAATATCCATTATTGGTACGGGTGATGTATGAACATTGCTTAAGTGTAGAAAAATCTCAAACTCTTATCTTTCTATTAACTGATATAAAGAAATATTTAACATTGGTTGTAGTTCTTCCTTTGCTTCATGAAATGAATAGCCTCATGAAGATGTCTCAGATTCGCATGATGTATATTGATGAATACATAAATGCTAAAAAATTAGCATTCCTTGCATTAGATAATTTGTATATGATGGCAGAGTCTTTTACAGGTCTAGCATTTACAAATTGGACTAAGATAATCAATATAGAAAATGATGAAAATTTATTGAAGTTTGATGAAAAATGGATTCTATGTATGGCAGTGCATGGGTATATGGTTCCCTTTTATTATAATGACAATATAGGAAGAACCACCAAAGAGTGCCCTGCATCAAGAGAACAATTTGACAATGTTGTGATTTTAGTGAGGCGCAACTTGATAGAAATTGCAAAATCACTATCATCACAGATAAGATAACAATTTCCTTGAGATGAATTGTTGGAGGCCATGTCTATGGTATACCCTCTATATTGGAACGATTGTCAATGTACAGACACTTTAAAGGTTGACTTTATAGCAAAATGAAATATTTTGTATAGCCATTTTTGTTAAGAGGCCGAGATACAAGGAGAACATATTCAAGGTATTTTAGATCGAAAAAAATTGTCAGATCAAGCCCGATGCTTTGCTGATACAATGTGGTCTCAATTTTCTAAGTTGGAGAATCCTCTAGAATATGGTGCAATTACAAGATTATGGACTAAACTCAATGGTAGCAAATTTCTACTACAAAAAATGTCAGAGTATTTCAAATTAGTATATTTATGTTAAACCATGATTTTCGTATCAGTGGAGGATGAGAGAATGTTTAGTGCATTGACATTTTTGAAGTCAAAGTTGAGGAACAAGCTTGATAAAAATGTGGATACATGCTTAAGATTATGTGTAACAAAGTATGAGGTTGACAATTTTCCATATGAAAGAGCACTAGCTCTTTGGAGATCAAATCGTGAAAGAAGGGGAGAAAACAATATGACAAATTTATCTAATGAACTTGATATGGAACATAATGTTCTTGAGGATCATAATAACAGTTCATCCAAAGAAGGTCATGCTCAGAGTGTTGAAAATGAGGGCCAGGCTCGGAATGTGAATTGGGAAATGGATTTCACTTAAGATTGTATATGATCCAATACACATGAGGGAATATTGAGTCTTATATTGGTATAGTTGTTCCATGGACCCTTGCTGGTGATCACTATATGTGAATTTGAGCTAGCATTTTAGTTAAAAGTAGATTCTACATTGTACTTTTTTGTTGTACCATTGATGATTTGACATATATTTCCTTGATGCAGTTTATTTTAAGATTGATGTTTTGATATTTATCTTTTACATTGTCTCTTTCTTGTATGTGATAGGAAATGACGCTAGAATTTGACAAAGCTAGGCCTAGGAGCTATCTCTTCACATAGATAGTGTCCTAGCATTAAAGGATAAATAACTAATTTGACTACCCTTTCGCTAAGCAAGAATGAGCTCATTCAACTACATGAAACCATGTTGGTGTTTATCTCTAATATCTTGACAAATTTTTATGGTCTTTTATTTCTTTTGTTTGAAGCATTTTGTCCATTTGTGGAGTTTGCGTGTATTTTGGTTAAATATTGTGTTAGTCCCTTGAATGCTTCTAGTACTCATTTGATGCTTGATTTAACCCTTTGTTGTAGCTTGAATCAATATTGGTTTTAGTTGATTTCCATTTATTTAGGGTTTGAGAAAAGAATTTTTTATTACCTTTTAGTTGCATGAATTAATTGTCTTCACTTTTTCCATTCTTTTATGTCGATTGTATATTTTCTTTGTAAATACTTATTGCTATTCAGAAAAATAAATGAGCTCTACATAGCTAAGCGAAGAGAAAAATTGTCTATGCACTAGGTTCCTATGCATTGATCGTAGGATACCTATTGGCATGAGACCAACATTCTTCTAGTGCAATTGGCATAATTACATTGCATAATTTTCCTAACCTCCACGGGCATAATTGGCTAGTGGAGGCCAAAATCATGCATAATGTTTGATTCTATCAATTTATCGGTATGTCAAGATTTAGGTCCTCACATGAACATTAGACCATTAAGGGACGAGATAACAAGTGGAGTCCCCACTTGCCTTGAATCTTGACAAACATTGGATGAAGAGTAACACCTGAATATCACCTCGTTTATTAGTTATTAACTTATTATCTTTATCTATTTATGAGGTGTCATCCTTGTCCACTCATGATTTCAGTGACACTTAGTCTTGTTACTACATTAAACGTTGCCTGTAATAATACAAATATGGTCGTTGCTTATGCATTTCCATCAAGCTTTTACAACCAACGATTTTTCTTTCCCCCTTTTTTCAGAGTGGTTCAATATTTTGTTTTTGGCCATGATTCTTCATACTTGTGGTTGTCTTTGTTTGTTTTGATGCTATTCTGACCTATAATTTTTAAAGATGTTTTATTATGTCACAATATCAAACACTTGCTCAACCAACGATTTTTGCTTTTTTCTTTGGAACTTGGTCAAACACTTACATGCATCCTCCAAACACCCACATTTACAATACGTGTCTACAAGATCCACTCAGATTTGCTTGGATATGAAGACATCATTAAGGCCACTGCGATTTGGTATTGAGAACAAAACTTGAAATAGAGCAATTGAACTCAATATTTGAAGAAGCTTTGAACTCAGAATTAACAAGCATAGTGCCATTTAATGTGTTTTATAAATCAGCGACAGATTCGCCAAATTTTTACAAAATTTTATAATTCAGTAAAATATTCACCAAGTTTTTACAATATTTTATAATTCAGTGAAATATTCGGAAATTTTTTACAATATCTTATAATTTAGTGAAAGATTCACCAAGATTTTACAACATCATATAATAAAATGAAATATTCGCCAAAACATTATATATACATATTATATTATTGATAAAGTCGCCTTCAAATTTTCCTATATATCGGGAAGATTCGCGCATTTTTTATACATATAAATTTGGGGTGTTCTTAAAATCATCCATGTTGAATACTGTTAAATTTTCAGATTTTACTTCAATCTAATCTAGGATCTTAACTGAGAGAACAACATGTACAGCATATCTACAGCATATCGATCATGGAGACAATAATGCAAGCACACAAGAGACACAAATATTTACTTGGGGAAAACCATAAAGGTGAAAAACCCCAATAACTTCCTCAGAGATAGATAGAGCAATGATACAACCCAAACATAAGAGATATCCTAGCAGCAGATCCTCCTCCTCCATAAGTGCGCCACTCCTCCTTGAGTGCATGAGTGAGAAGTGAGTGATCAAATAGAGTGCCTCCCGCACTCTATTTATACTTGACTTGACTTGCCCTTTTACCTAACTCATGTAGGCTCGAACTTAACCACATAACATAATGCTGACTTGGCCGACCCCCAAATAGGGTGGTCTAATAACCCTTTGACCCACATGGCCGACCCCCAATAGGGTGGTCTAATAACCCTTTGACCCACATGACTTATACAGGGCCGACCCCAACAAGGTGGTCTAATAACCCATCAAGAATAAGTTACGACATTTACAATATAAATGACGACACTTCCTTATAGAGGAATAATACCATCTCTATAGGAATACAATATACATATATGTGAAATACATTCCGAATTTACATATACATCAACACTCCCTCTTAACTAGGAAGGTATTTCTCAGCACAGTTCTTCTAGCACAAGTCATCTTCTCTGGATCATCGTCACTGGATAAACGTCATCGAGTCATCATCATCATCGTCACTGCTGCTGCTATCTCAATCAATCTCTGAATCTACTCGTCATAGGAAGTTCTACAGAGCTAGTCCTTTTTCATACTGGATCTAGGCCCACCACCTATAGGTCTTCATCATCACTGGCCATACTGTGGAATCCTCAGGACTTATTACGTGCGTCACAAAACCTGGGTGCAGCTTCCTAGGCTATTACGAGCACACAACTCTACCTATAGGATCTCCCAGGAGCACATTACATGTGACCCATCACAAAACCTGGCTGAAGCATCCCAGGCTATTACGAGCACGCAGCTCTACCTGTCGGATCTCCCAGGAGCACATTACATGTGATCTCACCACAAAACATGGCTGAAGCATCTGAGGCCTTTTTCATCCTGTCCAGATCTCCCAGGAGAAAATTACATGTGGTCATGGCAAAACCTGGCTGAAGCATCTGAGGCCTTTTTCATCATGTCCAAATCTCCCAGGAGCAAATTACATGCCATAAGACAAAACCTCGCAAGAGCATCTGCCAGATATCCCAGGGCACCGAATTACATGCCATAGGCAAAACCTCGAAAGACTATCTGCAGATCTCCCAGGGCACAAATTACATGTCCTCCCAAGCAAAACCTCGCAAGAGCATTTGCCAGTTGTCCCAGGGCACCGAATTACATGCCATAGGCAAAACCTCGAAAGACCATCTGCAAATCTCCCAGGGCACAAATTACATGCTTACCTACACAACCTGATCCACATCCATAAAGTATCATCTGATACTCATCAAACATCATCCTGATGTACACATGATCATCCTGATCATCATCACTGCAACATCCTGCTGCATGTCATTTGGAGAAGCTCGTCATCCACGATCATCCTGATCATACAATGCATTCATCTGATGCACACCAAGTATCCACCTGATACATACATAGATACATGATCCACACAATGTATCCATCAGCATACATGATCTACCTGATCATACAAAGATACATGATCCACACAATGTATCCATCAACATACATGATCTACCTGATCATACAAAGATACATGATCCACACAATGTATCCATCAACATACATGATCTACCTGATCATACAAAGATACATGATCCACACAATGTATCCATCAGCATCCAACATGATGTGTACATACATAAGTGATCCAACTGATCATATCCAGCATCCAACATGATGCATACATACATACATAAAAATGATCCAACTGATCATATCCAAGCAGAAATCAGAACATCATCCTGATGCTCATCATCCAATGCTTACATCCACAGCCATGTGAAGGGTCCCCCTTCCAACATGCTTGGAATGGCTTCAGCAAATGTGTCCATCAGTTCTTCCTTGAAGTGTCCTCGATATGAAGAATGCCAAGCCTCTCTCTGAAGTACTCAAACTTCACTCTGGCTAGTGGCTTCGTCAACACATCTGCAATCTGCTCATCCGTCGCAACATACAAGAGCTTCACAGCTCCTCTCTGCACCATATACTTGATATAGTGATATTTGATCTCTATGTGTTTCGACCTGTCATGAAACACTGGGTTTTCGGACAGCTTCACACAACTCTGGTTATCACAGAAGATACCAGTAGCATCCAACGGGAGATCAAATAACTCAGACAGTAGCTTCTGTAGCCATACTGCCTCACAACTAGCTAAACATGCTGCAACATACTCTGCCTCAGCTGTACTCAATGCTATGCAGGACTGCTTCCTGCTAAACCAAGAGATCACACCTGATCCCATACTGAAGCAGCATCCAGATGTGCTCTTCCTATCTGCAGCACTGCCAGCCCAATCTGAATCAACATAACCCTGCAGGTTAAGCTTTTGATTCGCTTCATACTTGAGCCCATAATCCACTGTACCCTTCAGGTACCTCGGAACATGCTTTACAGCAACCAGGTGAACACTTCTCGGATCCGTCAGGAACTGGCTCAATGTGTTCACCGCAAAGCAAATATCTGGTCTCGTGTTCGTCAGGTACATCAAGGACCCAATCATCTGACGATACATAGAGACATCAACCAACTCAGATGAAGCATCGCATAGAAGCTTCGGATTCGATACCATAGGTGTGGCCATGGCCTTGCAATCCATCATCCCGAACCTCTTCAGGATCTCTACTGCATACTTCCTTTGTCCAAGGAAGATTCCATCTGCACTCTGCCACACCTCCATGCCAAAAAAAACAAATAGTGCATCATCCCCAAGTTCTTCATCTTGAACTCGGCAGTAAGCTTCCGATGCATGTCGGCAATCAATCTAACTTCTCCTGTAACAAATAGGTTATCCGCATACAAAAGTAGAACCACAGGATTGCCTTCCTCAACCTTGTAGAAAAGGTTGGAATCCTCTTTATTTTTGGTAAAGCCCAAACTTGATAGAAAGCTGTCTATCCTACCATACCAAGTTCTGCACACATATATGACTACACCATGCTGTCTTGAAATCCATCTGGTGCATCTTCTATTTCATTACTTTTATATTTCTCAATGCTACCATCTGCAACATGCTTGATTTGATAGTTCCATTTGGAAGTCACAACAGACTTCCCTTCAGCTCTTGGGACCGCATCCCAAACATCGTTCGTCATGATTGACGGATCATGGCATTCTTCTCGTATCCTGGGAACTTCAATATCTTCTATAGATAATTTTGTTGCTGAACAAATGTTGTAGTTCTTCTTTTGTAGGAGATGGCATACGATCTTTCCTACACAACAAGTTAAATTGCATGATTAGAAAACATCTCATAGTTTTCAGAACAAATTCTTACACATAAAGAAGTATGTCATACAGTCATGCAATTATCTTAGCCAATGCTTCAATACAACATTTATCCATATCCCGTAACTTTCTAGATGCCTTCCAATCTCTACCAGAACATTGTTAAGAGTGTGCACAACTCCCAACATGTCAGCAAAGAGGTTTCATTCTAGATAAGTAGCAAATGGAATGTTGTACAGTGCCACAGGCTACTTACCCATGTATATTAGTAGTATACTGTTCATTAATGCAACTATTCTACTATGCACAATACATATCCTAAGTCTAGGAACATGAACATATACATCATTGAACAATTTTATTTAAACAAACAAATATGCAAGAAATGATGATTAAAATACTTATCTTTCTTTGTTCGTTGGGTGGACTCCCTCTGAGTCTTCGCTTCCTTGGAGGAGCTGTTGGAGTCCTAATCTGAAGTAGCTTCTTCTACACCTTTCTGTTGTGGAATGTAGAGAGATGGTCAAGTCCCTCTGAATATCTGCATCCTTGCAGAAACTACTGAAGTGTGTTCCTTTGCTTTCTTGCAGGAACAACTCGAGTGTGCTCCCTCTTGATCTTAGCTTCCTGGATTACCTGTCCTTGAACTTACATCCATCCTTAATCACTATGCATGCTTATTAGTATCATCATTTTGTTATCCTTGAGGTCTCATACATAATCACACATTTATTAGTATAATCTTAATATTATCAAAACACAATAATCTCAAGCATGTATAGTTAGGATCATTTCAAACACAGATAATAAACATTAGTATTCAAGGTTTCAGGGAAGTCTTCTTTTACTCATGCATATTCTTATTTGATCATAGGACTCTTTTGGTTAGTCAAATCATCAATCATGGTAAGAACATAATATGCATACAACAGTGATTATTCAAACCTATGACTTCATGAATAATCATCATCAACAGCACAACAGTATAAGATCTTAACACAAGGTAGGATTCTAGCTTGATATAGGAAAACATACCTGGATTAGCATGCTAGCTAGTTATGTCTAACATACTCACATGATGTCTTCTTGTTCTTCTTCAATGACTTGTGCTAGTAACATGTATATCTCATCGGTTAACCATTACAAAACCAAGTTATACATACCTCGTAAATGGATCTTCTATGAGATCCATGACAATGGATGAATCTTTGTCCTCATGTTATCATGATCATATGTTCTTGGACCAGAACATGATTTGTCTTTCTTGGTGTACCTTTCATGTTAGTAGACAACATAAACCTCATACAACACCATAATGCATTAGTACAATCATAAGTGTCAACACCCTAATCAATGAATATCTTCTATCATGCATTCGTAATTTTTTTAAGGTGATATGACAAATCTAAAATCAAGATTGTACTAACCATAATAACATGAAGACAAACATACCATAAAATTAATCATGAACAAATATCGAAACATACCTCGATGAGTCATACCTGTTGAGATCGCTTGTAATATTCTTATGTAAGGCCTTAGCCTCATCTCCCTCTGAAACAGGAACTTCTTTACTTATGTAGGTGATCAATCCTTCTTCTTCTAGGATTAACCCAATCCACTTGATTTGCAAGAACTGGACCTGGAGCTGGATATGGGTTTGTCAGAAAAACCCCAAAAATTCAAACTTTGAATTTCAAACTTCCGAAAGGATAGAAATATGCGCCTTGATGAGTTGATCAAGCTGGTATATTCAGAATTTGAAAACTGCAAAGTTTCACTCCTCAAATTTGCCTTTGAAACTTTCGGATTCACTGGACGTGACCCTGAACTGGGGTTTGATGAAGCCCACTCTTCTGCCCAATCAAAAGGTTTGATGTAAATCTCTAAGCTTCTATTTTTCTGAGGAGCTTTCGGCCGTGGTCACAGATTTCAAAAATTCCCATTTTTACAGAAGCCCTAATTTTCCACTTTTCTGATCAAAGTCCCGAACTAGGGTTTGATCAAGCCTGGCCTTCTGCCCAACCAAAAATTCTGATATTGGTCTCTAAATTTTTATTTTGATGAGTAGCATTCAGCCGTGCTCTCCGATTACAAAAATTCCAACTTTCTCCAAAGCCCTAAATTCCGGAAGCCATGAATGAAGGTACTCAAAAATAATTTTGTTTTGACAGAAATATGTACCTGATTGTTTCTAGTGTAACTCTGAACTTTTCGATCCATAGGGTCTGAAAAAGTTTCCTGAGATATCCTGACCTGTTGTCTTTCCATCCTAATAGGTCTGACCTCAATTGGATTCTTTGAGAGCGAGTTATGCCAAGTGTCGCAACGTGACCTGTTTTGGGATAATACAGGAGAGTGAATTTGTACGGTGTGCCACGTGTCATTGTTTGAACTTCAACCTCTAAAAACGTTTCTTGAGATAGTACAGTCTGTGTACTACCTGTCACTTTTTACGAAATTTCATTTGGAGCTTCCTAGCCCAAGTTATGACCTTTTTCCCAAGGTCACCTGATTTTGACTCAGATCTGGAAGAGGCAGAAACCCTATATTGTACAGATCATAAATCACAAATTACAATGAATTAGAGGTTTTCCTTTGGACACAAGGTACCTGGAGATTTAATCTTCGACTTGTAAATATTTCAGATCCGAAACCTTCGCCAAAATGGATTTATAGCGAAAGTGCTACGACGACTGGTTTTTGCTATATCAAGCCCTAGCATCGTAAGTGCAACAAGTGTCATACATGCCATATCATGCCTTCTTTCAGGCTAGCTCTGATTCCATGTTAAATTTTCAGAATTTACTTCAATCTAATCTAGGATCTTAACTGAGAGAACAACATGTACAACATATCTACAGCATATCGATCATGGAGACAATAATGCAAGCACACAAGAGACACAAAGATTTACTTGGGGAAAACCATAAAGGTGAAAAACCCCAATAACTTCCTCAGAGATAGATAGAGCAATGATACAACCCAAACATAAGAGATATCCTAGAAGCAGATCCTCCTCCTCCATAAGTGCGCCACTCCTCCTTGAGTGCATGAGTGAGAAGTGAGTGATCAAATAGAGTGCCTCCCGCACTCTATTTATACTTGACTTGACTTGCCCTTTTACCTAACTCATGTAGGCTCGAACTTAACCACATAACATAATGCTGACTGGGCTGACCCCCAAATAGGGTGGTCTAATAACCCTTTGACCCACATGGCCGACCCCCAATAGGTTGGTCTAATAACCCTTTGACCCACATGACTTATACAGGGCCGACCCCAACAAGGTGGTCTAATAACCATCAAGAATAAGTTAAGACATTTACAATATAAATGACGACACTTCCTTATAGAGGAATAATACCATCTCTATAGGAATACAATATACATATATGTGAAATACATTCTGAAGTTACATATACATCAACAAATACTCTTTGCCTTCCTACGTCTATTCATATTCATTTTATTTATTTACATATGTACACAATATGTGTGGATCTATAATCTGAGGATTAAGCTTCCAACACATACTATGCAAAAAAAATTTTAATCAATCTACACCATGTATCCAATTTTATCAGGAGCCTAATAAGGAAATGATTCTCTACTCTAAAAGTGGCTCAACCTATGGAATTCTATATTGATTGAAAATTGTTGATCAAGAGTTGGATTTTACCTCAAACTTTGTATCAAACCCAAAGTTGCCTAAATTTGGCGGGGGCAATAATCATTTTTCCTTTTACACATATTTAGATCTAGTGAAGAAATTATGCATTTCAACCATACCATGTTCTACTAACAATGAGACAAACATGCATACAAGTTAAATGGGGATGACAATTTTCTTAATGCCAAGCTTTTTATACCATTAGTTGCATTGGAAACTATTTTACAATATTCCATTCGTTTATGCAATTTTAGTTGAGCTCCCTCAGGGTCACATTTCATGACCTTATAATTTTGCATTTAAAACACAAATACGCCAAATGGTGGGGACTATCATAAGTACACAATAATGGATAAACACTTACAAAATAACAACAGTAACAACATAATGTCTAATATAATATTGATTTTAATAATGTTAGTAAGTTAATATTTTCTATGTGTTCAATTTGGCCTACATTGATCTATGGTTTGTCAACATTATAGTCTGAAAATTTGATCTGCTTTCTATTTAACACATGATTGAAATTTCCGGTTGTTAGTTTTGACACGAGCTTACAATATAAAAGACATGATTGTTCTGTACTGGCAATATGAATAGAATATAACCTTGGTAGGACAAGATATATCCACTAAAGCAAATTACAATGTAGCGTTCAATAATATTATATGAGTAGGTACAATTTATTCACACTAGTACAAAATGAGAGATAAGTGACCAGGCGACCAATTTTTTGGTTGCTGCGGTTTTTTCAAGGGATAAATGACCAAAATTGAGAAATTTTAAGTGAGCTAACTAAAACTGACAAGATAAATGACCAATTTGGTCATGGTATAAGAACTAAACTAAAAATGACCAAGATAAATGACTAATTTGGTCATAGGATAAAAACTAAACTAAAAATGACCATATATCAATTGGTCATTTATTTGGTCATTTTTAGTTGTGTCACTCCGACAATGGAAAATTACAATTTTGACAATGAATTTGTATAATTTACTAAATTCTAACACTGTCGATGGATTCACTGAAGTTTTGAATTCATCTGCAATGTTAGAATTTAGTAAATTGTAGAACCCCTCATGTGTCACAACTCAACATTTATGCACGAAGTAGATTTTCACCACTTACATTAATGATGACCTTATATGTAGTCTTCGATTCTTGGAGCAGAAGCAATTTGCTTATATGCTTTACATTCTTCCCAAGTTATCATAATTAATTTTCAATACATCTATGGTACAAACATTAATAAAAACCATCCCAAGCTGATATATCACAAGTACCATATAACCATTAGTCATTTTTAGTTGTGTCACTGCAAAAATGGAAAATTACAATTTTGACAATGAATTTATACAATTTACTAAATTTTAACACTGCAGATGGATTCAGAGACCCCCTAAGGGGGTCTCTGAATCCATCTGTGGTATTAAAATTTAGTAATGGATTCATATAATATCCAGTTCAATGTGCTTATCATGTCCATATCTTATTTCACCATTTATGTTTCCATATTATGCCTTCAATAGATCCAACAAGTTGCATCATGTGCGTCATCATAGTGTGTTGGTTGAGTTGAGTTGAGTCTTGAATATTTGTCATCTTTCTACTTACAAATTAAGTATCAAAGCATAGAAATATTACCACCTTCTAACTTTAGTTAATATAGTTCATCGTCATTATTTAATATTTAAGACAATTTTATATTAATTTCTTTTATTCCTATAAATATAAATTTATAGTTAAAATAATTATTTTTAAAAATTTCCATTTTGCATTTCATATTATAATTTTATACACCATAGTGAATTATTCTAATGTAAAGCATATAAACTTTTACAATTTTAAATGAAATTTAACATTAATTAAAAAGAAATTAATATAAAACAAAATTATATAATATAAATTTATAATTAAACGTCAAATAAATATCGACCTATAACCAAATCGTTACCGAAGAAGGACGAATATAGAATAGTGTCTTCAACCCTTTTCTCATAAAAAAACCAAAATTAATGATCAATTTGATCACATTGATAGTCTAGCATCAAAACCTCCTAGATTAGGATTTGATCACATTGTAAGAGTGGAAACCCACCAATGAAATGCCATTTGGTAGGTTTTACTACCTAGAACAAATGGTTGTCTGAGGATTTCTTTACTGAATTTTCCAATTTTCCTTGGAAGAAAGAGTTTGTAAATATGAACTTCAATGTGACTTGGATTATTGCTGCTCATCCGGATGCGTTTGTGCTTCATTCCTTGATCCAATGCCAAACTACTATGCATCTGTTAGTCACCAGTTGTTTTGCTCATAGGTTGTTCGAGCTAAATCTCAATATTCATAGATTCTTTGGTTACATGAGCAAATAAAGCAACACACAACATGTAAACTCATTCTCGTCCTTCCATTCCAATATTATTGCTTCTCTTCCTCCCTGGAAATGCTCATGAACCACTTGTATGGGAGACTAAACACCCGGTACATATAGCTAAGATTGATCTTGATCATACACCAAGTGATCAAGCATAAAACCATATTTAATTGGGTAGACATCATATCTAACAACCTTGCTCGATGCATTTGAGAAGCCAAAACCCCCTCAGATGGTAGTGTGCATAAGTTTAACATGGCATCCTACCTTATGAGTTGCATGTGTGCTTTCTTAAACTCCTCTAGATTTAATCCCATTCGCTACTCTACCTTTGCGCCAATGCACACCTACTTTCAAGGCTTATGTATAAGAAGATATCCCTAAGAATACTCCACCAATATATGTGGCTTTGTTCTTACCCCCTTTTATGAGAGGATCCATGGAAAGAAGTGCATGTGTGTCTCAAGGGAGGCTATTAAGGTGTTAAGGTAAATTGGATACTGGTACTTTTTGGAAATAAGTAACTACATAAGAGTATACAAGGTGTCCATTGCTCCTCATTCTTTTCCCAAGCATGTGCTAGTTCCACTACTAATCCAAGATATTGCCTTTCAAACTAGATTACATGGGGTGGTAATGACATTTAAAAAGAGAAAAAAAAAAACTATCCTAAGTTACCTATAAAGATAGTACTAATTAAATATTTTACTTAACACACAAGGATAAATTAGCCCTAGAGTTCAAGACATACAGTTTCCACTCAAAGCTAATTAAGTCGATGACCCTCATCAAGTAGTTTATAAGTTATTTATATCTCAATCCTTGGTTTGAGGTTATGCCAGTAGAAGAATGAACATGAATAATTATACAAAAGAGCTTCAGATCACATGGAGGTGGAAATGGGAAGGATTAAGTGCATAGAAGTGCTCACATCTCCACCCCTAGTAGATCCAGGGCCATCAACTGAGCCCCCTATGACATTTGGAACCTTACTTATTATGACCACTAAGAAGCTAAGGCAAAGATTAAATATCATAAAGGAAGCTCCAACGGTCAATATACCAAAAGATGTTCTAGGAACTAGTGCCATGCGGGAAATTAAACCATAAAACATTCAAATCCTTGAAGAATTTGGATGCTCAATTCCCAAGGAAGTTTCAAAGGAGAATAATTTGGTCACAAGCCAAAATGACCATCTTCAATTATGTGATGGGAAAATCATAGCTGAGGGCCGAATCAATAGGAAGTAGGATGAGGGATCCATAATGGAAGCAACAAACAATGCAATGAGGTTGGCATAGTGGCTCATAGAGGAGCTAATTAATCCTTAGCTAGATATAGAAGTTGAATTCCAAGTTGATACCTTTAAGTTTGACTTCATACGCCAAGATTTTAAAAGGGTGTATTTTTATAGGAACCAAAATGAAAGGTAGAAAATGAAGAATATATCTTGAATGTGGACGATGCACATCCTCTAGCCATAGGGGCATAAGGGGTAATCTTTACCCAATTGTCTGAGGTGAAATTAAAGAAGATGCACATTGACCTCTTAGAGATGAGTAAATAAAATGTTGATTTGAAAGAACAACTCAAGGACCAAAAATATCATACAAAGTGAAAGGCATCACTTATAAAGAAATCCACGAGGATGCAAGATGGTATTATCCCTTTGGTGAATGATTATTTCACCAGGCTCATCGGCATATGCTTCCTTCAATATTAGATGATATAATTCATCCATCAGGTGAGTGAGAAGCTAGTAAACACCTAGCAGTAGCAATCCCAATTAGTACAATGCATTCAATGGCATGATCAATATGCAGTGACCCTAACCCATATTCATGTATTAAGTTCATCTAAAGTTGCCAAACTGTGTGCACACATGGATTATGAAGATCAATGTGGGAAAGCTTCACAGAGTAAAGCACTTAGCTTCCTTAATTAAATGTTTAATGTTTTGGTAAATTCTCAAGTAATAAAAGGTTTACTAATGGATTCTTTCAATTGCCGAGATGAATAAAACCTTGTGCATCAATAATAAAAAATAAAAAGTAATTAAAAAATTTAATGTTGGCTCATAATAAAAAAATTAAAAACTGCATAGATCCATCTTAAACCTGGATCTGAAATTGCATCATTCTTGGTACTTAATAGAGCCGGATTTAAGATGGATCTACAATAGTATCAAGACAATAGGCATAAACATTAAAAATCATATTTTCGAAAATGGAGGGAGAGAGCATTCATTCGTTCGTTTGAATTTTAGAACTGGCGTTTTCAATTTAAAAAACAATCTTCCCCGGCCAAAAATCCATCACTTTGATCATTTGGTTCTCTCCCGCTATTTTTTTACCATCGAGTAAACAATGGAAAGAGTGAAGCATAGGGATAGGCAGAGGGAACCACAAGCTTATCTCCCAGGCCTGTATTTCTAAAGGTAAGGTGTTGATTCTCTGAAGCTCTCGTATGTGTATCAGTGGAGGGCTCTGTGTCTTCCTTTTGAATAATGATTTTGCTTTGAAATCGTCCCAACGAAACTGATCACAGTAAGTGTTTGTAACAGAGTCCCTTGTCTTGTATTTCACCATGGTTAACAAGTTTTTTGGCACTTGATACATGTGGTAATATTGGTTGACGTTTCATGACACGGTGGACTCGCTGTCATATTCATTTTGGTTGTAAGATGTTTCATTGCTTGGAATTGCTTTTGTTGGGATTTTATGTGTGTCTTTTGGTTTATGTGAATGCGGGGGATTGAATCCTTGGGTCTCTATATTGATGATATAAAAGGTCAAGAGGACAAATGGCTCTTTCCCCAGGTCAGAAAGTAAGGAAGAGTTCCGGTAAGGCCCTGGTAGCTCTAAAATTATCCCGTCATCAAACTCTCTAAGTCGTAAACAATTTTTTAATGAGCATCTCTCAACTCCCCTCTCAAAGAAGAAACTTTCCTTGCCCAGAAATGAAAACCCTAACAATGTGAGGGTTCAAGAGAAAAAAGCACCTTGAAGAATGGCAATGCTAACGCTGGTGCTACAACTGACTGCAATGAAGTAAAGTCTGAGGATAAAATCAGCCCATTTAAGGCAAGTCATGGCAGAAAATGCAGTGAGGGTAAAACCGTGACAGGTCCAAAATAGCATAAAAAGAAGGAGACAGTATCTAACCTGGTTTTAACAAAGATCATGACATAACCAAACACGTGGCACCAGTAGCAAAACTGTCCTCCCCAACGGGATCTTCCAAAACAAAGAATCATCACAGAGTTGATGAAAAGGCTACCTCAAATTGTTCGGAGTTAAATCTCAATAAGGACTTACAAGCAGATAACAAAGAGAACGTGTCCTCTCCCCGAGTAGGCGGTTCCAAAAAAAAAGTTTCAGCTTCGGATGGGATGCAGCGGCAGACAAAGTCTCCACGAGTGCGTGTTATTGGAGGGAGAATTTATAATTCTGAAAATGGCAAGACTTGCCACCAGGTGTGTGTGTGGGGATCTCTCTCCCTTTCTCTATTTAATCCTCCATTTTATGCTTTCACAAGGATTTTGAATTCTAAACAAATTACTTGAGATCATTGCAGTTCCGGCAAATGACTCTGGAAGTCATGGCACCTTATAAGAATGTTGTTGGGAACAAATCTTGCACACAAAACTTTTGTCCCAAGTGTTTGCTTAATAGGTTAGTTTCCTACACTACCGGCTTGGTAGTGGTTTACATGCATAAACTCCATGACAAGTATTAAGTTTGATTTATGATGACACTCTCTTTCAGTGTGTGTGCGCGGATAGCATGGGCATCGTTAGGGTCATAGAGATCCACTGTTTTCTTATTGACAAACGACAAGCCTATGTGCAACCAGGAAATATTGACATGGCCATTCAGGCAAAAAATGTCCAAATACTTAGTGGGTTTTGAGGCTTCATTAATCTATTCAAACTCATAGTAACTATATGCATGTTGATAAGCATGGCACGTATGGAGAAAGGTTGAAGAGGCTGTTAAGTATGAGGAGTGGAAATGCCCAAGGTGCAGAAATATCTGCAATTGCAGTATTTGCATGTAAGTTTGAATATAGAAATTCATCCGGGCAGAGGCATGCAATTGTTATGTTGCCTCTTGTAACTCAAATTTTCAATCAGGTTTTGATAGGGAGCATTGTCTTAGGTTTTCAGAACTGAAGTTGTTGGATTCATTATTGCAGGAAAAAACAAGGCTGTCCTCCTACTGGAATTCTTGTGTATGCAGCTAAAGCTACAGGCTTTGCTTCTGTTGCTGGTTTACTCAAGTGTCAAGGTCTCTCTGAGGTAAATACCTGCATATGCAAATCTTTGAATTGCACCCTTGAAAATGATGATGTCGTGAAATAAATATGTTCTGTAAATCTAGCCTGCTTAACACATGCTATCTCTTGAATGCAACGAACATACTTGATTGCAAGACACTAATGCTGATACAATATTGTTCGTATTTCTGATGGCTCCTTCTATTCTGATACAGGAACATGCAAATTCTTTGAACGTTTCCACAATAAACAGTCTTTTGGAATCTATTCGTTCTAGAAATATTGATGTGAAAGACCTTGTCAATAAATTGAAGCCTGTTCAGAGTTTCATGGCTTCTGTGGAAGCAACTGAAAGTTCTCCTTTAAAGGAGAAAAATAGTCCACCTCTGGTTTATCCTTTAAAGGCCAGAAAATCTGAAAAGTCAGTGGTCAAATCTTCCACTCCTTCAAAAGTTAGCAAATTGCAAAAGTCATTGGATGAATCCTCTGCTCTTGGTCAAGGTTCTCACTTAGAATCAAGAGCTGCATCACAGCTTAAAAAAGTAAAACGCTCAAGTACTAGCTCTAAAACCATAATTGACAAGGGTCTTGATCATCAAAGAGAGTCTGTTCCAGTTCTGGCTGGAGAAAAGAGTCACAAGAGAACTACTATGGTAAAAATGGAGGTCAATTTGAAGGAGGGAAGTTTGGATTGTAACATTGACATGGAGGTCAATTTGAAAGAGGGAAGTTTGGATTGTTACATTGACAAGGATTGGAAGAAGATATTGGATACCTCTGTTCTGAATGTAAAAGCAACAAATACCAAAAGTAAATCCAAGAGAAAAAGCAAGGTCAAGGTTGAGACGGATCTTCCAAACACTGGTCTTGGTGAAGAGGGGAAATTGGCAAGTCACATTGTAAATGACAAAGAGGAGAAATCAGATATGACAGCATCCCCTTGCACTACAACAAATGCAAATGATGACATTAAATGTAAGGCCTTTATTGCAAGTAAAGACGTGCAAATTTTTCTGGCTTTTTATGAAAGCACAAACCCTCCTGAGAGGCAAAAACTGGCTAAAGAGAAACCAAAATTTAATGTTCTGTAATTGATTCTAAAACTGGAAATTTGATGCCAACAGAAGAAAATGAAGAAAAGAAAATCAGTCAATATAGGCAAATCTGGAAAGAAAGATGTCATCAGTGGCATCAATGAGCAGTCTATTACTGAAACTGATTTTCAGTTGGTGGTTGCAGAAGAAAACGTAAGTTTGAAGAAGAGGAAGAAATGCAAAGATAAGAATGAGACGGATGCAATGATTTTGCCTCAAGGGAAGCCAATGCAGTTGATTGCAGGCGTAGAGTTTCCATCAAACAATGTTGGATCAACATTGTAGTTTTTGGAATTTTGCTCAGCATTTGAACAAGTATGCACTTTCTTATCCACTCTATTTTTGGTTAGTGAACTAAGTTTAACTTGTCGTTTTTCCTTTCCTTCTACTATTTCTTAAGAATGACATCATTTGAAGTGCAGGAAGCTTAGTTTGACTTGTCGTTTTGCTTTGCCTTCTACTATTTCTTATAACTGACATCATTTGATGTGAAGGAAGCTTTTCGCTCTATAGAAGATATTCATGGTCTTATGTGCATGGTTAAGAAGACTCCTAAACCGCAATTGATGACAATATACTATTCAAAGCTAACAAAGATATTTTTGGTATCAGAAAGTCATTTGTATCATGTCTATGCATGGTATAAGCTCTATATCCTCCAAAAAGGCTACAAGAAAAACTTGTCACAGAAGGATTTGCAGCTCATGGCATCATCTGTATTGTTGGCCGCCATTTTTGTTATGCCCTATGATCACAAGCATGGATATCACCATTTTGAACTAGAGAATGAGAAGGAGAGGAGTTTAAGAATGGCTAGTCTTTTGGCATTTAGTTTGGATCCTAAAAAGGACACAAAAGGGCATTTAAAAGAAGGGCTTGAGTGTGTTGCTCTATGGGATGTTTGCTTATGTATATTTCTTTCTAATTTTTTTAGAGTTAGCTCTATTTAGGTATGTATAACATTTTTGCTAATTGATCCAAGTCAACTTGTTTACTATTAAACATAGATTAGAATTCTCTGCATGCATCAACCAACTATGATTCAAGAAAAGGTAATGACACTAATAACAATGTATGTTGGGAACATTTTGGAAATGGAAGCATTTCTCATTTTGGTGAAACCTAATTCAGATCTTATTCTTTCAATATTCAGGAAAATTAAAGAGCATTTTACCTAGTTGGATAATGCTTTTTACACATGTTTTAGAAAACAGATAAGTGAAGATATCATTTCTTATCAATTACTTGACAGACAACATATTCTTTCATTTCCTGAAATGATCGAAAGATCACACCAAGGACATAGATACCTTAGGTAGTGTATTATTCAGCTAGCCAGTGGACAGAGTTGACATTACCTTCTAGTATATGACACCAAGTTTGTTTCATACAGTCATTGAATCTTGTGTGGCAGGGTGTACACAATTACACCTTCAAATAAGATTTCCTAGTGCTTGCAATGTAACTTGAGCTATTCAATTTATTCCATAATTCCATTACCAAAATAAGACCTTTATTGTCAAAGTTCAATAACTGGGGTCCTTTCAACAATAAATTAGTTAATAACTGCCGAGTTTCCAGCTCTATCCATCACTTTCTTCGTCTAGGAAACCCATATGAAAGATGGCAATGTTGGCAGACCTGCTCTCTATGGAAGTTGTTGCTAGTGGTCCTGAGGTCTATACCTTTCAAAGGGTGGAGAAATTGGCTCCTCCCTACAAAGGTATTGGCATCAATCAATACTAACCCTGAGGGTATTTCCACTTTGTGCATATCAAAACTCTCACAGACATCTATGAGAAATCCTTACTTAGATATCATGGAATCAAAAAAGGATTCTGAGACCCTGCTATGATCTCCTCCTTTACCATGCACAGAGAAGCTATAGAATGGTTGGGCTGGAAGTTCTCTTCATAAGGTTTCCTAGTCTCCTGGTCATCGTAAGGTTTCCCTTAAATTGGGTCTTATCAGGTGGGTGTTCAATCTAAATTGGGTTCATCTGCTCTAGTGGTTTCCTTGGTGATAGAGTTGAGTTGGCTCTATGCTTTCCAAGGTTACTGTAGCTGTGATAGCACCTCTTTCTATATTGTAAGTCCTTCAAGGTGTCATCTTTGGTATTGGTTTGTTCTTTCTTGTATTATGTAGTGAAGCTGGTAACTCAGGATTGTGAAAGGTAAGGATGAGGATAAAAGGAACTTCTGTATCTTCAAAGTCTTTATTTATGCTGCACAGTTTGGAAATTGTGGGTTGGAGGGGAAAACCATGTAAAGCTTTACTTCTGCAAGGCATCATGAGGGCTAGTTGCACATTTCCAAATATCTGGTTGTCTGTATACCGAGGACAAATTGTAAAGCAGAAAGTATATTCAATCATGTATTTCCAGTCGAAATTGCAACTACCTCATGGGAATTGGGTTGCCTATATTGGTCCCATTTACTTCTGATAGGAACTGTAATAAAATAGTTTCTTAATACACTGCAATTTCAGTCAAAATTTTATGAAAACATATTGGCACCAACAGATACCTCTGCACCTTCATACTACTATGTTTACTTGAATTTGAAAGCCATTTTTCTTCTTACAAGAGATGACACTTTCACATGTTCATCTGATTTATAACTGTCTATTGTTGATTGGAACTGTCATAATAAACGGGTTCATTGAAACTGTGTGATAGTATATGATAGTGCCATCTAAGTTTCAGTGCGATTCTTTTTCGAGATTGAAACTCTATCAATTTCCTGAGTTTTTAATCTCCTCCAAATAACGAGGTATATGATACCATTCTTTGGCTTTGGTATATCATCCAGAATGAAATTTCTCTGTATATGGCCTAATATTTTACACCCTTCGGTTGAGTAGCACTTTGGTTGGTGTGGCATGAAATGAGTCCATGAAGTTGCTAAGAGGCTTTGTGTTGATGAGAGTAAGTAATGTGATGGAAGTTTGATTCTATACTTTTGTGATTTGTTATGCATAGTCCTGTAAATACATTGAATTTGGGATTTATAGTTGATGTAACTGTGATAGTAAAAATCGATTTCATTCCCCAAAACTCCGTATACAAATTTAAACTCTCATACCACAAGTTTGTGTATAAGCACTGCACCTAAGTGTACACTACTGCCAAACATAGATGTAGTATGCTGCAGAGAAAAAAAAAATACTGTTGAAGGTAGTCATGGTAAAAGAGACTAATACCCATAGTTGGCCCTAGCTGGAAAGACCAGAAAACCCTAAAACAAAAACTAGAGTGTAAGAAGCACTCTAGGCATAAATTTTTGGCTTCAAGACTATAACACAAAATATGAATCATATGGAAGAACATGCATACCAGATAGAAAATGTTGTGAACATATAAATGAGTTCATCACTGCTAGCGAAAGAGGAACCAAACTTATAGTTATCCATGCAATGTGGTTTTCGAGCATAGAACTCCCATTTTGTTGCCACTTGATCACTAAAAGAAGCAACTACTAAGAACATGCATAACAACTAGCAAATGTTGTGATCATATAAATGAGGCCTTCACTGCTACAGAAATAGGATCCAAATTTAGTCATTATGAACTATGCAATGGTTTTTAAGCATGGAGCTCCAATTCTACTAACACTTGATCACTACAAGAAACAATTACTAAGATCAACGTGATTGAGCACAGTAGACACCAAATCAATTAAACCCAAATGCAAGAGAAGGACAACAGAAAAAATAAATATATAACAACAAAAAATTTAAATAAGTGATACCAAGTGGGCGCTACAGGATCTTTGGAATCTGGATGTACTGCCAATGGCCACGGTTTCCAATGAAGAAAAAATAAGAAGCTTGATCACAAGTCACTAGATGAAACTTTATTGGACCCAGTGATAAGGAGAAGGCCTATTGGCTATATGACTAAGAGGCAAAGAAATTTTTGGTGAAGAGAGATATGTTTGACATGTATCCCAAAGAGGATGAGTTTAAGTACCCCATACCCAATGATCTGAAGGAAAACAAAAGATTTGAGTATGATGAGGTAGAAGAACATGAAGCTAGTGAGACTAGAGATGAAAATGAGAATGAAACAGCTACAAACTCAATTCCATCAAAGAAGAAACCATTTTTGGGTAAGGAAAATACTTTGAAGACTCTAAGTTAGTTGAAGGTCCTAGTTATAGTGGAGTGAAGACTAGGAGCATGAAGCACAAGGTAAAATTTAACTTGATGGTAACAATCCCATGTTTCATTCACCAAATAATTATGATGAGGATTTAAAGTTCAAACCAAAAGAAATGGGAAAAAACCAAGGATCAGGAACACTCTTCCTTCATGAAAAACAAGACTTGGAAATTTGTGAACTTACCCCTTTTGAAAAAACCCATTCGATTCAGATGGATCTACATAAATATAAGGATATTGAAATATTAAGTACAAGAATAGACTTCTTGCAAAGGGGTATGCACATAAAGAAGGGATTGACTTAGAGATGATCAAAATCAGGATATCACTTGCTTTGGCGGAAAAACTTGGTTGGCTAGTGCATCATCAAACAGATGTCAAGAGTGCCTTCCTTAATGGAGATCCATAGGAGGATTCTAGATAGAACAAACTCAATGTTATTCAATAAAAGGAAAATAAAAGCATGTGTAAATTGACCAAGGCAGACCTAAGCGACCTGCTAGGACTTGGTACAAAAATATTGATGAAAATCTCAAAGAGGCAAGATTCAAAGGAAGTCCTTTATGTTCTAAATTTTATTTGTAGATGGAAGGGAATGATGTGGTAATATTTATTTCTTTTGTGGATGACTCGATCATTACAGGAACTTGGAAAGACAGAATCCAACAAGTGAAGAAAAATCTTTGAAGTGCCTGTTAGATGATAGATTTGTGTCCTATGCTTTCCTTCTTAGGCCTAAATGTGTAGCATAATGAAGACAACATATTCATTTGATAAAGCAAGTATGCAAGGGAGTTTCTTAAAAAAATTGGGATTGTGGATTGCAAGTTATCATCTACACTTGTGAAGACAGGTTTGAAGTTATCAGAGAAGGTTGCTTAAATTGTCCAACAGATGCATACTTCCTTTTGAATTCTCTCTATCAGCAAGCAACATCTAGAATAACATAAAGACCAGCTCTAGTTACATGTGTTAATAGTTTTATAGTTATTTTGGAAATCAAGAGATTATCATTAGTGTTTTCATCTTATAGTTTGTCATGTAATGTTGATAATAGTAGAACTACAAGAAAAACTTATGCTAAAACTGAATTGCTCAGGTGCAATGTCAGAAGATATCAAAACTAAGTTTTTTGTTTTTAAATGAAGACATGGACGGCATTAAAAGCCGTGCTTTCTCTGTGTAGTCTAAGTGGAATCCCAGAACTAAACTAATAGTTCCCACTAATTATCTGTTAGAAAAACTTGTACTACCTGTATTTAAATGAGATCTTTTATTAGCCTTATTACCAAAAAAAATGAAAAGTTCTGTGACAGGTGTCCTCATGCTTGAAGGTCATCAAGACAAATATAAATATATTTATCCTGCACAAAGGAATTCCAATACCTATATAGATGAGGCCTTTCTCATGTAACCGAATAAAAGCTTCCACAACAGCTTCTGCAACAAAAAACATTGAAAAGATTTACAAACATAAAAATGACAAGTAACCAAGATTATGAGTTCTTATTTTCCAGAACATGTGCAAACTAATTTACAAAATAGAATATACCATTGAAAACATTTGGCAACTTTTGCAATTCTACTTTTTCTATTCACAATATAATTGTCTCACAATGTTTGAGTTTCAGTGACAAGAATGGTACAACTTTGGCATGTAGCCAAAAATTGGCAGTAGAAACTATCTTCAAAACTTGCTTATCCTTTACACAATTTATGTTCTTATTGAAAACTAGCTTGAATTACAACTAAACATAATCTCCACAAACAGTGAAAGATCACTAAGCAAGAATTTAAATTTTACTGGGACAAGTATCAACTTACGACTCAATTGCTTATCAAGAGTGAAATGTTCTCTACTCCAGTCACATGATGCACCCAACCTTTCTAAATACTCATTTTGAAATGTTAAACTTTGTAGTTATAACATGATAAAGGTTATACTCATTTTGAAATTTTGACAAGTTAAACTTTGTAGTTATAACATGATATATGTACTTTTCTGCCCAATCTCTAGGTTAAATTCACTAGCAGTTAATTGCACTGGTCTTTACTCGTTGGATAACTTAGATATGGCCATTAGTAATCATGTAGGAAGTTAGGAACAGTTCAGCCAGGCCAACTGGATATGCTGATTAAGTATCTCAATGATAATGCTTAGCTAAGTGCTAAATAGTCTTGGCACTTGCAAATTCCTTTAGTTGGAAATTTTGACATCTTAACTGTTAAAAGTAGATTCTACAATAAAGGTGGTGCTCCTGATAGCATTTATCTTCTTGCATTACAATTCTAGACTCTAGATGTCTCAAATATTAATAGATTTGGTGCCTTCACAAAATTATGGACTTGCTAGATCATGACAATACAAACAAAAGAAATGCGAGGTGGAAGATATTGGATTTTGATGGTTTTTTGTAGAGAAGCTGTGTGCTAATTCTATGATCAAAATTTTGATGTTTGACCTTGACTAGAACAAAATAATTTCACATCGAGTCAAATTTATTTGCAGTCTAGTTGTAGGAAAGGATTTTGACTGTCTGACTGCAAAGCATGCCCACAATCACTACAACTCAACTATTTAGAATTGCATAATTTCACATCTATAATATTTTGTCATATTGGGAAACCTCATTTTGTTGATACTCCCTCTCATGGGAAACTCTTTCCCTGTAAGTGTCATGTTAACACGACTATTTGAACTAAGTTTTCTTAATTTGGTGGGAAAAATTTCCTAATATCTTGTGAAAGACTTTGGGCAGTAGTCATCATATTCTAAGAGTTGACTTTTTTATTGCCTTTGCATTATGTTTTCTTCTGATCTCTCTCTATCTGATTAAAATATGGTTGTTTGGGTTTGAAAAACTCTTTCAATCAGCTAATAGAGTGACAAGTCAAAAGTTGTAATTTCCTGGTCATTATCAAAAAACATAATTTGGATAACTATCAAGAAAATATGTATAATGTTAGCATTGCATCATATTTTTGGATCTGTAACAATTTACACAAATCATGTGTATTATAACCACCGAATGTCTGTATTCATGGATAGTCCACTTTATTTGGATTTTGTGATTTTTGTTCTAGATTCTTTATGTAAGAAGTTAAGGAGAAAGATACCAATGAAAACAAGAAGGCGATATTTAAAGTCTATGCGATCTTGTTTTGTTGCTTCTCGGGGATAAGAACCAGGACATTTCTAAAATGTTGGAAAAGATTGAAAGTTGTCCTGCTTATGCAATTGCATCATTTTGTTTCTATAGTGCCCTCCATGTCGATTATCCTATCATGGATTGGGAGAGCCATTGTGCTTTGCAACATTTGGATCCCTTGCCACGAGTGCATTCTACTTTAGCCAGGCAAGTAAAAGGTAATTATATTCTAGAAGTCTAATGTTGATGTTTTTGTTTAACATTTTGTTACTTTGTGCGTTATTGCTGAAACTTAAAAAGATAAAGGATGTTAAAATTTAATATGCTAAGACAGAAAATAGCAACATTACATTCCATTTCACAATAATAGCATATACATGATCACTGAAGAAACAAGAAGCATAGCATAAACACAAGAGACACAAATTTATCCTGGGAAACCCTCATGGGGTAGAAAACCCAGCAAAGCTTCCTCAATATAGATGACCAGCAATATACAAAGATGCAAACCAAAGACATGATCTCCTCCTCCACCATAGCAGACCTCTCCTCCACAAGTGCGCCTCTCTCAAGTGAGTGAGTGTGTCAAATGAGGAACACACCTCCTCTATTTCTACACTACACTGTCATGTATTTTACACAAGTACATGTAGGCTCGTATTTAACCATTAGGTTAAATACCCTATTATAACTGACTGGGCCGACCCCCACATGGTGGGTCTAATAACCCTAGTTACCACAACCAATTCGGAGGAATAAACATCTCTAGATTCATAGTATAATCACATCGGAGGTATGGAACATCTCCGGAATAAATAATATACAAATATAATATTCTTAGAAGTTACAATATTCAACACTCCCCCTTAACGAGAAGGATATTATAACAACATCCGCGGGAGCAACGAGTCATACATCATACATGATACATCTATAAATCATTGGAAGCTTTCTCAACATCATCAGTAACTCAACCAGTTATTGGAACATCTTCAATACTGGAACATCACCATCTTTAGTACTGAGTCTTTATCTTCTGCAGTACTCAAACAGCTACAACAACATCAATATCTGAATCCTCACGATCGTCAGCATCGTCATCACACGATCATCAGCATCGTCATCACACGATCATCAGCATCATCATCACACGATCATCAGCATCGTCATCATACGATCAACAACATCGTCATCAGCATCTTCATCACACGATCATCAACATCGTCATCACACAATCATCAGCATCGTCATCACACGATCATCAACATCGCCATCACATGATCAGCATCGTCATCACATGATCATCAGCATTGACATCACACGATCATCAGCATCGTCATCACCTGATCAACAGCATCGTCATCACACAATCATATTATAGGATGATCAATCCTGCTCTCTTTAGGACATAGGTCCATGGATGATACAATCCAGATCAAGTTCCAGGATGATCAATCCTTATCTCTTTAAGACAAGTATCATGTCTAGGGACGATCTAATCCCAACCACAGTGCCAGTCCTTTTTCATACTGGATGTGACCTAGATCAGATCTAGGATTTACCGCCACAGAGCCAGTCCTCTTTCATACTGGATGTGTCATGTCTAAAGAGCCAGCCTTGTTTCATGCTGGATGTATCACATCTACAGAGCCAGCCCTGTTTCATGCTGGATGCATCACATCTACAGAGCCAGCCCTGTTTCATGCTGGATGTATCACATCTACAGAGCCAACCCCGTTTCATGCTGGATGTATCACATCTACAGAGCCAGCCCTGTTTCATGCTGGATGTATCCCATCTACAGAGCCAGCCATGTTTCATGCTGGATGTATCACATCTACAGAGCCAACCCCGTTTCATGCTGGATGTATCACATCTACAGAGCCAGCCCTGTTTCATGCTGGATGTATCACATCTACATAGCCAGCCCTGTTTCATGCTGGATGTATCACATTTACAGAGCCAACCCTGTTTCATGTTGGATGTATCACATCTACAGAGCCAGCCCTGTTTCATGCTGGATGTATCACATCTACAGAGCCAGCCCTGTTTCATGCTGGATGTAACCTAGAACAATTCTAGGATTTGTCACGTACATTTTGAACTGAGGTCCAGGGACGATCCAGTCCTATCATGTACCTTTTGAACCGAAGTCCAGGGACGATCCAGTCCTATCATGTACCTTTTGAACCAAAGTCCAAGGATGATCCAGTCCTATCATGTACCTTTTGAACCGAAGTCCAGGGACGATCCAGTCCTATCATGTACCTTTTGAACCGAAGTTCAGGGATGATCCAGTCCTATCATTCAATTCTCGGAGACCTCATGTCTACAACTCAATTCAAAGGACCATAGTCCGAGTACGATCCAATCCCCTTACCTGTTCATTCAGGATTTAGTTCTCGGAGACATCATGTCTACGGCTCAATTCAAAGGACTAATAGTCCGAGGATGATCCAATCCCCTTACCTGTTCATTCAGGATTTTGTTCTCGAATACATCATGTCTACGGCTCTCTTTAGGACTGAAGTCCAGGGATGATCCAATCCCCTCAAGTCCACCAAGGAATTCATTCTCGAAGACATACGTCTACAGCTCTCTTTAGGACTGAAGTCCAGGGATGATCCAATCCCCTCAAGTCCACCAAGGACTTCATTCTCGAAGACATACGTCTACGGCTCTCTTTAGGACTGAAGTCCAGGGATGATCCAATCCCCTCAAGTCCACCAACGACTTCATTCTCGAAGACATACGTCTACAGCTCTCTTTAGGACTGAAGTCCAGGGATGATCCAATCCCCTCAAGTCCACCAAGGACTTCATTCTCGAATACATACGTCTACGGATCTCTTTAGGACTGAATTCTAGGGATGATCCAATCCCCTCAAGTCCACCAAGGACTTCATTCTCGAAGACATACGTCTACGGCTCTCTTTAGGACTGAAGTCTAGGGATGATCCAATCCCCTCATCACTATGGGTACAAGTATCTTCATCCATACAAGTACAAACACGTATCAATACATCAAGGCATCATGTAAACTCATCATAAAAACATGTATATCAAAACATGTATATCATCATCAAAACATGTATATCACTAATACATCTATCATCAAAAGCATGTATTCTCACTAATACATCTATCATCAAAAGCATGTATTCTCACTAATACATCTATCATCAAAAGTAAAAAATATAAGAGTCCTAAATCTAAATAATTCTAGGTAACTAAGTGTAGTGAATAGGTAACCTCATCATTGATGAGGCAGACTTGTTATCAGATACTATGCTATTCCCCCTTTCGAGGAGAGTTCTTTTGAACTATACCAAGCTTGTCTCGAAAGTATTCAAACTTCACTCGAGACAGAGGTTTAGTCAAGATATCAGCAATCTGATCCTCAGTGCTTATATATTCGAGCTTGATAACTCCTCTTTGCACCATATCTCATATATAGAAGTATCGGATCTCAATGTGTTTTGACTTATCGT
This sequence comes from Larix kaempferi, assembly GCA_027924585.1. Taxonomy (NCBI): domain Eukaryota; kingdom Viridiplantae; phylum Streptophyta; class Pinopsida; order Pinales; family Pinaceae; genus Larix; species Larix kaempferi. Next base: position 4,964,706 of record BSBM01000643.1, read on the forward strand.
GGAATACAAGATTTTCTATCATCTTTATGCAGCTTTGATTGTCACACATAATCACAGTGGAATCCATTTCTAAGTCAAACACTCCATATAATAGCTTCTGAAGCCACACTGCTTCACAGCTGGTAGAGCAGACAACTATATATTCTGCTTCAGTAGTACTGAGAGCCACACTAGATTGTTTCTTGCTGAACCATGAGATCATGGTAGATTCAAGACTATAACATCCACCTAAAGTACTCTTTCTGTCTGAGACACTTCCTGCCCAATCAGAATATGAGTAACCATGTAAACGGAGTTCATGACCTCCAAGATAATATAGACAAAAAATCTAATGTACCTTTTAGGTACCTCACTACATGCTTTGTAGCTATTAAGTGCACCTTTCTAGGTTCTACTAGATACTGACTTAGGGTATTTACAGCAAAGCATATATCTGGCCTAGTATTCGTTAAATACATCAATGACCCAATGATTTGTCTATGTAGGGTTAGGTCCACTAAATACGATGAGTCATTAACTAACAAATTCAAGTTGGAGTCCATGGGAGTGGCCATGGCTTTATACTCCAACATATCAAATATTTTTAGAAACTTCACAGCATACTTACCTTGATTTAAAAGATTCCTTTTGGATCTTGCCATACTTCTAGACCTAAGAAGTAGTGCATTAATCCGAGATCTTTCATTTTCATTTCTGCAGCCATTTTCATGACCTGTTTCTCATTCCTTGTCAGAAAGAGATCATCGTCATACAATAATGGTATGATAGGTTCATCATCCACAACCTTAAGGTAAAGGTTAGGAACAACTTTACTTCTGGTAAAGCCCAAGCTTTGTCATGAAGCTGTCAATTGTCCATTATTCACACTCAGCATTGAGTGATCTTCTGCATATCTATCTGTGCCATCTCTCGTCAGATGGGTCTACTAAAATGAGCCTCAAAATCATTCGAACTCTATGGTGAGTTCCTTCTTGCATCCATGTCATATGTGTATAGAACCCATATTCAACCTTGTAGCAAAGGTTGAGATCCACATCACTCATGATGATCATTAAGCTCATCAATTGACTACCGATCCTGGGAACCCATACAGAACCTGATTACATTATTAAGAGAATGGTCTTATCTAGTCCCTTGGAGCAAAACATCTCATCATGATTCTCTTCCTCTTTCTAAGAGAATCTCTTAACCACAAGCTTTCTATAGTGTGTTTGATTTGTAAATCTTTTGTTGAACATCCATCGCTTATTCAGAGTTCGTCATTCATCATGATCTTTCCTACAAATCAAAATTAAGTACATGATTAGTAATACTTCATAATCATCAAATCATATTGACATGATAACCTATTATGCATACAGATATCATTTACATAGTTATGCAACTATTTTGACCAATACTTTGGCACAACACTTTCCCATATCCTGTATGCATACAGTGGCTATCTAGATGCCTTCCATCTCTACCAGAACATACTATTGAGAGTGTGCACAACTCTCAGCATGTCAGCAAAGAGGTTTCATTCTAGACAAGCAACAATGGAATGTTTGTCCAATTTACCAATCATATGCATATTAGTAGTATACTGTTTAATGCTTTATGAATGTTTATACTCAGCATGATATATTCTAGGAATACAAATATGCATACAAGCAATATCATTTACTATTTCTAATAACAACCCAAATACTTATCTTTTATGTTTGTGTGGTTGCCTCCCGTTTGATCTTCTGTATGTCTTCTGAACTTCTATTCATTCTGTACCACTGTGCATGCTCAAGTGTACACTAGTGTCATCCTCATGATCTCATACACAAACATAAATTCATTAGTATATTCTCAATATTATCAAAACCTTCTAATTCTAAATAATCTTGAATATGTACAGTCATGATCATTAGTATTCAGGGTTTCAAGGAAGTCTTCTTTTACTCATGCATATTCTTGTTTGATCTAGTTAGTTAAATCATCAACCAAGATAAGAGACATAATATGCATAAACCCTTGATTACTAACCAATCATACCAAGTATACTTACACAAGGTAAGATTCTAACATGACACAGGAAAACATACCTGGATTAGTATACCTGCTTAGTTATGTACAACATACCTAAACAATCTCTTCAATGATTTAGAGATCTTGAGCTAGAACCTGCATGTCTCGTAGGTTAAACATGATTTAACAAAGTCATACATACCTCGTGAGTCTTTGTCTTCACGTTGTCATGGTCATGGAACTTGATTTGTCTTTTGTGATGTACTTGTGTCTTGTTAGCAGACAACATCAACCTCACACAACACCATAATGCATAAGTATAATCATATAGCCCTAATCAATGAATGTCTTCGATCATTCACATGCATTCATATTGTTACTAGGGAGATAAGACAATTAATAACATTAATCAAGATTGTACTAATAAATAACATGAAGACAAACACATTATGAACTTAATCAAGAATCAGATTTCAAGGCATACCTGAACCTCCTTAAGTCATACCTGTCGAGACTTTTTGTAGTCTTCTTATGTAAGGCCTTAGCCTCAACTCCCCCTGAAACTTGATCTAGAGCTTGATTAGGGTTTGCTAGAGAAACCCTAAAAATTCAATCTTTGACTTTCACACTTCTGAATGGATGGAAGAATGTGTCTTGCTGAGCTGATCAACCTAGCATTCTTCAATTTTGAAATCTCCAAAATTTGACCCCTCAAAATTGCCTTCGAAACTTCTAGATCTTCTAGATAGGAACCCAAACTAGGGTTTGATGAAGCCCACCCTTCTGTCCAATCAAAAGGTTTGATCCAAGGCTCTAAGCTCTTATTTTTCTGAGGAGCTTCCAGCTGTGGACTCCGATTCCAAAAATTCTAACTTTCTCTGAAACCCTAAATTCCGGCAGCCATGAATAAAGGTGCTCCAAAAATAATTTTGTTTTGACAGAAATATGCACCTGATTGTTTCTTCTGTAACTCTAAAATTTCTACTCCACAGGGTCTGAAAACATTTTCTGCAGTATCCTAACCTGTCATCTTTCCATCCTGACAGGTCTGAACTCAATTGGATTTTCTGAGAGAGAGTTATGCCAAGTGTCGCAACGTGACCTGTTTATGGGATAAAACAGGATAGCGAACTTGTACGGCGTGCCACGTGTCACTGTTTGAACTTCAGCCTCTAAAAACTTTTCTTTAGATAGCTCGCTCTGTTATCTTTTCATCCTGACAGGTCTGACCTCAATTGGACTCTTTGAGAGAGATTTATGCCAAGTGTCGCAACGTGACCTGTTTACGGGATAACACAGGAGAGCGAACTTGTACGGCGTTCCACGTGTCACTGGTTCACCTTCGGCATTTGAAAAAGTTTTCTGAGGTAGTACAATCTGTGTACTACCTGTCACCTTTTACGAAATTTCATTTGAAGCTTCCTAGCCCAAGTTATGACCTTTTTTCCAAGGTCACCTGATTTTGACTGAGATCTGGAAGAGGCAGAAACCCTAACTTGTACTGATCATAACTCATAAAGTACAACGAATCTGAGGGTTCCCTTTGGACACAAGGTACCTGGGGATGTTATCTACGACCTGCAAACTCTTCAGATCCTGAAACTTCGCATAAATGGATTTATAGCGAAAGTTCCACGATGACTGGTTTTTGCTATATAAAACCCTAACCTTCAAATTGTCGCAAGAGAAGCAAGTGTCGTAAGTGCCATACATTGCCTTCCTTCAGGTTAGCTCTGATACCATGTTAAAATTTAATATGCTAAGACAGAAAATAGAAGCATTACATTCCATTTCACAATAATAGCATATACAGGATCACTGAAGAAACAACAAGCATAGCATAAACACAAGAGACACAAATTTATCCTGGGAAACCCTCATGGGGTAGAAAACCCAGCAAAGCTTCCTCAATATAGATGACCAGAAATATACAAAGATGCAAACCAAAGACATGATCTCCTCCTCCACCATAGCAGACCTCTCCTCCACAAGTGCGCCTCTCTCAAGTGAGTGAGTGTGTCAAATGAGGAACACCCCTCCTCTATTTATACACTACACTGACATGTAGTTTACACAAGTACATGTAGGCTCGTATTTAACCATTAGGTTAAATACCCTATTATAAATGACTGGGCCGACCCCCACATGGTGGGTCTAATAACCCTAGTTACCAAAACCAATTCGGAGGAATAAACATCTCCGGATTCATAGTATAATCACATCGGAGGTATGGAACATCTCCGGAATAAATAATATACAAATATAATATTCTTAGAAGTTACAATATTCAACAAAGGATATCCTGTATGTCTTAGTCAAACATGAATTCTTCCCTTTAGCAGCACAGTCCTGTCTGTATCTATGCTCATTGGTGTTACAACTACATTGATCCTTTTCTGTAGTCATTTTCATCAGGTTCACTCTTATAGCTTGGTTCAAAATGTAGTTAATTCTATTTCAAAAGTTGTTATTTGTCGATGTTCATTGATTTTATTTGCAATAATGACCAATTGGCTGATATTCTAACAAAATTGAAATTAAAAGCGATATGAGCTAACACTTGTTTTGAATAGGTTAGATTGATGGAGATTGGAAGGTTGGAAAAATGTCTCCCCTAGTGATTACCATATCCTTTATAGAGCAGAATGTAATTTATTGTAATATATAAAGGATAGGTAGAACCAGGCCAGTAAAAACATAATTAGAGTTAAGAATTGTCAGAATATTATTTTGATACTTGATTTTGCTAGCTTCAACGTTCAAAAGAATATCTTGATGACTAGTGTAATGCCTCATGAAGAGATGACTTTGATGGACCACAGTCCTGTCATCTGATCCAATTTCATCATTTTGACCTATAACAAAATCAGGTTAGGATTGGTACAAAGAGACGATCTGAAGTTGTAAGATATGGTGTAATAGTTCTTTATTCTCTTTTGTGTGCATTTGTTGCATCGAAGACTCTTCCATTAACTTGCGTTGTAAGTATTTTTGGCCTTAACAATTATTTTGAGAATATCACACTTGTGTTTTGTTTCAAAGCGATGTGGAGGATATATCATGGAGAAGAGGATTGCAATCTTATCTACTGACATCTTATTGATGACAGGTCTTCTCCTTGTTAACTCTACCCATTGAAAAGTTGTTGATCAACTTTGTTCACGAAAATCACAATGTAAGTGTCCTCTGGCAGCTCCCAGCTAACTTCTGTGTACCAAAGTGTTGTTTAATTGCAAATTTATGTCTCGTTCTCATTAATTACCATGGTGATAAATTGTAGGTTGCATGCATCTCCACGGGACAATATAAAGATATTTATGGCCAAGTATTACTGTGTCTGGTTACATGCTTCATTTGGAGTGGCTCTAGCTCTTGGGCTATTTGCAGCTCGATTCATCAAAGTATGGGAATAAGTTCTTGCTAGGGTTCAGTGATTGCCCCAAAAAGCTTCCCTTGTCTCAAGTGGGCATGTTAAAGATTGGAGAGCAAAATTCTGTGAAAAGAGAGGTGCAGTAGTTTTTACCTCCATAGATGTGGAAGCTTGTGGGTTAGTTCTCCTTCACCACAAATGTTAAGATTGAATGTCCTACGAGCATGATAAAATTTGTCACGGGATGTGACATTATAACCACAGGTTGCCACCATATTTTTGTAGATGATGAGCACATATTTCAATTGCCTGATCTTAACCTCTAAACAATATTGAAAATAACTCTTTAGTGAGATATTCACATATGGATGTTTCATTTCTTAATATATGGGATTCAACAACCAGACATCAATTCTTCTAACTCATCAAGTCTACATCATTGCATCCTTTTTTGTGTGAAGCCATGTTTTTGGAAGCTTGGCCATTCTTTCTTCATAGCATTATATGTGGGACCCTTTATAAGGTTCTAGTCTATGCATAACTGCATTGAAGGCTAAATTGAATTTTTTCACTTCTGGGTAATACTTGTTCAAAATGCTACATTCAAAAGGAGGTGACCATTTTGTTTACTGTCAAGGCAATAGAATAATTACATTCTTAATTTTTCAGTTATTGGTTATATGATTTGTCTTATGTTGGAAAGATTTGTGAAAGCTATAAGCCTCCATGAGTTTACCTTGCTTTACATTGAGTTACAAATGGAAATATGTACATTATGTTTTAATGTAACTTATATTGAATGTTAACAGATACTGCTACAAAAAACAAAAATAAGCTCAATAGCCTACAAGATAATGTCCCTGTCATTGGATTCATAGTTTGGAGGGAACATGGTAGTTGTTTGTGCATTATTGATAATGGCTGAAGGTAAAGCAACAATACAACAAAGTTATTATCTTTTAAACTAACATGGGGTATTTTTCATGGTACATGATACAGTTGCAATAAGTTGTCCACAACACGCAAAAAAATGTTCATCTTTCAAGCTCATGTGTTCTATTTAAGGGTGCTAGCCCAATGGTAGAGCACCTACCTTATAGGCAAGAGGTTGGTGGTTCGATTCCACCATGCCCTATTTATTTTCTAAAACCACTAAAAATAGATAAATGACTAAAAAAATGACCAAAATTTGCATATAAACGACCACCATTACAACATGAGAGATAAGTGACCAAAAAAATGACCAAAATATGCATATAAATTACCACTTTTGAGTTGGCGATCACTGGTAGCAAATTAGCGGTCATTTATCACATGACCATTAATGACCAAATATATGACCACAAGATAAGCTATAAATGACCAAGCTAAATATGACCACATTTTTGGTTGCGTGATATATGGCCACTAATTTGCTACCAGTGGTCACCAACTCAAAAATGGTCATTTATATGTGGATTTTGGTCGTTTTTTTTGGTCACTTATCTCTCATTTTGTACTAGTGTCACCAACAAATATTGTTTTTTCAAAATACTTGCAAAAGGCCATATGCTAGCATCTACTTGCTCTAAAGTTGATAGGATAAATAAGAAAGCAACCAAAACTCTTCTAACATTAATTGAGGTCCTATGCACAATAAATTGACTCGTTGCAAAGACATAAAAAAAATAATCCATCATTAAATATATCTTTCAAATCATTTCACAAAACATTTATAGCCAAACAAGTTTTCCATTTATGAACTCATTTTCAATATATCCAAACTCCTAAAACCTATAGTAGGTTTTAATGTGCAACCAAGGAATCCAATCAAATCATAAAAATCTCAAAACAACCCCTTTGTGCCAAATCCCAAATTTAGTCCATTGGATCAAAGCCACACTTGATATAATATATCCGTGAATTTGTTTCTTTCCTTTTGCAGTGGTTTTTTCTTGAAATGTTGTAATTTAGTTATACTATAGTAGTGACATATGTATCAAATGATGACCAAAATAACTCACTTAAACACCCAAAAGTAGAATTTATGCATGATATGATGCACATGATTCCTTTGCATCTCAACTTCTATAGCATATACAAGGTTTTCATGAGAAAGGGAAGAGAATCGAGGTTGGATGGAGAGTTGTCCAAGATCCAAGTAAAGAGCTAAGATAACAAATTCTATAAGGTGTATATTATGTATTCCAAAAATTAATGAGAATTGTGAAAACCTCTTCCCTAAATTTAGCATCTAGTTTTGTATGGTTGACGATTTGGGAATACCACACCTCCACCAACATCAAGGGGAAATATCAACATATCAATTCACATCCCAACCAATTGGAATGTTACTCAGAGGACCTACATACTTTTCAAAACCTAAAGCAAATAATTTTGTTGTTCATTGGAACCATTTGTGTTTTTGAACACTTGTGCAAGTTAATTATAGACTTCCCTTAATCACTTGCTAATTTGATTATCTAATTTATGGGAGTAATATAGTGGAAGATACCCTAAGTTGCAGATCCAAATGTATTATAGAAAGGATGTGAAGCAAAAAGAAAGGAATTGTAGAAGTGAAATACATACAAGGATACAACCAACACAGATGTTATTCATAGAAGAGTGTTGTATACAAGTGGTAACAATTTTTTAGAAGAGATTTCTACCTACTATTATTCGCCAACCCTTGAGAAGAGCCTTTGATGCCTATAACGACCCCTTCCATCATCAAGTGCAAGGAAGGGAAACGTTAACAACACACGGGCTTATGGCAAGCTTAGCCCCAATAATTTGGCTCATAACGCATGCAATTTAAAACTTATGGGTGCAGACATAAACTCAATAACTACACAGCGGAAACTAAACATTACATGTGCATACAACTTCTTCATGCGTTCAGCATACACATATCAACCATGTAGCAGTCATTAATTTCATCAATCATGGACAATTTATTATACTGCATAAAACATGACGCCTTTCATTCCATTAATCATGAATGCATTGCAAAACTCATACTGTATATAAATTAAATCACAGATTACTCATCTTGAACTGTAATGGTCCAAACGACTGGCTATGGAAGGTCAACGTTCCTCCCAACCGTAGACCTCTGTCCAGCTTGTGTTCTTTCAGCTGAGAGGTCACCCCCGAGCTGGGCCGTGTATCCACTAAGGAGGACTAGCTGGGTTCACTCATAGCCATGGCTTCAGTCAAGCATCCAAGCAGATAGAGAAGGGTAGTGCTAAGCCAGTGAGCTCAACCACAGAGCTACAGGCATCTCAAGTGAACTCAACAGTTAGGCACCCACATTACCTACCACATCCAACACAAGGAAGATCCCCTTCTCTGTTACACAGTCCCTCAGGCAACTCTTCCCTCCAGTGCTCTTCAGGATGGGCATAGAAAGGTCCAGCTGCTGATCTTTGAGATCCTATCCTTCACTGGGTTTATCAAGCACACCCAACCTCTGCATAGTCAATCCCAACTTGATTTCTCTCTGTTCTGCTCACCAAATACTCAAATCCGTCACTCGTTTTCTGAGCTGCAAAAACTGGGTTTTCCCATTGATTTCGGGGTAGATAATGCTCCCAAATTCGCCCCAAGGTTCATGCTAATGGATTCCCCATTGGATTTATTTGTCCCATGCCAAATCTGGACGTTTTTGGTCTTTCAAAAACTGGGTTCTCTCAAGGTCGCGATTTTCTGGTTTCCTCACTGTTGGCCCACGTTTTTGGATGGGAATGATGCTAGATAGTTTCACCATGGAATGGGGTGTGAATCAAGCAACCTCCCATGAGGTTGAGTGACTTCTTGCCCAAGCAATCAGAGCCCATGTCCACCCATACGAATTTCAGGGCTTCCCATGCTCCATTGAAGCCATGGGCTGAAAATCTCAACCACCTTCTTACAACAGGCATTAATGTCACCTAGGGAAGTCAATGGGTTCTCATAATGACAAATGGCAGCCTAGGGTTTAATCCCATAGCCCCCTCACCACTCCCTAGTGGATACACGTGGCCCCTTCTCATTCGTTGCCTCCATAGCCAGTTTTTGGTATTTTATTTCAATGTTAAATATTTACATCAATTTACAATATCCCATGGCTTAATAGCACGTGGGTAACAAAATATCAAGCGTGTCTAATTTAAATAAAATCCGAGCATAAACTAGCGGGGCCTTGACCTTGAGCTCCACGCTAGGGAAACATACATCGCGTATTTGCAATATTTACATTAGAGCCAATATTGCCTAAGGGTTCAAAATTGGGGTATTACAATGCCTCATTCTATTACTATGTACATGAGAAAATAAAGAGACGGATATGCCATGAGACTAGATGCTGGAAGGTTTTGGGTCAGGGGTCTCAAGTGGAAATGTAACAACCAAATTGTCAGGACATAACTCCTCAGTCCAATTCTGATTTGGTCATACAATAACTCCAACTATCTCGCCACAAAATATCAACTCTTAAAATCTTTGATAGCAAGTAGGATAGGGGAATATAATCAACGTTTTTGTGATTGATAGGGAAATATAATAACCTTTGTAGGATATGTAAATAAAGAGTGACAACTACTTTGAGATGGTAAGTCATCACTTGTTTTTATTTTTTCATTAGTAGCCATAAAAAAAAAGAAATCAGAAGTATTTTAACACTCCCTTTTCTAACACTCTTTGTTTTGTACACTTGGACTCTAGTTGTGATATTAAATTTTAAATCTTCTCTAGTAATATGAAATCCAATTTAAATGCAAACCATAGACAATCATACACAAGAATCTCAACATTTTATAACTTAAAACTATAACTTTTCCTTAATAACAACAACAATGAGAACAATAAAAAAAGTAGATATGAACAAGCATTACAATTGCTTGAGAGTACAAGCTTGGTGTTAGCACCTGTTTTTCACAACATGGGTATGGAGGTGAAATGAAGGGATAGCCCTAGAAATTCTGATAAAAACTAGGGATTACCCTTGCTTTCCATAGCCAGGTGCTAAAGGTGTAAACAAATGGAGATGGGGGTGCTAGGAAAGGGAAAAATGGGGAAGAAATGCATTAAAACACAACCAAATTAACCCAAATAAGCCGAAGTCTATAGTCCGAAGGAAATAGAGAAAAAGGTAGCCACCGCGCCAGTTTCCATCATTGGATAGCGCAGGAGTGAGATCAACAACCCACATTGATGGTCGCGCAACTAAGGCGCGCAGGGAATAGTCATAGGAGCGGTCACGATGATGGATACCGCCGGCCATATGGCAGCAGGAGGAGACGTCATGAGGATGATAAGTGGTAAGCGGTATGATTTTGATAAACATGCGATACCACCAGAGCATAAAAGTAGATCTCTGGCCACGTGGACGGCTCGGGGAGGCGGAGTAGTAGCCTATGGTATAGATTAATGGACCCGCAGAGGTAAATGCAATGTGACGAGGTAAATGGTGTAGATCGGCCTTGGGAAGATTGACGATCCACGGTGATCCTTGCATTGAAAATTTGCTCGCTGGATAGACAGGAAGGTGGTAGCGACGCACAAACCCATTTTCCAAATGTCACCACCAGAGGTGGTCACGAGGAGATGAGCGGTAAAGCAGAAACCGGTTTAGGGGCATGTGATCCCACTCTGTTAGGGTACGATACTTAGCGACGGATGATGGAGAATGGGACACGTGGAATGATCCAACGACAGAGACGGAAAGGGGGTCAAATCAGTGGTTAAAGAGAAGGCTGGATCTGACGGTAGGGATCGGCACGTAAAAGACCAATGGCCGAGATTAACAAGCGGCTGACAAAGAAGCCCGGAGGATAAGTGAATAGGCTTACATATATAGCCCTCGATTGGTAAAGTTCACATTTTTACTTTTTTCTAAGACCTGTCGGGGGCGGAATCCTCCAGGCGTGGGAGAGATGTAGAAAGCAATAGGCGAGGCCATTCCCACAGCCTCTTAGGCTATCTAAGTAACAAAGGAAGGGTCGCGTGGCAAAGATTAGTCTATTTCATTGCAAGGAGGCAGGTCGAAGGCCGATTTCCAGGGAGGTTTAGGTTAAATGGGCCCAGGGCTTAGGGTTTGAAAATGCCTGGTTCAAAGAGTCAACGTTCTATACCTATGGGGTTTTTCAGTGGCATTTCTCCCTTTGTCGCATCTATCAAGGATATGTTTGTCTTGGAACCAAAGGGTTTTTCAGGGGGATCCGTTGTCACTACTCAGAGATAGGTTTTTCCCGCAAGTACCGCCATAGCATTAGTGGGTTAAAAAGGCGGACTTCCAAAATTGGGGAAGGGAATAGAATGACAAGGTTGGAAGCTCTACCGGTGCAAGAAATGGTGCTAGCGGACAGGGCAGGTTACGATCTTGGTTGGCGAACGAGAAGAAAAGGCTGGAGCCACAGGTGATAAGGGGGTGCAGGTTGGAGGAAGGTCGCTTGTGTAGACTAATAGGTGGCCCAACTGGTTTCGAGGGTGAGTTGAATCACGTCTTTTGGCATGTGTGGGAGACATGAGGTTAAGTGTTGTGACGTAGAAAAGGTTAGAGGGATAAATTGCTTAAAGGTATCTTTCTGCCACCCCTAATGATTATCGATGTGATGGAGGCCACCTCAGCATCATCATCCGCTGCGCCGTCTATCTGGAGATCTTTGCAGAGCGTGTCTCAAGTCAGTTCAAACCTAGGGAATTATTGTTACTTCATTAAGGAGTCTGATCAGGTTATCATGGCGACTATGGCCACACGTAGCTATTGTCATCATCATCGCATTTATGGATATGGTTTTTCGTCTGCTATACGAGATCGGTACATAGAGAGGATGGTACACCTGGCTGCTTGGGGCATCTTTCAGTTAGGATTGAGTCATGGAGAAGGAGCAGGAATCTAGGGTGGTTTTCATGCCAGAGCAGGCATGGTCTGAGGTGGAGGAAGAGCATGCTCCTTCGTCTCCTATGGCGTTCGACCATGAGGAATCGAGCTCCGGTAGTGACGATGAGAAGGAAGAAAAGTGTAAAGTGTCCAAAAGAGTTTGGCATCGAAGAAAAGAGAAAGTTCCCAAAAGAGAAGGGGGCATCTAGCAAGACATAGAGGTCGTCCATGATCTCGTGCTCTCCACTATGGAAGTGACATGTCCTCCTCCTATTGAAGAATCGTAGGTAGACAACTCTCTGAAGGTAGAGGACTTCTTTGATTCGCAAGGCCGATTGAAAACTACGAAGTAAGGTGGCACCCTATTCATAATATTTCTTTTTCCCATCTTAGTCAATCAGTTTTGAATTTGACATGTATGTAATATTCCAAATTCAGGACTGTCAAGGTGGCAGCGTATTTCTATTCGCTTCCTAAGGATTGATTCTAGGCCAAGAGCCTATAAAATCTTTGTCATAGAATAATTCGGGGTTGGAAAATCATTCGGCTAAGGCCTGATGGGCGAGCCTGGTTCTGAGAATTTCATAGTAATACAATGTGCAGTGCCTATGGTAGACTGTTTTGCAGAGATTCCTGTGTCGTTCTAACTTGTAGTCAGTTTTCTCCTTTTTCCCTATGTGCATGTGCTTCATGTTATGCCTTTACATTATGTTTTTCATTTCATGTCTGAGATCAGTGTAATAGTTTGGAATTCTTGGAAACTCGCTCCGGCTATTATCTCAGATGTTCACAAAATATTTATACTAAATTTGATATTGAATTCATCTTTATTGGATGTTCATATCAATGGAATGTTCTTGTTTTCTTCTTTTACCATCAGAAAATAGCTTTGTGGTGGAAAGCGAGTGGCTACCTTGCCTCTGTTAAAGTAGTTCATACTATGGCAATGTTATTTGATTTATGAATAATACCTTGACTCCATCACCCAATTGTTTTTTCCTTGTGATTATCCCTCCAACAATTTCCGCACATTTTGTCTCATCGAAAATTTGACCTTCTGTTGATAGTTTAATTGAATATTTTCGAGTGAGAGAGGTTGGTCTGTGAGTTCACTATTGACAGCTTTGAATGTTTCCAGTCTTTCATTAATTTGTAGAGAGATCCCTCTCCGACTATGCTGGGTTAGTAGCATTAGTCCAAAGTTGGTTAGTGGTTACCTCGACTTTCCCTCTCCTAGAGCTCAGGGGGTACGATTTGGGTGTTAACAAATTGGCGCCGTTGCTAGGGAAGGATTATTTTACCGTCCTGGAGAAAATGACAAAGTTCAGATCATATTGTTGATGGTCGAAAACAATCGGACACCAAAAGAGTTGCATATCATCCACCTGGTGACTCCACTCATTTATTTAAAAGTTTATTCTGCAGACTCCACTGGAGAACAAGCCCAGCCGCCTCTGACATGGAAGAATTAAGTTCCAGGTATCAAAGTATCAATATCTTCAAAGAAACCCTATTCTTCTGTGTCGTCATCCTTTTACCTTTATGTATATATATCAAAAAATTCTTGTCTCATCGAAGAGCTCTAGGTCATGAGAGAGCCTCTTTTGTATATCCCTCGCTAGAATTTGAAAGTGTACATTCTCCTTATACTCCTAGATTTGATCCCATCCTTTCATTTGAACCCTGTACAAACTATAACCAGATTCATGAATTCTCTGAGGGTGAGGCCAATGATACCCCTGCTGCATCTACTCCTTTTCCTTCCAGAGCCCAACTAAGATATAGCCCTTTCAAGCTACCCCCTTCCCTTCATGATTTTCCTCCAGACTACCATAAACACCTCCCTATTTTTTATGGAGAGTCCGAGTTTCTAACCGCGGAGAAACATCTTCAAGGTTTTGAGCATTTTCTGGATCTCTTCAAAATAGAACACAATGACATCTATATGAGAGATTTTGAAAAATCCCTCCAAGGGAATGTGAAGAGATGGTTTAGGCATTTGCAGCTTGAGTCTATTGATACATGGGGAGCATTGTCTCAGGCTTTTCTAGGGTTGTGGGGCAAAAGAAGGTTGTGGGATATGGTTCTTTCAGAGTTTTACTGCATGAGAAGGCAAGAGAGTGAAACTATGTCGCACTTTAATAGGAGGTTTGCGAACTTCTATTATGACATGCCCAAAGAAATTTAGCCCCGAGAGAACGCTGCAAAATTATACTATGCATCTTTTTTTCCTCTTGATTTGTCTTTTCATCTTTTGGAGAGGAAGTCTTCCAATTTGCAGCTTATTCTCAAGGATGCATTGGAGGTTGAGGAGAACCTCAGGATGTCCGGAAAGCTATCAAAAAAAGGTGATGATGAGAGGATTGAAGAAGAAACGAGGTTCGAAAAGATGCATGAGCCAAGGGAGACTGCTTCACATCCTAGTACTCACCATAAGGAGCAGAAAGATGATCAGCTCAGTGAAGTGCCAGAAGAGGGTGAGTCTGGTCTATTCTATGTAGACTACAACCAGCCTGCTGAAATTTATGTTTCTGAAGGCCCCCGTGAGATTCTCAGTCCACCTAAATATGATGACTATGAAGGGGACTGTTTGGAAAACTTCATAAGATTTTTCGAGATAATGGATGAAGAGGCCCTCAAGGATCTAAAGGGAAAGCTATGCTCCCATCTGTTGAGAGAAGAAGAAGATGGCGATAAATAGGTCCCTGAAGACCCCCAGCGGGCAGAGTTTTCCTCGTGGACAGATGAAGAGGAAGAATATGTGATCCTGGAAGAAATTCTAGAATCTGGCACGTATTTGCAGCGAGTTGACTGGATAGCTGAGAGGCTAAGGGATGACCAAGGTGGCATGCATGATTCTTATATAAAATCCATCTCCTGGACCGAACATGATCATAGACTCTTCGAAGAAGTATTCGGGCTTGGCCAATATCTCCAGCCAGATGATCAAGGAGTTTGAAGGAGACCAAGCTGAGCAGGTGGATGTTCGTGAAATTTTTGCAAGATCGGATTCCGGTCTTAAGGAATAATGGTCCTTCCAATACCCTTTCAAGGGACAAGACAAACTTTCTCCTGGGGTTACAGAGCAAAACCGAGTTTTCAACCAAGGAATCATGAGCAGCCCGGAAAGAAAGTTGTCTAGAGTTGATATTTTCAGTCATACCCAGACATGCGGGGGTTTCAAACCGCATGGGTTTCAGGTTTTGATGGAGGTTGGTCAGAAGTACACGGCCCCAGGGCCAAACATGAGCATCGGGGAAACTAAATGGCATCTGTGCGTTTCTTCAGAAAGAAAGATTGCTGTGGTGCAGGGGACAGGTGAAGCATACCATATTTTTTATGATCCAATAGTAGAATATATGGAAGACTTCCGCACCAGGGGCAAAGGTTCTAGTTTCACTCGAAGGGTCCTGGTCCATCACCAATACCTCAGGCCATGGGCCTTCACTTTTCTACATTCGGTCAAGCAAGAGGAGAAGACCCGCCTGGGGTATCAGCTGCTAGATTGGTTGCACTGGCACTTCTGCATTACTTAGAGCCGTAGCCTCTAGAGTAGAGTAGGTTGTATATAAAGAAGCCTCAAGTTTTGGCATCTCCAATTTCAATAGTGAATTTCAACTTATAGCAATTTCCAGTCTGTTTTCAGAATGCACAGTTTCATTTTTTTTCTTGATTTCAAGAAGTTTCCAATCTGGAGTAGGATAGAGCATATGATTGGGGTTCAGTTCGCCACAGGAAGCACCACACAGCCGATTTCCCATAAGTTTTTCCATGAATATTTTCAGAAGATCCCTCGCAAGTGGTCTACTGGGAAAAAATTCCTCTGACAGGGGCTGCCCAATGGATCAGGCACCCAGTCTACGAGGTTCTTTTCTACCTCGCAGGGAGGATAGCATCCCCGGTTGGAGCTAGTTGTTAGCACTTCTTTTTCACAACATGGGTATGGAGGTGAAATGAAGGGATAGCCCTAAAAATTCTGATAAAAAACAAGGATTACCCTTGCTTTCCATAGCCAGGGGCTAAAGGTGTAAGAAAATGGAGATGGGGGTGCTGAAGGTGCTAGAAAAGGGAAAAATGGGGAAGAAACACATTAAAATGCAACCAAATTAACCCAAATAAGCCAAAGTCTATAGTCCGAAGGAAATAGAGAGAAAGGTAGCCACTGCACCAGTTTCCACCATTGGATAGTGCAGGAGTGAGATCAATGGCCCACATTGATGGTCGCACAACTAAGGCATGCAAGGAATAGTCATAGGAGCGGTCGTGATGATGGACACTGCCGGCCAGATGGCAACAGGAGGAGACATCACGAGGATGATAAGTGGTAAGTAGTATCATTTTGATAAACATGCAATACCACCAGAGCGTAAAAGTAGATCTCTGGCCACGTGGACGGCTCGGGGAGGCAGAGTAGTAGCCTACAGTCTAGATTAATGGTCCCGCAGAGGTAAGTGTAATGTGACAAGGTAAACGGTGTAAATCGGCCTTGGGAAGATTGACGATCCACATTGATCCTCGCATTGAAAATTTTCTCACCAGATAGATAGGAAGGTCATAGCGAGGCACAAACCCATTTTCCAGATGTCACCACCAGAGGTGATCGCGAGGAGATGAGCGGTAAGGAAGAAACCAGTTTAGGGGCATGTGATCCCACTTTTTCAGGGTACGATGCTCAATGACGGATGATGGAGAATGGGACACATGGAATGATCCAACGACAGAGACGGAAAGGGGGTCAAATCAGTGGTTAAAGAGAAGGCTAGATTTGATGGTAGGGATTGGCACGTAAAAGACCAACGGCCGAGATTAGCAAGCGGCTGGCAAAGAAGCCCAGAGGATAAGTGAATAGGCTTACATATATAACCGTCGATGGGTAAAGTTGAAATTTTTATTTTTTTCTAAGACGTGTCGAGGGTGGAAGCCTCCAAGCATGGGAGAGATGTAGAAAGTGACAGGCAAGGCCATTCTCATGGCCTCTCAGGTTGTCTGAGTAAGACAGGAAGGGTCGTGTGGCAAAGCTTAGTCTGTTCGTGGAAACAAGGCAGGTCGAAGGCCGGATTCCAGGGAGGTTAAGGTTAAATGGCTCCGTGGCTTCGGGTTTGAAGATGCCTGGTTTAGAGAGTTAGCGTTCTATACCCATGGGGTTTTTCAGTGGCATGTCTCCCTTTGTCACATCTGTCAAGGATATGTTTGTCTCGGAACCAGAGGGATTTTCGGGGGTATCCTTCATCACTACTCAGAGATAGGTTTTTCCCGCAGGTACCGCCATAGCGTCAGTGGGTTAAAAAGGTCGGCTTCCAAAATTGGGGAAGGGAATATAATGGCAAGGTTGGAAGCTCTACTAGCACAGGAAATGGCACTAACGGATAGGGCAGGTTATGATCTTGGTCGGCAACGGAGAAGAAAAGGCTGGAGCCGTAGGTGATAAAGGGGTGCAGGCCGGAGGAAGGTCGCTTGTGTGGATTGATAAGTGGCCCAAGTGGTTTCAAGGGGTGAGGTGACTCACGTCTTTCAACATGTGGGGGAGACGTGAGGTTAAGTGTTATGAAGTAGACAAGGCTATAGGGACAAACCACTTAAAGGTGTCTTTCTTCTTCCTTGAATGATTATCGATGCGATGGAGGCCACCTCAACATCATCATCCGCTATGTCGTCTATCTGGAGATCTTTTCCGAGCGTGTTTCAGGTCAACTCAAACCTAGGGCATCATTGTTACTTGATTAAGGAGTCCGATCAGGTTATCATTGTGACTATGTCCACACATATCTATTGTCATCATCACTGCAGTTATGGATATGGTTTTATGTCTGCTGTACAAGATCGGTACATAGAGAGGATGGTACACCTAGTAGCTTGGGGCATCTTTAAGTTAGGATTGAATCATGGAGAAGGAGCAGGAATCTAGGGTGGTTTTCATGCCAGAGCAGGCGTGGTTTGAGGTGGAGGAAGAGCATGCTCCTTCGTCTCCTATGGCGTTCAACCATGAGGAATCCAGCTCCGATAGTGACGATGAGAAGGCGGAAAAGCGGCAAGTGTCTAAAAGAGTTCTGCGTTGGATAAAAGAGAAAGTTCCCGAAGGAGAAGGGGGCTTCCAACAAGACATGGAGGTCATCCATGATCTTGTGCTCTCCATTGCGGAAGTGACACCTGCTCCTCCTGTCGAAGAATCACAGGTTGACACCTCTTTGAAGATAGAGGACTTCCTTGATTCGCAAGGCTGATTGAAAACTCCGAAGTAAGGTGGCACCCTGTTCATAATATTTCTTTTTCTTGTCTTAGTCAATCTATTTTGCGTTTGACACGTATGTAATATTCCAAATTCGGGACTGTCAAGGTGTCAGCATATTTCTGTTTGTTTCCCAAGGATTGATTCTAGGCCAAGAGCCTATAAACGCTTTGTAATAGAATAATTAAGGGTTGGAAAATCATTCGGCTAAGGCCTGAGGGGCGATCTTGTTTTTGAGAATTTCATAGTAATACAATGTGCAGTGCCTATGGTAGACTGTTTTGCAGAGATTCATGTGCCGTTCTAACTTATAGTCAATTTTCTCCTTTTTCCCTGTGTGCATGTGCTTCCTGTTATGCCTTTACATTATATTTTTCATTTCATGTCTGAGATCAGTGTATAATAGTTTGGAATTCTTGGAAACTCGCTCTAGCTATTATCTCAGATGTTCACAAAATATTTCTACTAAAGTTGATATTGAATTCATCTTTGTTGGATGCTCATATCAATGTACTGTTCTTGTTTTCTTCTTTTATCACCAGAAAATATCTTTGTGACGGCAAGCGAGTGGCTACCTTGCCTCTGTTAAAGTAGTTCATACTATGGCACTGTTATCTGATTTATGCGTAATACCTTGACTCCATCGCCCAATTGTTTTTTCCTTGTGATTATCCCTTTAACAATTTCCGCACATTTTGTCTCATCAGAAATCTGACCTTCTGTTAATAGTTTAATTGAATATTTTCGAGTGAGAGAGGCTGGTCTGTGAGTTCACTGTTGACACCTTTGAATGTTTCCAATCTTTCATTAATTTGTAGAGAGAGCCCTCTCTGACTATTCTGGGTCAGTAGCATTAGTCCAAAGTTGGTTAGTGGTTACCCCGACTTGCCCTCTCCTATAGCTCAGGGGGTACGATTTGGGTGTTAACACTTGGTATATGCACATAGATGATCCAACTATCAACATATTGTCATATAAATTTCATAAACATGTATCATATTGAAGGAAATGCAACATACACGTCCTTTTTTAGCATCACATGTTCTTAGCAACTGTAGTGATCTCTTTTAACTACATTATAATGCATGCAATGCAATCTACAAATAATAAACACTTTTGATTATATGGATATTTAAAAATTATTCTTTGACATAATTTTCATTTTTTATTGAAATTGTTTCAAGGAATAGGCCTCAATGGGTTGCAAAACCAAGAGAAAACATCCTTCATCTTCGATGTTGTATCTAAACGGTAATTATTTCCATCAAAAATTATTTCAGACTTGCACCTAGATTCATTTCTTCAAAATTCATGTCATTTGGGTGGAGAAGACCATGTCAAAGCTAGAACGCCAATGTGCAACCGAATACTAACACTCTCATTAACCTCCATTTCAATGAGGAAACCATGACAATAATGGAACTCCTGATCGATAGCTTGATATGAATACTGACATTAAATTCACTAGTTAACTGACATCCTATTGACATAATTTCCGACATCCATAAAAATAATTGTAGGCTAATGTTAGAAAAAATAATCGGTAGTGATCATTCAAATCTTGCTAGGGTTTGGAATCCAACCCAAAAAAAAAAAACTTAATAGTCTAAGAAATTGGATCCCTTTAACTATCACGAAGGACCAAGTGAAATACTTGAGATTGTTGTAAGCATTCAAAAAGACATAATAAGTAATTGGACCAATTTCTAGAAAATCATCATCCAACACTAATCCAATTATCAGTGACAATAAACTAGGGATGAGGAAACATGAAGTTGGCTTGGTATAAAATTTTCCAATAGGTGGCCATGATTTCAATCCACTTGCATGAAAACTGAAATGGGTGTTTTGGAATTGCAAATAGATCTATCTGCAATTATTTAGGTCATGATATTCCTTTTTAATTGATAAGGATCAAATGTGGATGATGTATAATTATGCCTTCCGACATTGCATTAGTAATGTTTGGTTTTGCGAGATATTCTGTGTATCCCAAAGCCTACTACACAATGGAATGATGAAAAATGGTGAGAAGGTGCAACCATTGTTATCTTTGAATGACAATGAGCTCACAATCATAGTGTAGTCATAGAGAGAGAGTGGTTAATTACAACAGACATCAAGCTTTGCAAACAATGATTTTGTATATGTTTCCAGTGATCTTGGAGACATGGATATGCAGATTGCTTGTTAAGATATTTGGTAGTTTATTGGATCTCTCATTTGAAAGAAGATTAACACTAAGGTTCGACTAAGAGACGAGAAATGGTTTAACTATATGAGTCAGTATAGAAGGGTTACCCTCATTTTTCATGGGTGTCCACTTCTATGGATATGGTCATATGGATGAGGATTTGAATTTCACTTGCTCAAGATTCTCTCTTGCTCATTTTTCATTTTCTGGTTTGATATAATATTTGGGCATTAATGGTCCTTTATAGCATGTAACACCACTGTTTCATGACATTCATGCTATTAGAACAATAGGGTGTTTTTTTGAATTACTTGGAATATTTTATCCCATGGAGCAATAGTTACAGATATAGGAATGGAAGCATTTGGTCCTCCACAAGATACAAATCACCGTTGTTGTCATTTCAGGATTGTGAACAATTCTTATTAGATAAACAATTTGAAGACCCTTTTATCCAAAGGATATATTCCAAAAAAATTATTTGGTTGGAAATTCCTTGAGTAATGAATCTTCCTTCAACAATAGTGTGAAGAGTAATGGAATTATCAGTGTGGGTATTTATGAACATTCATATTTTCCTTCTCATACCACTAAGGACTATCTTTGCATGGATTGACAAAATTTGGTTTTATATAAGGGAAATCTGTTTCCAATCTCTAGATGTAATTACCAAATAGATTAGGATGTCATCCCCAACATTATTGTAGTAAATAGTATCATTAAGGAGTATTTATGGGCAGCAAAAGTAATGTATAATACTCATCCTTAAATGATGTCATTTTAAAGGATTTGAAGGAAAAGGGATAACTTTCCAGGATGAATGTAGCAATTGATTGTATCGACGGTGAGCCTGCAATCAAAGAATATTATGAAATGGAAATAGAAGTATATAAACTTGGGGTTATGTGCATCTCAGCAAGCACTAACTACAAGAAGGGTGGTTGTTTTCCATACACCTTTGGCTCCTTTGGTTTCATTGGGAGTAGTGTGCAAGTCACCTTCCAGTACCAATAAGAATGCCATTGTTTTGGTATTGAATCAAGATCCAACTTTCTTCACGCCTAACAAATTGAATACAAGTAAAATTTTCAGAAGGTTACTAATGCAAGGGTGAAAGAGGAATTGAATATGAATTCTTTGTATCTAGAAATACTCCATGAAAAGTAACTAGAGTGGTAAATGTGATTTCCCCTTACTGTGGGAAGGTATCATGGACTGACTATGCAGTTACCAGAATCGATGAAAAGGATTTTTCCATGTATTCAAGAATAAGCTCCATGTGGATCCTATTTGGATGCAAGACAACATTGGCATTGTGACATATTCTATCATAGAATATTAGCTTTTACAACTAGGAAAGGAACATCCAAATGGAGTTCCCACAATCCTTGATCCCAAAAAACCTCGAGCTAAATGATCCATAAACTGTTTCGGAGTACCCAAAATATTTACGTTGACATAAATAAAGGTCAAAGACATTGTGTAGCCCAATATCAGCGCTTGTGGGGTTTCATGTATGAAATAAAAAATGTCTAATGAAATGAATTGACTATTTTCCTTCCTAGGACCGTTATTGATGATTTTTGGGAAGAATTCGACACCTAGTTAAATACCAAGCCTGCTATGAATCTCTGCGATCTTGTGATGAGAGGATTGTAACAGTTGGAATGAACCAAGTATGTGTACACCCTAAATCCATTCATTTAAATGCATTATTTCACAATGGCATCTAAGGGACATGGATCTATGCGTGGCCCTAATAGATGTGGATCTGTGTAGGCAATGGGATCCCTTGGCATACTAAATACCCCATTCTTATTCTCATTCTCATTCTTGGAGGAGCCACTCGCCCTCCCAACACTGGAAACAACCCTACCAGATTCATGTCTAGATGGATTACATTCAACCTTAAACATTAGGCCTTCATGGTCCCCGAACCATCACAATTGCTCTTAAAGAGCCCAAAAATGGAAATCATATGTGAAAATTTAATTTGTTAATGGCATGGAGTTAAGAATAGTGTTGGAATGAGTATACCAACGACCATATTGCACTGGAAACTTTGGTTATCGATCCAATTTTGCTATCTTAGAGATTGGAACCCTGGTTCTTTCCACTGCACTACTAATTCTAAGGTGAAGGGAATCGTAGTGGTGATTGAACTAGAGATATGCCTTCTAGAACTTGAGGACTAGGGAAGTGGTTCAAATCCTAGTATCACATAAGTTCCAATATTCTTGTCTAATTAAATAGGAAAGGGAAACTCCACTTCATCGGTTAATGAGTCAGAATTAACAGTAGGTGGGCGGTTAGGGGGTTTCAAGCCCATGGATTACATAAAATCAAGTTCCTAGAGGCCCTATGTTGCTATCCTAGCTCTAATACCAAATTTAAGGCCTAATATTAAATTAATGCTAAAGGGTTTATTCCCTATATAAGTTTAATATACATTTTATACCACATAAATTCATAGCAGTTGTAATTTGCAACAATAACAAAGATTAAGCTGAACGCGAAAATAAGGTTGATATGTACATGGACCTGAATTTATACTTATAGTGGTTCTTAGGATATTTTAATACTCCATCCTTGTCCTACCTAGATTTATTTATTTTTCCTAGTAGTTGATGATGTCATTCTCCCATTAGTGGTGTGCAGATGTCATCTAGGATCCATCTACCACCTTTTGAGCCCTACATGCATCATTTTAGGACCACTTCAGTCAGTTCCCTATTTTATAGGAACCAACTGAGTATTCCAGTGCATTCCACCTGAGTTAGGTGACTCTTGTGGGGGGTTGGAGCTCTAGATGCCACTAATTGTGGCCTCATGCGGCCATTTCTCCTATATGAGTTCTGTTGCAAATTTTTTTTAATCTTCTGCTATTTTTTACTGCAGTTTTCACTCTTATTCCAATTTTCTACTCATGCTTTCTTTGTGAGATATCCTCGGCTCTTAGATATGTTGTGACTTAGAATTTCACATGGTATCAAAGACATACAGGGAATAGGCTGAGAAGCTTCTTCCGGTTGTGCACCAGAAGCCTTTGGATTTCCACAGCAAATCCTGGTGCCATTGCATTGAATTCATTGGATAAATCCAATGAGGTCTAGATAGGTGTGAAGGATTTGGATAAAAGTTCATACTATGCTAAAGCAATGCTCAGAAGTAGTATACCTCCATTATTGAGAATTTTTTGCAAGTTATTCAAAGTTTTTGTGTTGCAGTAGTTTTCTGCAATTGCAGCAGTTTTGTTGCAGAAGCAACAATTTTCACCTTGTATTCGCTCTAGCAATTGTAATGGATAATTCAAAATATCCTCTCTCTCTCAGGATCCTAACACCCTTCAATTACCTTGATTGGAGGGCTAATATGGAGATGGTATTGCGCAAAAATTCATTATACGGGGTGACAATGGGGAAGGATCTCGAACCACAATCAACTGTAGATAAAACCAAGTATCTGAATAGATTGGATGAAAAATTTGATTTCATGTGTATTCATACTTCCAGATATTGTTGAAATATTGTAACTTCTAACAATATTCTATTTGTACTTTATCCGGAGATGTTTCCTTCCTCCGTCGGGACCTTATTGTATATCTGGAGATGTTTGTTCCTCCCTCGGAATGTGGTAACTTGGGTTATTAGACTTCCCTAGTGGGGTTGGCCCAGACTCAGTTGTAATGGGGTGTTTAAGTCCCCTAGTGGGGTCAGCCCAGTCAGCATTATGTTGAGTGGTTAAGTTGGGGTCAACCTAGTTATGGTTAAAATCCAAGTGAGGTAAAGTATAAATAGAGGAGAAGGAGCTCACGTTTTGGGATTACATCTTTATATTTTTTGGTCATCTATATTGCGAAAGCTTTGTTGGGTTTTCTACCCCATGAGGGTTTCCCAAAATAAATTGTGTCTCTTGTGTTTATGTTGTGCTTGTTGTTCTTTCAGTGATCCTTTATATGCTATTGTTGTGAAATCTAATGGAAAACTGATGTTATCCATCTTAGCATATTGAATCTTAACAGATATCTACTCTTCCACCTCGACGGATTGAAGACTTGTAGGTTGTATTTTCAGTCTTGAGACCAACAAGGAGAAATAGCCCACACAAGGCACTTAACACAACCCCCGGTGTGTTTGGGATGACTAAATATCACAGAAACAAAGGCCCCGCTGCCTTTCTCGATTTGTTGTCAACAAGAGAGTCTCACAATAAGATTTTAATAAATAGTTGTGTTGTTAGTTCCTATCTATTCAACTAAATAAAAATAAGCTAGACTATATTGTTAAAAAATATATATTCTAATCTAATCATAACACAGAAATTTAGTAGCTTTCAAACTACAACAGTATTAATAGCTGCTAATTTTCCGTAGGTTTCCACAACTAAATAAAATTCTTATTCTAGTTTAAGACTTAAATTAGTTCTACCTAATCTATCATGTAGGAGCAAGTTTAAAGCTAATCATAAACTTAGTTTTCATTTAGAAGTTAAACATGTGATGAATGGAATTGAAGAAAAATATTATAATCAAATTATCACATATTAAATAACTTAAAAACTTCTGAAAATTGACAACATAAAATCGTGAGAAATTGTAAGAAGCCTTTAGGTATGCAAATATAAATCTACTTTATGTCAGTAGATCAAATGACAAAGTAATCATAATCTTCCAGAATAAAATTGAAGAGATTATGATCCTAAGGAAAGTAAGCATAACAAAAAAAACTAAGTTCTGACATTTACTTAATTTCATTGAGAAATAATGGTAACTAGTATAAACAGTCAATTTCCATTTCTCTATAAAAGGAAACTTGTACAAAGCTTCCAAAACAGTTTTGCAAATACATTTGGAGCATAATTCCTTCATAAAAATGTTGATCTATCAACTGCTGGCTGGGAGTGCTTCCATGCTGACTTCTTTGAAAGAAATTTTACAAAAAAATGCAGAGAAGATAAAAATCAGCCTCTGGTCTCTGGATAGCCTCCTCCCTCTTTCATACCTCTGAGGTCAAATTTATAGAAGTGAAGAGCAGTGTGAAGGATAGAATCCAATCGCCAAAACTTTGGTTCATTGAACTGGATCCCAAACCGGCTGCAACCAAGTTCTGTAAAATACACCTCTGTCCAGGCATGAATTGCTCCAAATATGTTGAGATATTTTCAAAACCATCCTTGGTCAGGGGAAAAGGAGCCCATTTGGGAAGTGGTTTTTCTTCTTGGTTTTCCCACAATCTGCCATGCAAAATCGTTTGTCTGACAGGTGTGCGATCCGTTTTTAATGAGTCAGACTTCTTTCTGTTGCACACGCGCATGGAAAATTTACTTCATACTCTTAACGTTTTCTTGCTCATCAATTTTCCATTTGATAACCTGTCCAATCAAGCTCAAATTATAGAGATGGAAATTAGCTTTCAAACTGTCCAATGAAATGAATATTAATACAGAAATGCACTTAAAAACGTATTTAATATTTTCATCTCATCTTAAGAATATCAGAATGTGAATGATGGAAAGAACATCTAGAAAGAATTATCTAATGACTATTTTCTGAAAACATAGAAGATCTGAAATGATTGAAATAGAAAACAAAAGAAATTCAATGATCCTTTATACCCTTTGACTGTGTTATTTAATTATACAAACTAAGATCAAGTCAGATATTAGCAACAACAAACTTAAAGCAAGTAATCTTTATATTTTATTTCTGCCAATTATTTGAATACTTCGTGGAATATTCTTTCTAATGGGAAATTGTTCATTGTTCCTGATGGCCACAACTAATAAGTTTCGGTATTCAATGTTCATGAATTCATGAGAAAATCCTGTGCTTCTCTCGCGCATTAATGTTGGTATATTTGTTATAATGAAGACAACTAATGCATAAGAACCTCGAATATCTAAAATCTAGTGGAAACAAGAGGAGCAGTTGAATAAACATTATGGATAATTGTCTATGCATTACCTTCTTCTAGAGAGACGTGGTGTTTGTAAGAAAATTTTCAACGATCTCAATGGTCTACAATACCTGTGACTTGCGATGATACTTCTTTCTTGTGGCACATGAATTTTGACTTTTGTTTATAAACTCATGAAAAACAATTGGAAATGCTATTCAAAAATCCTTTTCCAAAATTAATATTAAAATAACCCAATTTAAAAACTTATAAAGGAGAATTCCAAGACCCATAAATAGAAATCACATTTTCCAAAAGAAAACAAAGGTTTCTATGTGATTTCAATAACGTTAACAAGGAAATCTTCACTCAAGAGATACGTTAATACATTTGCAAAATATATAATGTTGATGAGTTTTTGATAAAAGTGTCAATGACAGTTTAAGCCATGTTTCAATCTTACTTCATCATCTAGATAAATAATTATCATAATGCAAAGAGACATTTTGACATAATTCATGCACTTTAATGTTTGTGGCCAATGAATGGAATATGAAAGTATTGAATAAGAACGATAGATTTAATAATTTCCATAAATATGTTTCTTATAATATTATTTCAATAATTTTGGCACAACATCTCTATTAAAATATATTTGCATCATCAATAATATGCCTTGAGAATGAAGTGAAAATAATGTTATGAAAAATTATTTAAAGAAATATAGATGTATATAGATGATGGAGAAGTGTTAGTCTTGATAAGAACATATCAATAAAGGAAACTTTGGTATATAGTTATTAAAAATAAAATATTAGTTATTTATAAACAAGCCTTCATTATTTAGAATTTATTTAGGATTATAAAATTTATAGAGATTTTTTAATAAAAAATTTAAGGCTTGTAAAATTTGATAGATTGCTTAAATTTAAAACCAATAGTTGTAACCAATTATTTGATGTAAACTCTTTCAAGGCATAAATCAAAAGTATTAAAATTGAGCTTTTAGTTAATTAATTATGGTCTACCAAAATGGTTGTTAAGTCGCAAATGCACCAACAAACCAAAATTTGTTACAATTGTCAAAGCATCATATAAATCCAACCAAGCCAAACCCAAGGATATGATTAGCTCAAATAAGCTCAAGTAAGACTGAGTAAGTGTTGTTCATCAACTAAATGGAAAAAGACTCCAACGACAAAGATATCCAAATCACCAAATCCTTATAAAATGAGAGCCAAGACAAAGAATAAGCACCATAGAAAGCGAAGGATCAAAGAAATAAAGCAAAGAAACCACCTACCAAGGAAAGGACGATAAGATGAAGGAACACTAAAAGCAAATAATTACAAAATTCTAATGGGGGGTCCCTTTATTTTGCACAAATAAAGGGGAGTTGTTGGGGTTCCAACAAATGGCGACATGCTGGAGGAACCAGTTATGTAACATCCATCCTTTTTGACCTAATAAATTGCATAAATGTAAATAATTATGTAAATGACCCTGGTGAGAAGCTCAAGGCCAAGGCCCCACCACTGAATCTTGAAACTAGTGTTATGTTCATAAGTGTTATTTTGGACTTACGAGACGAATGACGACTATGCAACTAAACAACGGGGTGACAAGTTCTTTAGGGGAGAAAGAGACCGAGTGGATAGGAAGCCATGATAATCAAGAACATTGATGATAGGCAGTCATCTTAGTGACAGTATGC
This sequence comes from Larix kaempferi, assembly GCA_027924585.1. NCBI lineage: Eukaryota > Viridiplantae > Streptophyta > Pinopsida > Pinales > Pinaceae > Larix > Larix kaempferi. The sequence goes on from BSBM01000643.1 coordinate 4,992,946, forward strand.
ACTTAAAAGTAGAGTGACGGTTTACCTTGTCTTAGTTGTCGTCGTAAGTTGATGGTAATAACTTTTTGCCTCAAATTTTTAGTAAAGGCCTATGAACTATATATATATAGATATAGATATAGATATAGATATATAGATATAGATATATATATTAGCATAAATCTAAGTAACAATCAATGATCCGAAGTAAGGTTTAACAAACAAAATGACGAGATGATTCTTTTCATCTGCGAAAGTCTAAGGAGCTACATTATTACAATCAAGTTCAAAATTATGTTTCACACATAATTATCAGAAATCATCTTAAAAAGAAGTTTTCCTAATTTATAAGGATTCTTCTAATTATACATATGTGTGTGTGTTATGACATATATACACATAAGTGACAAAATATTGTGATAACTATATAAGAGAGGTATTTATACACATTAAAGAATTTATAAATTAAAATGATTAGATGAATATTATATATATACATTACTATACATATCTTATGATATAAATTGAGTCTTGAGTGAGTGATTAAGTGTCACCTATAAAGTTTTAACTTAGAATCAAAGCCAAAAGAATTTCTTTTAAATATAGTATATGTGATAATCACCTTCAAAATTTATATAGAATTTATGAGATTATTTGTTACCCACATCACTGATGCGAGGAAACACACACACTTTACAGCAACAAATATATATAATCATATAAGTACATGCATTTTTGCTTATATCAACTAAAATAAATTATTATAGGATTTAAAAAGGTTGTTAAAGGAAAACATAAAAATTATATATAGTATTACCGGTTGGAATGATCATATGTATATATATATATATTTCAGTGCAATATGTTATCTTAACTATTATTATTATTATATATTTGTTAGCCTACCTTAAGTACTCAAGTCGTGGGTAGTCAGAATGTGGAGTTTAGTTGAGAAATCTTTGGGAATTTGTCCCCTGGAGGAAACCGCCATTACCAATCACCTTCCCACGTTGTATCATGCAGTCGCATTTGAACCTCACAGCGTGAACTCCAAAGAGGGAATTTTTGTTGTTTAAATACTCCCCACGATGAACCAAGGAGGGGGGCACGCTACTCTCTGCAAGAGCAAGGGAGAAACTAGAATATATGTAATGGGGACAGTTGGGAAGCAACCTTCCCAACGACGGTGAAGGAGATCGGGATCGGGTCAACGGTCGATAGGATACATTGTTTGTTCATTTGGTAACTGATTTCCTTGCCTTACCTCTGCTTTTTTGTTTGTATTTGCTTGGAGTTTTCGCTCTATAGAAAAAGAAGGATAGTTCCCACCGTTGTAATGTGTTGATTGAATTTTTATCTCGGTTGTGAGTCAAGGGCATGGCCTTTTTTTTATTACTACACGCAGTTCCAGATTTGGATAGTGTATGCGTAGGAATGGGGCGTCAGCTCTCATTAAATTTATCTCTGTTTGGGTGTCAAGGTTGGACTTTTCTTATCGTTTTTGCGTACAGCTTCAGATCTGAGATATGCATAAGAATGGAGCAACCTATTTCATGGTCGGGTTAATTTAAGTGGGGATATCTAGAGATACAATTTAAATGCGGTGGAATCTTTCTTCCTGTGTTTTTAGGTGAGAAATCTCTCAGAGATTCGAGGGTGACTATTCCCTTACTGCTTTGCTTGATTGGACCTTCTTATTGAATCAAACTCAGAGAAAGAGATCACCTTTCCACAAAATTTTGGATTGTTTTTACAAAGTGTTAATTTTTTTCTTCTTGTGGAGTACCTCCGCATTTTAATCTTGATATCGGTTAGCCTCCAGATTCACCATATTTTTCTGTATGGACAGAGTATCACCAGAATTTATCAAATACCTTTTCCTTTTATATTAACTTGTGCGTGGACAGAGATAGAACTCAGCTTCACCATATCTTGTGGGGATGGAACTAGCATCCAGCCTAACCAGATCTCTGTGTGTGGACAGAGTATCGCTGTATTTTGAATGAATACCTCTGCCTAAACTATGCCTTTAGTACTGCATCTATCTCCGGATCTCTGTGCATGTCCTGGTGCTACCCCGACATCTTTAGAGTTTTAGTTTTGTGTAAACAGTATGTATTGAGTTTTATTACATTGATGCTGCTACAAAAACTCCGTGAATCTCTGTTGAACGATTTTTCGTTGCTATGCTGCAATAAGGGTTATTTGATCCCTATCTGTATTTTACTGGTGCAAAAGAAAAACCGTGGTCTTCTAATTGATCTATATGAAATCGTGGACTTATGATTTGGGACAAAGACCATCTTTGTAATTCGATGCTACATCGAGTACCGGATGGAGGACTCTAATAGTTCTAAAATGTTTGAGGTTTGCCTAGTAACCTGGATTGAGAATCCGGTTAGCACTCCTGTTCATGTTTTATGTTTCAGTAATCGTAGGATAGGAGAACCTTTTAAATTTTGAAATCTTAATATCTAAGGAAAGCTTAATAACTTGTCTTGAACAATATACTCTGCTATATAATATTACATGTAAGGAAAAATAGCTTGATTGCTTGATCCTGTAAATAATTATTATTAGCATTTCATTTTTGGAAAAAGAAGTCGCAGAAGCCAATTCTAATAAACTGTGAAGTTTCAGTATATTATGCTCCCTGAGTTTTACGTTTGAGTGTATACTGGAAAGAACTCGATTAAGGTATTATAGATCCCTGTCCATTCAATCGATTTATATATATTTATAAACATGCTTGTTGTAGGAAGTGAGGAAAAGAGAGCAGGCAGGCTAGAACCTGTTCCATTCACTTGTTTTATATTTTAGAATAAACCACAGAAATATCCTTGTAATGATGATGATGCTAGTGATCATTGCTATCGTTTATATACAGTCAACCCAAGAAAGATCTTTGTAATAATTTGTTTTTAGTATGGCATGCCTTGAAAATGCTCTCTAAGAGAGAGGCCTTGGGTTAGAAAGAGGGTACCTATTTGTTGCGAGTTTTGGTTGTGCTCTCACCTTTGCTTATGCCAGGTAAACTAAATCAATAGGAAATGAACTCTACCGCTTCAATGTTTGACGGTTGCGAATAACATTTTTGTGGAATGTAGTTTGAACGTATATAGTAATATACTATGTTGATAGAAATAAACTGCCCCACTGACTAAATTGAGAGTTGATTCCCTTTATTTATTAATTGAGAAGGGTTTTTGTTTTCCCATTCTCCTATTCCTTCTAATGTGGCATCGAAGCATAAGAACAAACTATATTATCTGTGTATTTACAACTGAACAAACTCAAGGTGGGGAAGGCATGTCAACAATATTTTTTGGATATATGGACCAACGATTCGAGCAACTCAAGTAGGTCTCTACAAGTTAAAAGACGTATATGACTCAGAAGGTAACTATGGCAACATCAAGTGTTGCGGATGTAAATTTCGTTGACTAAATACATTAATGCGAAAAGCCTTTTATGGACGTAGCCCTAGATTAGGTGAACCACGTTAAAACTCCCTTGTATATATCTCTTCTATGTGGATGATGTATTGTTTTCATATGTGCATTTCATGATATCTTGATGATTAAGTTGGACGCACCTATTTTTAAGACTTTCCTTCCAAAATAGTAAAGGTTAGTTTTCTAAAAAGTTGGTTGATGAGTAAATGTTGTAACATGTATAACATATTTTCATTCATATGGCTATATGATGATATATATTAGATGTATAATGATGTTTTGTTTCTAGCACATTTAAGTTATTACAAATGAGTAAATGTGAAATAGGATTTTTAGCTAAACCATCCTTATTTTGTAAATATGGAAAACTTATAATTAAGGAATTTCAAATTAGTAAAAGCAATTAATTAGTTTTTGAAAATTTTCCTAAATTTTCACACAAAAATTTGGGTCCGTGACAAGTTATCTCTGTATGTTTACTTAAAGATTATAGATATAGGAAAACAGAATAAAGGATTCTCGAAACATCAAATTTCACACCACATGACATTCTCGCATCACTAGCCTATATAGTAAAATTTGAACTTCAAGTGCTTTCACAATCAAATGAATTATCCCAACTATTATTCCAAGACTTCGTAAATATGAATAACTTTTAAATCTATGCACAACAAATAAACATCATCAAGCATGCTTTCTCAACAGCTAAAGGATAATCAAATAAATAGCATAAAGGTATAACCTCCACACCCTAAGAAGATATCAAGATTAAATTCCCCATCCATCATATAGAGATAATTAAAGATCAAATTTGTTTTTTCTCATTTTATCGTCATATTTTTTGTTTACATGTTTTTTAAATGAAGACATTAACTAAGGACCACTTCCTAGCATGGTAACTAGATGATGATAGTGTCAATCAAAAATCCTACTATAAATGAGTACGCTGGCTCGTGATGAGACCCCCTGTCCCTCAAATTTTTAACCAATAGCCACTACCCTAACTTGATAACCAGATATTGGCAATGCCAATCTAATAGAACCAATGATCATGAGCAGGTCGGCTCTCGATGAGACCTCATGTTCCTTAGTTAACCCCTTTGGATTGTAAATATTTATTTATAATGGAAAAATAGTATCGATAAGACATTAGTTGAAGACTATTGTCCTTTCTTGGTAACCAAACAATGGTAGCACCATTCACAAGAACTGTCGAAAATGAAAAGACCAGCTCGATGGAGAGACCTTCTTTCTCTTGATCAAATGACCAAGAGCCATCACCCTGGTAATTTGGTGGCCAGATATTGTTGACGTCGTTACGATAGAACTTATGATCATGATAGGTCGGCTTGATGGAGAGACCTCCTATTCTTCAACCAAGGCCTTAATTAAGTTTTTTTTTTCTTTTAAAAATAAGGTTTATCTAATGGATGGGAAGAAAATCCAAGACAAGACTCCTTAAAAGGCGTGGAACACCCAAAGATAGCTAATGCAACTAATTGAACAAGATTCTGGGACAAAAATTTCTCGAGAGGTTAACTTTCCTAGCTAATTATATCATTCATAATATAAAATATAATACTAATAACCAGGGATTCAACTGACTAATTAACTAAGTCGATTAAAGATATCTGAAGACTAGGAGTGATTCAATCATAGTAAGAACATTTGAGATGACAAGAAAAATCTTCACTATGGTTTCTTTTAAAGATATCAGTTTTATTATTAGAGAAACATATTAATACCAAACAGTGCGCCACCATGGTATTATTTATTTACAATACCCCCTTTTATGAGTGTTAAACAAGCAAATCAATTAAAGGAAAACCTATCAAACTTGCAAAATAAAACCATTCAGACCTAGAAACGAAAAAATATGAAAAAAACAATCTAATATGTATATACAAATCAAATAAGAGCCTAATATTGGATAAATTGAAATCTTACTTAAATAAAATATGTAATAACATTTCGCAAATGAAACGAGAAAAGCGAAATTAAATTCTTCAAATGAAAAGCTATTTCTCCTTTTACGTACGATTTGTGACTAAGAAATTATTTCCAAGAATGAGTAAGAAGTTTAATGGAATAGAGTCTTTTTTATTCAAAAGTAAGCACATAAAATGAAATTAAGATAGAAAGTCTAATTGAGCATGCAGTCATGATATCAATTTGGAAATTAGCAAGTCACATTAAATTCCATGTCAAAAGAATGAAATCATAAACATAATTAAGGATATACTCTTCTCTCATAATGTTAAAGTAATAATTGGATTAAACATTTCATATTAAAGATCATGAAAAAATAAGAAATGCTTCAAGCAAATAATATGGACAAGAACAATAAAGAGATTAATGAAAACTTCCTTGAAAATGTTATTGATAATGGTTGATCTTTCATTGAAATCATTGATAACTGCTTTATTTAAACCAAAATTAAGCTAATTAATTGACTAACTATCCTACTCCTAAGCTAAACTACATATATACAAAAGATTAAGTGAAATCAAATAGCCAATGAAGCCATTGAAGCACTTCCAATTCTGCAAAATGGAATCCGTCAAACATCAGTATTGGGAATCGAGGTGCTTCATCTTGAATGATAGGAAGTATTAGATCAGATCTACTATTTACAAAGAGTAGGGAACATAATGCAAATTTATTCAAATATGACTCTTCCAACCACACAAAAATTGGGTCATGAAAATCAGATTGGAAGGTGGTTAATGAAGATTCAATAAATTGACCATATATCTCGTCATAAGGACACGAAAGATCATGATTGGAGGATTGGGAAGAAGACCGAATAGAGAATGTTTTGTTTAAATCAATTTCACTGGTATGATGCGCAACATCCTTATCAATCACATTTCCTGAAATGTGTGGTTGTTCACAATCTTTCATGTTCATTAGATTGCTACAAGGTGAACTACCAATAGGTTTTTCTTCCAACTTACAATTTTGCATATTAACCAAATCAACAACGTAGGTATGTGTTTCATTAGGAATAAAGTTTGACTGATTTTTATTTTCTTCTTCCTTCGAATAGAAAAAAGTATGGCTTTTCTTATTTTTTAGAATATTTGTTTGTATCAACTTTTCCTTTTAAATTTGATCTTTAAGCAAATTGTATTTAGGGAAAATATTTTGAAACTCGTCTTCAATTTCAGCCAATTATTTTTCCAAAGATCTATCCTCATTATGTTCTCCATGATAATTTAAGCTAGTAAATGAGGAGGATGGATATTCAATTAATTGATTGTCTAATTCAGATTTCTGAAAATAATAAGGATTCAATTTACGTGTTTCAAAATCTAAACTACAACTAGTGCTTTGAAGTCTTTGATTAATAATTCCTAGATCTTCATCAACATTAGGATGTAGAGATTGATCAAAGGGGATAGAAAAAGTATCTTTATGATTATCATATATTAAAAGAAAATTTTCTAAATGATGCGAAGCAGATGATAAATCATTTTTATTCTCAATTCTATTCTCATCCATGATATGATTAAATTCAAAAAAGGACAAATACTTAGATAAGATAGAATCTTAATTTGACACATTAGAAGCATTAGAGTTAGAATCTTCTTCTAAAATTTTGGGTCCAGATTCTAGAAAATGAAGAGTATAAGTGAGACATTCAATATATATATTCAGAGAAGAAAATTTATACTCAGAACTTTGGATAAAATTAGAGTTTAGTTTTCCTTCTGTGTTTTGTGTAATTGTTTGAATGTTTCTTCCTTGTTGTAAAGATACCACTTCATTGCATAAAACCTTAACTTGTTCTGCCAACTTAAATAATTCTGACAACTTTGATTCATCTTCAATATCCTTTTCATCATATAAAGAAAAAGAGGGATAAACTTCAGAAGAGTACCTTTTCAAATATTTTCGAGTTTTAGGACATACTCGCATGTTTCATGTAAATATGTTATTTTTTTTGTAGACTGAACATGGACATGCCTTTTGGAAGAGATTGTATATACCATTCTAAAATGATGTTTGTTGAAGGTCTATCATTGTTGTGTAAGCTATAGAATAAATGTTGGAAGCGAATATTGAAATCACCGATAGATTCACCATCGTCTACTTGCATTTTACTAAGATCACAATAAATTTTAATTGGATTATAACCATCAAAATAATTTTCAAACAAAATTTTCAATTGTGACCAATTATGAATTGAATGAATGGGAAAAACATTGAACAAACATAAAACCTTACCTTCGAAAGTGAGGGGAAATAACCTGCAAACAATATCTTCATTAACAACATTAAGCAGGCATATAATAGACTCATATTTTCTAATATGCTCAATTGTTGAATCATTTCGATCACCATCGAATTTTGGCGAAAGATCTACTGCCTTTCTTACAAGTTCATGTAAAGGACCTTGTAGGTTCAATGCAGAATTGGACTCCCATGCAAGGATTTGGGTAGAAGTCATAAATGATAAACATTAAAAACATTGACTCCTAAGGAGTTAGTTTACCATCTAACCAGCTCTATAGTGCATATATATTACAACTAGAATAATAAAATATTAAAAATACCGAAATACAAGCCGAAGGATAATGGTTATTGAAATAATAAAAACTTAAAATAAAACCACTTATTCACCTCGTGGCCCTCCTTCTAGTGCCATTTTTTGGCCTAATTTTCTATCTTGAGGCCAACAAGGAGAAATATCCCACACAAGGTGCTTAACATAGCCCTCGGTGTGTTTGGGATGACTAAATATCGTGGAAACAAAGGCCTCGTTCCCTTTGTGGATTTTCTCTCAACAAGACAGTCTCACAATAAGATTTTAATAATTAGTTGTGTTGTTAGTTCCTATCTATTCAAACTAAATAAAAATAATATAGACTAGATTGTTAGCAAATATATATTCTAATATAATCATAACACATAAATTTAGTAGCTTTCAAACTACAATAGTATTAACAACTGCTAGTTTTCTGTAGGTTTCCACAACTAAATAAAATTCTAGTTCTAATTTAAGACTTAAATTAGTTCTACCTAATCTATCCTACAGGAGAAAGTTTAAAGCTAAATATAAACTTAGTTTGAATTTAGAATTTAAACACATGTGATGAATGGAATTGAAGACAAATCTTATAATCAAATTATCACATATTAAATAACTTAAAAAATTCTGAAAATTGACATAATAAAACCATGAGAAATTGTACGAAGCATTTAGGTATGCAAATCTAAATCTACTTTCTGTCAATAGATCAAATGATAAAGTAATCATAATCTTCCGGAATAAACTTTAAGATATTATGATCCTAAGGAAAGTAACTATAACAAAAAAAAACTAAGTTATGGCATTTACTTAATTTCATTGAGAAATAATGATAACTAGTATAAACATTCAAATTCCATTGCTTTGTAAAAGGAAATGTGTACAAAGCTTACAAAATAGTTCTGAAAATACATCTGGAGCATCATTCCTTTATAAAAATGTTGATCTCTCAACTCCTGGCTGGGAGTGCTTCCATGCTGACTTCTTTAAAAGAAATTTTACAAAAGAAAATGCAGAGAAGATAAAATTCATCCTCTGGTCTTTGGAGACCCTCCTCTCTCTCTTAGACCTTTGAGGTCGAATTTATAGAATTGAAGAGTAGTGGGAAGGATAGAATCCAATCCAAAAAACTTTGGTTTGTGAAACTGGATCCCAAACCGACCCCAACCAAATTTTGGAAAATACACCTCTGTTCGGGCATGAATTTATCCAAATCTGTTGAGATATTTTCAAAACCGTCCTCCATTAGGGGTAATGGAGCCCATTTGGGAAGTGGGTTTTCGACGGTTTTCCAGATTCTTCTTGGTTTTCCCACAATCCTCCATGCAAAATCGTCTCTCTAACAGGTGCACGATCCATTTTTAATGAGTCAGAATTCCTTCTATTGCACATGCACATTGAAACTTTACTTCATACTCTTGACATTTTCTTGCTCATCAATTTTCCATTTGATAACCTGTCCAATCACGTTCAAATTATAGAGATGGAAATTAGATTCCAAAATGTCCAATGAAATGAATATTAATACAAAAATGCACTTAAAAAAGTATTTAATATTTTCATCTCATCTTAAGAATATCATAATGTAAATGATGGAAAGAACATGTCGAAAGAATTCTCGAATGACTATTTTCTGAAAACAAAGAAGATCTAAAAGGATTGAACTAGAAAACGAAAGAAATCCAATGATCCTTTATACCCTTTGATTGTTTTCTTTAATTATACCCTTTGATTGTTTTCTTTAATTATGCAAACTAAGATCAAGTCATATATTAGCAACAACAAACTCAAAGCAAGTAATATTTATCTTTTATTTATTCTAATTATTTGAATACTTTGTGGAAGATTCTTTATGACATGAAATTGTTCATTGTTCGTGCTAGCCACAACTGATAAGCTCTGGTATTTAATGTTCATGAATTCATGATAAAATCTTGTGCCTCTCTCGTGCATCAATGTTGGCATATTTCTTAAAATGAAGACAAATCATGCGTAAGACCCTCGAATATCTAAAATCTGGTGGAAACAAGAGGAGCAGTTGAATAAATGTTATGGATAATTGTCTATGCAATACCTTCTGGAAGAGAGACATGGTTTTTGCAAGCATATTTTGAACGGTCTCAATGGTCTACAATACCTTTGACTTGCGATGATACTTCTTTCTTGTCGCACATGAGTTTTGAATTTTGTTTATAAACTCATGAAAAGCAATTGGAAATGTTATTCAAAAATCATTTTCCAAAATTAATACTAAAACAACCCAATTTAAAAACTTATAAAGGAGAATTCCAAGACCCATAAATAGAAATCCCATTTTCCAAAAGAAAACAAAGGTTTCTATGTGATTTCAACAACATTAACAAGGAAGTATTCACTAAAGAGATACATTAATAGAGTTGAAAATTATATAATGTTGATGAGCTTATAATAAAAGTTCCAATAATAGTTTAATCCATGTTTCAATCTTACTTCATCATCCAGATAAATAATTATCATAACGCAAAGGGACATTTTGACATAATTCATGCACATTTATGTTTGTGGCCAATGAATGGAAATTATATGAAAGTATTGAATAAGAACCATAGATTTAATACTTTCCATAAATATGTTTCTTATAATATTATTTCAATAATTTTTGCAGAAAATCTCTATTAAAATATATTTGCATCATAAATAATATGCCTCGAGAATGAAGTGAAAATAATGTTATGAAAAATTATTTAAAGAAATATAGGCGTATATAGATGATGGAGAAGTGTTAGTCTTGATAAGAACATATCAATAAAGGAAACTTTGGTATATAGTTATTTAAAATAAAATACGATTTATTTATAAACAAGCCTTTATTATTTATAATTTATTTAGGATTATAAAACTTATAAAGATTTTTTAATAAAATTTTTAAGGATTGTAAAATTTGATAGGTTGCTTAAATTTAAAACTGGCAATAGTTGGAACCAATTATTTGATATAAAATGTTTCAAGACGTAAATCAGAAGTATTAAAATTGAGCTTTTAGTTAATTAATTATGATATACCAAAATGGTCGTTAATTCGCAAATGCACCGACCTACCAAAATTTGTTACATTTGTCGAAGCATCATATAAATCCAACCAAGCCAAAACCAAGGATATGATTAGCTCAAATAATCTCAAGTAAGACTGAGTATTTGTTGTTCATCAACTAAAGGGCCAAAAGACGCTAGTGACAAAGATATCCAAATCACCAAATCCTTATATAATGAGAGCCAGGCCAAAGAACAAGCACCGCGGAAAACGAAGGATCAAAGAAAGAAAGCCAAGAAACCACCTACCAAAGCAAGGAAGATAAGATGAAGGAAAAATAAAAGCAAATACTTACAAAATTCTAATTTTGGGGTCCCTTTATTTTTCACAACTAAAGGGGAGTTGTTGGGGTGCCAACAATACTCCAAGAGAATTATGGTTGAAGTTAGAGACCCTCTTCGGAAAACAAGATGAGCTAAGAGGACATATTCTGGAAAATGAGTTGATTGCTCTTCAACTGAGCAGTTTCAAGACCATTAAACAGTTCTTTTCAAAATTGAAAGATTCTTTGGTTATGCAATGCAAGTAGTGTGGCATTAAGAAGAAGGATGAGCAGTTGGTGCTATCCATTCTGAGCAAGCTAGGTCCTGAGTTCTCCATCATTGTCCCTACCTTCCATTCTGGGAAAATGTCAATCCCTGGTTGGAAGATTCCCTCCTTATATGTTTTCATTGAATCTCTCATTCAAGAACAAGATAAGTTGATCCAGATGGGCACCTTGAAGTCCTCCAAATATCAATCTCTTATGGCTGGAGAAGCAAAAAGTGTGAATGGGAAGCACAAGGGAAAGGATAAGAGGCCATCTGAACCCAAGCAGAATGCTAATTCAAGTCCATCAGAAGGATCCTCCAACTCCAAGAAGGAAAAACAAAAGGGATTTGAGAAATACAAGTTTTCCTATTGCAAGAAAAGAAACCACCCAGAGAGATCTTGCATGTAGAAGAAGATAGATCAGATGACCAATCTTCTTGAACAACACAACATTTCCCTCCCAGAAGGTGCAAGAGAGAGTGATTCTGGAAGTGATTATGATGGTCATGAGAGATGCCATGCACTAAAGGATGTATTTTCAAAATCAAAAGCTATCCTCATAGATTCAGGAGCCTCCAACCACATGGTTTCCTCCAGAGAATCATTTTCTTCTCTTGATCTCAAAGATGGTCTGATAATTCACATGGGAGACAACTCTCAGATCTCTGTTGAAGTGAAGGGAACAGTGCATATGGAGCATGGGAAGTTAACAAATGCTCTATTTGTGGCTTCATTGTCAGCAAATTTGTTTTCTGTATCTCAGATGAAGCTTCACTGAAGAAAGTGGTATTTGGTACTAACATAGTTGAGATTGCAGATATCTCTACTGGGAACATTATAATGAAAAGGTTTTCAAACCATGTCTCCAAGGCATATGAATTCTCCCATTTTTTTCCATACTCTCTGCCTACCCCATTGGAATCTGATGAAGATCAGAGCGATATCTCTGCTAATGAAGATGAGGATCAAGATCTTGATATTGAGCATAAAGTTCAAGGAGATTCAGATCCAGATCCAACACATGCTCCCAATCCATGACCAAGGCCAATATGGGCTCACAAAGTCCTTATAGTTGTTGGGAGCATAGTTGGGGATCCATCTAACCATAGAACCACCAGATCTCAGTATCATTCAAAACTTGCACTGTGTCATGCAGATCCACTTCTCTAAGATAGGTGCTACATGATGGTGGGGTTTGATCCATAATATCTTGGAGAGCCTTTCCATAGGGGATTTACAACCAAGAAAAAATATTCATTGTTTGACAAAGGGTACTCAAAGGTTCATAATTTGCACCACAATGAGCCATTTGCTCCAGTAGCAAGAAGGGTTCCTGAAAGACTTGTTTTGGAAAATACAACTTCTACATAGTGGGAGGTACATCAGAGGAGCAGATCCAGATGCAAATCCAGATCTAGCACCTACATTGCTATCCTACATAGGTGCACCTTACCAATATTTTTGCAAAGGATTTCACTGAGGAAATTTTCTTCCTTCTTTGCTTAGTATGAATGTTATCTGAGTTCTCTATCATTGTTCTTTTTGAAGGGGGGTATTTTTCCCATGATTTTTTTCCCGATTTCCTTGGTTCATGGACAGTTATTTATTTTTTATGATTTATTTGATTGTATGGGTGACCTTTGGTCTTAGTAACCAGGGCCTCGGATGCAAAATTATGGATTAAGGGGGGGTGTTAGAATATTTTAATACTCCATCCTTGTCCTACCTATCATTATTTATTTTTCCTAGTAGTTGATGATGTCATTTTCCCCCTAGTCGTGTGCAGATGTCATCCAGGATCCATATATCACCTTCTGATCACTGCATGCATCATTTTAGGACCACTTCAATCAGTTCCCTATTTTATAAGAACCAACTAAGTGTTCTAGTGCAATGCACCTGAGTTAGTTGAATCTTGTGGGGGGGTGGAGCTCTGAATGCCACTGATTGTCGCCTCATGCACCCATTTCTATTTGACATGCATGGAAAGCTCACTATTTCACCCTCCTTAGTCAATTAACTGATTGTGACTTTAGTTGGTTGATTTTAGGTTCAGTTGAGTTGAGTTTGGGTCTTTTGAAGCACTCCAGTGGTGACAATTCCTATGCTAGCCCAATTGAGGTTTTAATTCTCCTGTGTGATTTGAATTCTCTCCATTGTAACATCATTGTTAATTATACTAATTATTGGATCATGTGACATTATTCTTCTCCTATTTGATTTCCACTGCATAATTATTCTTCTACTCTTTTTTACTGCAGTTTTCACTCTTATTCAACTTTTATGCTCATTCTTTCTTTGTGAGTTATGCTGGGCTCTTATATCTGTTGTGAATTAGAATTTCACAGTGGTTCCATTGAATTAAGCAAGTTGAAAAACATTAGAAACAAATCAGGAAACCACATGTGGGGGGACCACTCTCCTCCCAACCAACCCCTTAGTGCAAGGCGGAGATCCCATGAGCCCTCAATTAGTAAAACTATGCCAGAAAAATACCTCCTTACCATATTAGGAATATTGTCTCACTCTCCTCCTCCGACAGGGAAATGAATCACAACAGATTAACTAAACCTCCAAAAACCCCCCACGAACTTACCCCAAAGGAAGAAGAAAAAAAGATTCCCATGAAGTCCTTCCCCCTCCTCTTATAATCCCATTTTTCTTATCATTAAAATAAGTTTTATCTACATGGATGACACTTGTCATCCATGCACTAATCCCACCTTATATTAATAAATATTACTTAACATTAAGTATGCATCTAATTATTATTTATGATTATTTGTTTATTAAATATTTCATTATGATTAACTTGCAAGTTAGAGCATTACATGTTCCTTAAGGTGTAGGTTTTGGATGTGCATGCCCTTGATCTTGTCATCACCATTCCTAGACATGGGCTATATTTCTGTTGATGACACTTTCATGATGAAAGGAAGGGACTGGAGATCCATCTTTCATTGATTCATAATGCACTATGTCTAGGTCAAGTCTCCCTTTCAAATCTCTTCTTGGAAATGACACCTTGTGGTATGATGAATGACTTTTCTCTAGTACCCACTTTCCTTCCTAACTCTACTATTTCTTGTTTTTCCTTTCTTTAGATTGTAATATTATATCATAAGATGTTTATTCTTTGAAGAAAATGATGGGGTGGTATTTTTATTGATCACTACTACTGGACAAACATAATAATTAGTGTTTTGGAGGGAATATGGGTTAAATCCATCCATGTTTATGCTCAATTTGTTAATTTTGTATCTTTCATTCGGAAATGTAATAGTACTTGAAATCAAATAAAAATCATACAAACAAGCAATCACATTCAACACATGAATTTATCCTATGGAAACCCTTTATGACTTGCGGGAGAAAACCCCAACAACACCTTCCTTAGTATATTGATAGATAACAGAGAATGTATTTAACATCAAGCACCCCTAGTGCAATTACAGAGCAAGAGAAAGATAAAGAAGAGAGATGCAAAATAATATCCTGCACAAAGAGAAATACATTGCCTTCAAGGGATGAGAGAATTCGCTTCACATTGAATTCATCAATCTTGTATAACATATTTATATATTAGTCACATGCACCGGCATGTATTTTTATCTTCTGACTTCATGATGACCTCGCCCTCCATCTCGATGTATCAATCTTGCATGAAGAAGAGCACCCCACTTCTCATGCAGTGCATTAACTCATTGAACTTAGTCTCAGGATGAACTCGCCCCTTAACTGAAATCTTTCCCACTTAGTTAGGTGGATAACTTAAGTGTCGTTATGCAAGTGTTGCAACTCAAGTGCCGTATTTTATTTTAACACTAGTGTCATCATGCAATAACACTTAGTTAACTACATCTTCCTTGTTATCACTTAGTTAACTCTCTTAACTAATTATTTCTTGTTAACATCACTGTAGTAATCAATTTGAGTTCTCCTTTGATTTACTGAAGCCTTCACTGAAGTAGTAACAATTCAAATTCTCTCTTAATTAATTCTTTTATGTGCAATTCGAAGTATTTCATATCTTGTCACATCTTATCTTTATCTCTTGTCTTATCTTCATGGTCCACATGTGCCATCTTAATTATCATACCAAATATACTAAGGATATTTTCCCAATGATGTTATCATATTTTCCTACTATTGTTCCAAGTGGTTATATGCTAAAGTAATTCACTCTAGAGGTGGTTAGTCTCTACAAGATACTTAATAGCTCAACCATGGTGAGTAGTAAATCACACACCATACATGCTTCAACATGAATAGAATCAACTCAACACATGAGGAACCACCTCAACACATGAGGATCTGTCTTGAAATACAAGACCTTATCCTTGACTGGAAAGACTGTTCAACATCATCAATTTGACAAACAAAGCACTTTCCTCAACATATGAAGCTTAACCATTCTTGAGTCCAACTAAATATTCTTCTCCAATTTTCCTGGGTCCAACTCAGGCTCCTATAAGGAACTACCTCGACACATGAGGCTCAATCTTGACACACAATATTGACCTTGAGAATGAATCATGATGCTGTAACTTTAACACTCCTTCTCCGAGAGAGAGGCATTCTCTTACATGCCAAGCTTGTCTCAGA
Source organism: Larix kaempferi (assembly GCA_027924585.1). NCBI lineage: Eukaryota > Viridiplantae > Streptophyta > Pinopsida > Pinales > Pinaceae > Larix > Larix kaempferi. Next base: position 5,009,119 of record BSBM01000643.1, read on the forward strand.
AGTACCTATACTTCGTCAAGGACAGAGGATTAGTAAACATATCTACAATATGCTCTCCAGTAGAAATGTACTGAAGTCTTACAACACCTCTATGGACCATGTATTTGATGTAGTGATACTTCATCTCAATGTGTTTTGATATGTCAGGATACATAGGGTTTTCTGAGAGCTTAATGCATCTCTGATTGTCAGAGCGAATGACTGTAGTCTCAATATTCTCATCGAACAATCCAGCAAGTAGCTTCCTAATCCACACAGCTTCCTAGTAGGCTATAGTAGTTGTAATATACTCTTCTTTTGTAGTATTATGGGCTACAAATCCTTGCTTCCTGGTGGAACAAGAGATCATAGCTAATCCTAAGCTAAAAGAAAATCTATATCTACTCTTTTAGTCCAAAATACTACCACCCTAGTTGGATTCAACATATCCAAGTAACATCACCATACGAAATAGCACCTCGAAGGTATCTAAGCACATGCTTGGCAGCAACCCAATGTCTATGTCTTGGCTCAGATATTAACTGACTCAAGATACTGACTACATAACATATGTATGGTCTACTATGTATCAACGAACCAATGAGATATCTATACATGGTAGGATCCACTAGATCTGATCTGGAATCTGAATCATGTAGATTTTTTTTAGATTGGACACCATTGGAGTAGACATGGACTTACATTTCATCATACCAAATCTCTGCAATACATCAACTGTGTACTTTCCTTGAGAAAGAAAGATCCCATCTTTCCTTTTCCAAACTTCTATACCAAGAAAATAGTGCATGATACCTAAGTCTTTCATTTCGAACTCATAAGTGATCTCCCTCTTGCACCGAGCTATCTGTTGTTCCACTCCAGTAAGGAACAAGTCATCAACATAGAGAACCAAGATCAATGGATGGTTCTTCAAAACCTTGAAGTATAGGTTGGGGTCAAATTCACTTTTAGAGAATCCCAAGCTCAGAATATAACTATAAATCCTTAAATACCAAGCCCTTAGGGCCTGCTTAAGCCCATACAAGGCTTTCTTAAGTTTGCATACATGGGACTTCTTCCCATTAATTAAAAACCCCTTGGATTGTTGTATGAAAACCTCTTCCTCAACCTCACCATTGAGGAAGGAAGTCTTCACATCCATCTGGTGAAGTTTCCAACCCAAAACCGAAGCAAGGGAAATTATGGTTCGGATAGTAGTGTAACTAGCCATAGGAGTGAATGTCTCACCATAGTCTATCCCTTCTTTCTGTGAGAAACCATGAGCCACAAATATTGCTTTATACTTTTCAATACTTCCATCATCTGCATGATTTATTTTATAAAGCCACGTGGGAGTTACTACATACTTCCCACCAGATTTAGGAACCACTTCCCACACATCATTCTTCATGATATATTTGTATTATTCTACCATGGCATCTTTTAGGTCTCTTGTTCTCTCCGGATGAGCCTGAAGGTGCTCCATGATTTTCTGGCTCTTGCAGAATGTATCAAAACCATGCATATCTCCTTTTAGCAGGATGTTCATCAAGAGATATTTCTATTAGATCTTCTAGCTCTTTAGGATCAAGCAGATATATGAACTCATCTGGCTTCTCCCTCCCACCATCTGAAAGGGGAGAATCAGAAACTGGATCCTCCATCATAGGAGTATCATGCTCCTCCATATCTTAATCACATTGAAGTTCTTTGGAGCACTTGAAGGCAACCTCTTCATGAAATGTCACATCATTGCTGACTTCAATGTTTCTTTGTCCTAGAACATAGATTATGCAGGCTTTGGAGAATTCACTATATCCAATAAGTGTTCCTTTCTTTCTGGATGGCTGCATCTTTGTCCTCTTCTCTTTTGGTATGTGAATGTAAACATGACATCCAAAAATATTCAAGTGTCCAACATCTAGTTTTTCATCAATGAAAACCTCTTCAGGAGTCTTTTCTCCCAAGATAGCATGAGGGATTCTGTTATGAATATAAATAGTAGTGGTGGAGGCTTCTTCCCATAAGGATATGGGTATATCCTTATCACACATCATGGATTTTGTAGCCTCACATATTCTTCCATTCTTTATTTCAACAACCCCATTTTCATGGGGGTTGTAGGGTACAGTCAGCTATCATTTTATTCCTACATCTTGACAGAAGTCATTGAAGTCATGGGACTCAAACTATCCTCCATTATCAGATCTCAAAGCATGAATGTGCTTCCTAGTCTGATTCTCAACCAATGCTTTAATTTTATTTCAGAAAATAAACCCATTTCTTGTGAGAAAATTCATCTATGAAAAACACATAATACAAATAGGCACTCAAGAAGGGTGCATACATAGGACCACATAGATCGGAATGAATCAAGTCAAGGATCCCCTTGGATATTTTGGTACTATTTGGGAAAATCTTCTTAGTGTCCTTGCTAAGAGTGGAACATCTACAAACACTATCAAAATCAAATTTAAACATGGGCATACCTTTCACCATTTTATGTAATCCACGTAGTGCTTTGAAATGGATATGACCAAGCCTTATATGCCACAACTCACACAGAATGACTGTGTCATGGATCATGGCTTGAATGAGCTTTCCAAGAACTTTGTAGAGGCCTCCCTCTCTAACTCCAATCACAGATGCATAGTTCAAGTCTTCATGCTTAGGCCACAAGAGCACTTTGTTGTCCATAAAGATAACTCTGGATCCTTTATCTTCTAGAACCAAAACAAACAGGAGGTTCTTCTTCAATCTAGGGACAAACATAATTTCACCCACATGTAGTACATCTCCTCAATCCAACCAAAAATAAGTGGATCCAACACCTTATATTGAATAGGCGGTATTATCTCCAAGCTCCACCATACAGGAAAAAAACATTTCCTTCATATTTGTGATAATACTCCTATATCCAGTCATGTTCTTGGAAGCACCACTGTCTCCCAGTCATGTCTCAACATTAGTGGTAATGGATCCAGAAAAGGATGAGACAATATAGTACTCCTTCCTCATCTCTTGATCATCAGATGGATTATTTCTTGTATGTTCATCTTCTGTAGCAGTTGAAGCATGAAACCTACCCTTGGAATTTCCTCTTTGCTTTGCATGACATTCTCTTGCATAATGACACTTCTTATTTCAATTGTAACATTCAAATTTAGGATTATCAAGTTCTTGAAATCATTCTCCTTTTGATGAGAGAATTTCTTGTGAGATTTCTTACCTCTCTTCATCCATGTCGGAAGAGCGAGGTTCTCTTCTTTGGAGGCAGTATACTTACTCTATATTCGCCATTCTTCTTGTAGGAATTCATGCCACGGCCTCTCAAAGTTAGGTTGCACTTCTCGACCATTTACTGTAGTGAAGAATGTCTCCCATGAATATGGAAGACCATCGAAAATGATTTGAATGAGATCATCATCATCGATCGTCACACCAATGCTGATGAGTTGATCTCTTACTTGAGATATATTTAATTTGTGAAGAAGGAAGCCGCAAATTCATCCTTTTCCATCTTTAGATTTCGAAGCTTGTTCTTCAATGCTCTCTTTTTACTGGGCTCCTTCTTCGTAGAAAGATTTGTCAAAGTGTCAAAGCATTCCTTTACGGTCTTCAATGGAGTGATCACGGGCATCAAGTTGTCTTTCATAGAATCATAAATGATTTTTTTTTTGGATTGATTCTTTTTTAAGGTAATGCACCCTGCATTATAATTAGGCTCTTCAATAACACTAGATACATATCCATCCAAATCACGCTCTTCCAGGATATCTAGGATCTCGGCCTTCCAAGTATTGAAGTTTGAAGTTCCTTCAAGATGGTCATCTGGTATTATTGATATTGAATCCATAGTTCTTCAAGTACTATGCACACTCAGGATCTATCTAGGCTCAAAGCTTGATTGCTGAACTTATCTCTTTCATGCCCTGAGCTTTGATGCCATGTTAATTTTTATATTTAAGTCAGAAATGCAATATTACTTGAAATCAAATAACAATGATACACATAAACAATCGGATTTGACACATGAATTTACCCTGGGGAAACCCTCTATGAATTTAGGGATAAAAAAGCAACAAAACCTTCATTAGTATATTGATAGATAGCAGAGAATGTCTTTTACATTAAGCACCCTAGTGCAATTACAGAGCAAGAGAAAGATAAAAAAGAAACACTCAGAATAATATCCTACACCAAGAGAAGCGCCATTCCTTCAAGGGAGAAGGGAATTCATTTCACATTGAATTCATCAATCCTATATAACATATTAATATATTCTTCACATGCATCAACTTCTATTTTTATCTTCTGACTTCATGATGAACTCACCCTCCATCTGGATGTATCAATATTCCATGAAGAAGAGCTCCCCACTTCTCATGTAGTGCATTAACTCACTGAATTGAGTCTTAGGATGAAATCGCCCCTTAACTGAAAGCTTGCCCACTTAGTTAGGTGGTTAAATTAAGTGTCATCATGGAATTGTCACAAATCAAATGTTGTCTTTTAGTTTAACATAAGTGTCGTCATGCAATAACACTTAGTTAACTAGATCTTTTTTGTTATCACTTAGTTAACTCTCTTAACTAACTCTTTCTTGTTAACATCACTGTAGTGATCAATTCGAGTTCTCCTTTGATTTACTGAAGTCTTCATTGAATTTTAACAATTCAAATTCTCTCTTAATTAATTCTTTTATGTGCAATTTGAATTCTCTCATATCTTATCACATATTATATTTATCTCTTGTCTTATCTACATGGTCCACATGTGCCATCTTAATTATCATATCAAATATACTAAGGATATTTTCCCAATGATATGATCATATTGTCCTACTATCATTCCGAGTGGTTATATAATAAAGTAATTCACTCTAGAGGTGGCCAGTCTCTAAAGGACACTTAAAAGCTCAACCATGGTTAGTAGTACATGACACACCATACATCCTTCGACATGCAAAGAATAACCTCAACACATGAGTCACCACCTCAACACATGAGGATCTATCTTGACATACAAGACCTTAGCTTTGACTAGCTCAATACTGTACAACATCATCACTTTGACAAACAAAGCACTTGCCTCAACACATGAAGCTTAACCATTCTCGAGTCCAACTCAAGATTCTTCTCCAAGTTTCCCGAGTCCAACTCAGGCTCCTGTAACTTTAACATATACATTTTATTGCATATGTGTTTCGTAATGCATATACCTTATTTAAATTTCAAATTTTGGCGGGAGTGACTGGTTTGGAATTAGGTTCAGATTAACAAACCTATTGGCTGGGACAGAAAAAACAGGCCCATTAGCTTTCCTCCAAAACTCTCTCTAGTAGCTTGATTTCATTGACGTTTTTTACTATGCAAATCATAATAATTTTTTTATAAAATTACACAGATTTGTAGAGTAGATTCTACATATTCTAAATATATAATTTTTTCTATTTTTATTAAATTTTGAAGTGACATACGTTATGATTCCAAAATGTGACACTCTACTGTTTCTACTCTAACTATTGAGTGCATTCACCATTTCTAAAACAAATTATATGGTGCACTTTTAGAGAGAGAGAGAGAGATACAATCACATAAACAAATTCAAAGTTTCATTAAGTTATGCCCCTAAAGTGTTGCACACGCACACAACGTCCTTTTTTGAGGATTGTCTAACTTTAATAAATCATACAAAAGTGAAAACATCATAAATAATATTGGAAAAATAATGTTTCTGTAATGCCCCTAGAATTACTGTTGACTTAAAGGGCACCTATTGAGTGACCCGATTGAACAAACTTTGATAAAGTGGTCTTTTGAGTCTTAATATGTCCTAATGATTGAGAAACACCTGAAGATGTGCATGATGCCAAATTCGATGAATGAAAACAATCGATTAAATGGAAATTCGTGGAATTGGATACTCTATCTGGAATTGATGAATAAATGTATGATTTCTTAATGACTAGTTGTTTATGAACAGATTAAGATGCTTAACGACTAGCGGGTTGTGAAATAAATTATGATGAATGAGAACAGAGCTATCAATGTGTGATTTTGGGCATGTGTGTAGCAACAGGTGAAATGGTTCACCAAAGGAATCACAAAGGAAATAAAGGTGTCGTAGAGTACAAATAAATCACACATGGAAGAATGACAACGGTGTTGACTTCCTATGGAATTCCACGCACGAGTTGAAAAGTATTGATCTGCTTACTCGGGGGAAGCGTGAGGTCATGCGAAGTGGACCATGACAAAGTTGGTCGCATATGAGTTGGGGGGAGCGCAATAATAATGGACTTACTCATTAGCGCCATTAGTCTCCAATAGCGTGTAGACATAGGATTGAAGGTAACAGATCCTAAATCCCTACATGAAGTTCCCGCAAATCAGATGCAACGAAGAAGTTTCGACATAAGGACCTGATGATGTGGTACCTTGTCGATAAATGGAAACAATGGACGAATGGACCCGACGATGTGGTTCCATATCTACAAAAGAAAATTAGGGATGGATGGACCCAATGATGTGGTACCTAGACCCTAGACAGAAATAATTGATTAACATTATGCAGACATCATATAAATTACATTTAGGCCATTTGCACAGGAAATGCATTTTTTTGGTAATTAAAATAATAGAAAATATTGTTTTAGGAGCAAAAGGAATACTAGGATTTAACATTTAGTTAACACCACTTGCACCCACAAAAATAGAAACTAGATTGAACATCAAGGGAGACAAAATTGAGTAACTCTAGGAAGGTAGGTGCACTCTCTTGGAAATCTAACATGTAACGCCCCCTTCCATCGTCAAAGGCAAGGAGGGGAAAACGTTAACAACACAGGGCTTTCGTAATGGCTTAGCCCCAATAATTTAAAATCTTTCATATGCAGATTGATCTCGATGTAAACACAGCGGAAATTAAAAGATTACATATGCGCACAATTTCTTCACGTGTTCAACATACCCATAACAGTCATACGTGTAATCAGTCATTAAGTATCATATGCATAAAACATGATGCATTTTATTTCATTAACAAGAATAATTAATCCTTCAGATTGAATGCATAGCAGAACACAGAATACCAATAATTTAAATCACATGAACACTTATCTTGAGGAGTTGATGTCCAACAACTGGCTACGTGAAGGCAACGTTCCTCCCAACCGTAGATCTCTATCCAGCCTATATTCCTTCAGCTGAGAGATCACCCCCGAGCTGGGCTGTGTATCCACTAAGGAAGACTAGCTGGGTTCACTCACAGCCATGGCTTCAGTCAAGCATCCAAGAAGATAGAGGAGGGTAGTGCTAAGCCAGTGAGCTCAACCACAGAGCTACAGGCATCTCAAGTGGGCTCAACAGTCAGGCACCCACATTACCTACCACATCCAACACAAGGAAGATCCCCTTCTCTGTTACACAGTCCCTCAGGCAACTCTTCCCTCCAGTGCTCTTCAGGATGGGCATAGAAAGGTTCAGCTGCTGATCCTTGAGATCCTAGCCTTCACTGGGTTTATCAAGCATACCCAACCTCTGCATAGTCAATCCCAACCTGATTTCTCTCTGTTCTGCTCACCGAATACTCAAATCCGTCACTCGTTTTCTGAGCTGCAAAAGCTGGGTTTTCCCATTGATTTCGGGGTAGCTAATGCTCCCAAATTCGCCCCAAGGTTCATGCTATTGGATCCCCCATTGGATTTCCCCATCCCATGCAAAATCTGGACGTTTTTGGTCTTTCAAAAACTGGGTTCTCTCAAGGTCGCGATTTCTGGTTTTTCCTCACTGCTGGCACTCGTTTTTGGATGGGAATGATGCTAGATAGTTTCACAATGGACTAGGGTGAGAATGAAGCAACCTCCCATGAGGTTGAGTGACTTCTTGCCCAAGCAATCAGAGCCCATGCCCACCCATACGAATTTCAGGGCTGCCCATGCTCCATTGAAGCCATGGGCTGAAATCCCAACCACCTTCTTACAGCAGGCATTAATGTCACCTAGGGAAGTCAATGGGTTCTCATAATGACAAATGGCAGCCTAGGGTTTAATCCCATAGCCCCCTCACCACTCCCTAGTGGATACACGTGGCCCTTTCTCATTCGTTGCCTCCATAGCCAGTTTTTTTGGTATTTTATTTCCATATTAAACATTTACATCAATTTACAATATCCCATGGCTTAATAGCACGTGGGTAACAAAATATCAAGCGTGTCTAATTTAAATAAAATCCGAGCATAAACTAGCGGGGCCTTGGCCTTGAGCTCCACGCTAGGGAAACATACATCGTGTGTTTACAATATTTACATTAGAACCCATATTTCCTAAGGGTCGAAATTGGGGTATTACATAACACATGGATGGGTGAGCTAAATTATAGTTGAATAATTAAAAATTAGGCATTTTTGCATGAAGCGACATGTGTCGCAATGAATTTTCTTATTTAAGGAAGGCTTAAGGAAACAGAAAGGGACCCTATGGCTAGATGATTATCAAAATGCATGTAAGCCATTGATTTGTTGTTATTCGAGTTTGGAAAGAGATCTTGGTGGGGGGAAGCCCACTTATGGGTCTCTAGTTTTGTGTGTGTGAGCTCTATGACCTTGAAGCTCGGGCGTGGCTATGCGATGGATTTCATAATCCTACGATTGCTTCGCCTATGGTTAAACAAGGTTTTGCTGGAGGGATACTATGGAAGACGTGAATGGAAATGGACAAGTTGGATCAGATTGATGATGAACACTACTCTCCAGCAACAGATTCGACCTGCAGTAACAGGTTTTGTGATTTTGTTAGTTCTCGAATTTGATAAGTTTTATTAATGATTATGCATCATAATGGTTATATTTTGTTTTTAAGTTTTTAATAATTTTCTAAGTAGGACCCAAAAGGGGGGTTCCTACATTTCGTATTAGAGTCGGTCGAGCTTTGAGGGCACCGAACTCGAATTTTAAGATTTGAAATGGTAGATATTAATGATCAAGAGTCTAAATAGGTAAATATTATCAAGTTCTGATTATATTTTGTATAAACAGGAAATTATTCAGATTGAAATGGTAATTATTATCAAAGTCATGATTATGTTGTATATAGACCAAAAAAAAAAAAAAAAATTGAAAAGATTGATATTATCAAATTCCTGGTTATATTTTATATAAGCAAGAAATGGTTCAGATTTGCAATCTTTGATGTTTTAAGCTGACTGTTTATTTTCTGTAGAAAAAAAAATCGTAATGTCTTTCCTTCTGACTGAGTATTCTGGTTGCATTATGATTTGAAGTTCATATAGAGCTGGGTAATCTGTTAAGTAAAAGACAAATCGCTTATTTAAAGACTGATCGCCAATCGGAAGACAATTCGCTTATGCACCCATAATCATAACTATCTTGGTCCTATCACATTGTATCCATATATGGATTTAGCATTTAATTTATGCCTTTAACATGTAGAATGAATTTGCTATATTTACATTGCTTCAAGAATGGTTATACGATTTTGGGAAAAAGGAATTCTCGCAGATATTCTCACTGTCACAATGGGATATCCATAACTGTCATTGGATCAATAGTAACAGTTACGAATCCATTTCCATAGATTATCGGGGTCGAAACTCTTCCCGTGTATGATGTTGGATCTAAAAATTTACTACATACTCAATTAGCCAAACACCCGATTTAGAAGTCAGGAAGTGACTGGGTATACTTCTTCTCTGTATTTATATATCTTTCTTCCTAATTTTAAACATTGAATTGAAACTTGCATGACCTATGTGTTGAGACCGTGTTATCACCACACATAGGATCACGCGATGCAGACTGACGTCTACTCCGTAACCTTTGGAGCATACCACTTCCGAACTGATCATTGAATTCTGTTATATTTTGTTCATTGAATTAACTCCATGTGAATCGATGGAAGTATGTAAACTCTAAATCCGTTACTTGAATTCTGTTATATTTTTTTTATTGATTTAAACTCATATTGATAGGAACCCATGTCAACCCTTCTCTTTACTTTATTAGTATATTGTTGTTGGACGCATATGTTTTGTAAGTCGTCCCGTAGTATTTGTTGATTCATAGTTCATATTAGCCCATGGTATTGACCCATAGTATTGGACGCATATGCTTTGTCAGTCGTCCCGTAGTATTATATGTCCCATGGTATTGACCCATAGTACTGGGCATAGACTTAGTATATAAGTGTGTTTTGAGGCCAATGAAGGTACCGTGAAGTTATTTGTATTGAGCTTGCTCAAAGGAGGTTTCCCCCTCGAAGTGGCCTGCAATAAATAAAGCTATTATGAGTTCTATTATTTCTTCTATCTCATGTATTTTCATTAATTAATTGTTGTAGGTTCTTCACATCTGGTATCAGAGCACTTTCTTGGGCTCGCTGAGTGAAATTTCTACCAAATTGTTTTTTCGCATCTGTTGCAGGTTCGGATCTGGGAATAATCCCTATCCACTTAATTGTGGGAAGTACTTCGGAATAATCCCTAAAAATCATTGTGAGGAGTACCACAAGAACCCCGAAGTAGCTGGCCCATTGAGAGGACCTGCCAGCGAAAAGGGCAACGACCCCTATCTGATTGACTAGTTCCCATCCGTGAGGTAAACCAAGAGCTGTCGTTTGTGGCAAAGCGGTTATCAGTACCTGATCCGTGGAGTGAGGGGTACTGCCCTAATAAGAAAGCCGTTAGACAACATTGGTGGCCGAGTGAATCCCCTGAACCGTTAGGAATCCGAGCATACCTGGGGTCCATATCTATTTTCAGCTGATAAATCACATATTTCCTCTGCCCAGAACTGTTACCGATCACTTCTGTGTCGTTGCAGATCCATTTGTTTCCGATCACTTCCATGTTGTTGCATATCCATCTATTGCCAATCCCTTCCGCGCCGTTGCAAATCCATTTCTGGAAAAAAAAAAGTATAAAATTCTATTTTTCCATCATATCTCCCTTGTTTTAACTCTGTTTCCCTTGAAACTTCCCTGACACCCCTGCAATCTCATTCTGCATATTTCATTCCTGAGGACCATATCCCAAATTCCACATTTCTCTATTTTTAGGGTTTGCCATAACTTCTTCGATTTTCACCCAATCGCCTTCAAATTTTAGCATAGTGTTCATTTCATATTTCTACTTCTTTGTCCCTCTCTTCCAAATTTTCTCATTCTTTCACCTTGCTTCTGAAATCCCCCTTTTCTACTTCCCTGCCCCTTTGAAAGTGTCCAAAACCTAGTCAAACCCAAATTACCCATCAAATTTTTTCCCAAATCCAGATTTTCCTTTACTAAAACAATTTATGTTTTCGCTTACCTACCCACTCAAAAAAAAAAAAACTCCTGGTTATTGTTGTCACCCACGCAAGATCAAAAACCATGGAGGAAGCACTTGCAACCATCTAAACCAAACTCCAGGATCTGGATGAAAAATTTCTCAGCCTCCATCTTTAGCATTCAGCCATGAACAATAACCAACAGCCATAATCTTTTGCAGCCACTGGGTTCTCTTCTTCTACCAATTTTCGTGGGTCGTAGCTTGATTTTCCTTGCTTCAATGGTACTGATCCGACTAGATGGATATACCAAGAAGAACAATATTTTAGTCTACATAATATTTTTGATGTCCAGAAAGTTCCACTTGCATCCTTTCATTTGGAATAGGAAGCCCTTCAATGGTAGCGTTGGTACATCAAAGCTCATCACGAGACAAACTGAAAAGATTTTTGCCAACTCCTTTTGCAACGATATGGTCCTAGTGATTTTGATGACTTCACAGGAGCACTCATTAAACTTCGTCAAATTGGAATAGTGAGAGAGTATCAGACAGAATTTGAGAAATTGGCCAATCACACAGAAGGATTCTCTGATGAATTTTGTAGGAGTTGTTTTATCAGTGGTCTCCAGGATGAAATCCGCTCAAATGTCAAAATGTTCTGTCCCAACACAATGCTGGAAGTCCTAGGGTTGGCTAAGTTGGCAGAGGACAAGATCGCATCCCAAAAATGCTCCAAACCCACCTTTTTTCTCTTCATAAATATGGGTTCCCAACAACCTCCCATCACGCCAACTCCTCGACCAACTCCTATCAAGCATTTGTCTGAAACAGAGATGCAGGTACGCAGAGAAAAGGGGATTTGTTATAATTGTGATGAGAAACTCACTCAGGGACATAGATGTGTTTAGCAAAATCTCTATCTCTTGGATGTGGATTCTTCGCTTGCCTCTGAACTTGGTGAAGAAGCTCCAGATACAATAGATGATCAGGTCGACATTCAACACCCGCCTATTGACCCCCCATCTCAGGACAACCCACTAGAGATCTCTCTCCATGCTGTAATGAGTGTCACCACCCCACAAACAATGCGGGTCAAGGGTTACTTCAATAAGATCCCTCTTACCATACTCATTAATTATGGTAGCACTCATAACTTCATTGACCCTCGGATTGCCAAACAGGCTGATTGTTTTGTCCATCCTTGCTCCAATTTTGAATTCATGGTTGCCAATGGGGGCACCTTACCTTGCAAGGGGAAGTGTCACAATGTGCGTGTCTCTCTGGAAGATTATAACCTACACTCTGACATGTTTTCCTTTTCCTTAGGTGGATGTGATTTGGTTTTGGGCATTCAATGGTTACGCACTCTTGGACCCATTTTATGGGATTTTGCTAAACTTTGGATGCAGTTTTCAGTCAATGGGAAACAACACAAATTTATAGGCTTACAACCAGGGTCTCTTCACATCATCAGTTCACATTGCCTAGAAAAGATCCTTAAGAAGAATTCACATGGTGCTATCACTCAGCTCCATTCCATTCAGATGCACCCATCAACGGTCTCCACTACTTCCTTGGATAGATATGCAGGTGTAATTGTTGAACTAGTTGGCTTAACTACCTTCAAGAGACCTTTCTGATAAGAATTTAGCTGCATCTACATCTCAGAAGGACCTGATGGCTATTTTGCATGCAGTAAAAGAAGTGGAAAACCGTCCCTATTAGGAAATTATTTCTGCATCAAGACTGATCTCCAGAGTCTGGAAAATTTCCTGGAACAACGGGTCTCCTCCCCAGTACACCTGAAATGGGTTATCCAACTCATGGGTTCTGCCTATGCGATCACTTACAAGAAGGGTAAGGACAATCTGGTGGCATATTCTCCTTCTGGCACACTTGATGACCCAGGTTCTCTTACAACTATTTGTCTGCTTGTTCCACATTGGTTGCAATGTAATCAACAGGGCTATCCCTTCTATGAACTCCATGCTTCTCCATCGGCAGGGCACTCTGGGTTCCTCAAAATGTATAACCGGGAACAATGTAACTTCTTTTGGCATGGACTAAAAGTGACAATTCAACAGATGGTGGCTGACTGTGATACTTGCCAAGTCAACAAGGATGAAACGACACTCTTTTCGGGACTACTCGAACCCTTGCTTATCCCTACATAGATTTGGAGAGCTATTTCTATGGATTTCCTTGAAGCGCTCTAGTGGTACAATACCACATCTAAAATGACACCATATGAAGCAGTCTATGGACATGCGCCGCCAGTTCTTCTTCCATACACCCCTCAGCAGTTCCTCAGTTCAGGCAATTGACTCGGTTCTTCGAAACCATGATCAGATTCTTCTCATTCTACAAGACAATCTTCATATGGGAAGAATTCGACTGAAACAACACACCGATCAACACCGTTCTGAGCGCCATTTTTCATGCAGCTGATATGGTTCTTCTTCGTCTACAACCTTCCAAACAATCCTCCCCTGAAAGTCAAAAGGTGTTAGCTTCTCTCTCACTCTCTCACAGAGGCATTAATTCAGTGGCACGGAATGCAACCCGAGGATGCTACAGGGGAACCACTCCTTCAGATTCCACATCAATTTCCACATCTAAAACTTTGAGGACAAAGATTTTTCTAAGGAAGACGGGATGTTAGGAACCTGTGTCCAACTCTTCTCTTTACTTTTTTAGTATATTGTTGTTAGACGCATATGCTTTGTAAGTCGTCCCGTAGTATTTGTTGATCCATAGTTCGTATAGCCCATGGTATTGACCCATAGTATTGGACGCGTATGCTTTGTAAGTCGTCCCGTAGCATTATATGTTCCCATGGTATTGACCCATAGTATTGGGCATAGACTTAGTATATAAGTGTGTTTTGAGGCCAATGAAGGTACCATGAAGTTATTTGTATTGAGCTTTCTCAAAGGAAGTTTCCCCCTCGAAGTTCTGTTATTTCTGCTATCTCGTATATTTTCATTAATTAATTGTTGCAGGTCCTTTACACATATGAATCTGTGATGCTTATAATTTTCGCCATGCTCGTAGAGAGAATGCCAATAGGTAGACTCTTGTTGTAAAATTTTCAATGCAAAATTTATACCGATGTACAGTGTAAACTGAGAAGTATAGATTATCAATCCTTTTAATTAAACCTCTATGCGAACGGATTTCCTTAGATCCGGACTGTAGTTTGTGTGTCCCTCCTTTACAAACCTAGTTCTCTGCTCATCGTCGGATTAGTTAGATTATATTTGTATGCTGATGTTGCGTAGAGGATTTATCAAATACACCCCAGCAAGGTAGTCAAGACTCTGTTTCCTTATACTTCCGAAACCCTGTTAAATTCCGTTACTGAGAAGCTTGAAGTCGACACAGTATTCCTTTGTGTACAGTGTAACTGGGTGGGACCTCCCACGAACTCCAGTGTAACCGCATGCAGAAGGAAGGTGGCGTTTACGCCAAAAGATTGGGTGTATTCCTATTCTGAAATCGATCAAATACTTAGTAGTGTAAATAATTGGTTCGTAGTAAGTGTTAACTTGGGAACACCGAAACCAACTAGTAGTCCCGAACATGTTTTAATGCTGATTAAAATACAAATGTCAACTTGGTACCCATTCTCCGTTGAATTTTAAGATCGGTGAAATCGTTGATACTTCCTGGATAACATTGTGTGTAAATTTCGATGAATTGGTGACTAGAGCCACTATCGATTTGATCGATTGAGTGTACCTTAAAACTGCCATGTAAACGGGATCGGCGGGCACCGCTCCGATTCCACTAACACACTTCGACCCTGCATTAATTACACCCAGTGTTATCGGAGCCGTTAGCTGAGCTATCATGCAGGAGAACCACACAGATCCGGTTCAAGTACTGGTATCATAATCGGTGAATGTTGCTTACCCTAAAATCTATTCCACCTACCTTGTTTAACCCTATAATAAATTAACTCGGAACTTATAACTGGAGCAGTCGTGACTTATTTCCTTTATTAATATTCCTTTGCGATTCAACTGCAACGCTAGTTCCCGTAGCGATTTTCTTTACTCTCGCCCAAGCGCATGGTCAAGCTTGATCTGCGTAGATTGTATATGGTGTTAACCTAGAGGCGAAGCTAAGCCCCAGAAAATTTCTATACTTCGGCGAGTTAGATCACTGTAAACCAGTGTACGACCTTTGACCTTTGGCAGTGTTGGCATAGATCATTCTGTTTCCTATAGCCGTTGGAACCCCTGGCCGTATGATTGACATACTGCGCAGGCATTCTCTTCGCCTGAAAACTAATCATCGTGGTGATTAGCGTTTACCCTTGAAGGGAGTCCCGATTAATATTGAAACCCGGATTGTATCGTTTTTACGGTGGAGAGATTTTCCACGCATCTGTAATGGAGCTGTCATGAAAGTAACATTAAATTAATTACACCTCCTCCGATCTGTCAAGCAGCGCATCATGTGAACTGTCAGTATTCTTTGTGGTCCATTAATTGCTTACCAACTTCTTCGTTCACTGATGCAAGACACTGATCGGATTAATTCTACCACAGCCAGTGATGACCTTCAACCAGATGACCATTGTGAAGAAGGTAAACTGTTGGTATTACTTCACTCCCAGTGTCACCCCGTGGACCGTAGTAAACACCAATTCTTTTTAGCATGTATAACAGAATCTTGTAATGAGTTAAATGCCCACATACTGGAATAATAAATTTAAATGAACAGATTGACAGAATCCATAAGTTTCGCTTTACTTATGTGTAGCTAGCATCATTACATTTCAAAGGAATTATTGAATTTAAATCTTAACTATCCCCTCATTGGAATTTAGTATCATCGCTTTATAGGGAGAGATAGGTGAAATTAAATTCACTATTTAATTTCTTAGTTTAAATCGATATTTGTAAAATGATTATAATTTGGAAATTGCTATCAATACTATTTTATAGAAGTGTTATATCAATACTACTTTATAGAAGTGTTATATTTGAAAGGATAGATTGAATTAAATTCTCTACTTAAATTCTTATTGGAAATTTAGTATCGTCGCGATATTGGAATAATAATTGGATTAAGAATAGGATGGAAATATGTTATAGTTCAATTAAAAATGCCAATTGAAATGTATTTATGTATGTCACCAATGGTTGTGGAATGGAATGAATATATATATATATATACTTATAATTCAATGTGTTAGTATAGTTAAAATGAGAAACATTTTTTTCCGTGAGAAAAAAGAATATTATTGCTAATAAAAAACTGAATCAAATAGTACATGATTTCAACAGTGTAATGCTGTCCACCCCAACAAACCAAAAATACATGATTTTCACTCATCCCCCAAATACATACAACAGACTAAGAACATTTTCCAGAAGCCAAAAAATAGATCCAAGAGTCTCTAATCTAGAAAGTATATAGAACCAGAGCCTAACAGTAAGTTCTCACAAATTTCTTCCCAAAATAAATAGCCTTCTTCACCCTCCAATGCCAGCTTTGACAACTGGTCTACCGAAGAATGAAATTCTCTATATATATGATCAAGGGATAAAGAGCTAAAGGATATCAATTCATTCTAAACTCTATTACACCAATTGACCAGGTTTAAGACCTTCAGCTCAAATTCACCCCTCGTCCATTTGATGGTGATGCGCGAATCACCAAAGATTTTAACCTTCGCCAGACCAAAGAGATTTGCCACTCGGGTGTCACACCAAAGTGCTAAAAGCTCAGCTTTCATATTCGTCCCTCTGCCACAATTTAGGCGCAGAGTGTAATAGTGAGCCACATTGAGGAAGATAACCCCACCTGCACCACAATTCTCCAAATTTGTTGCCCCATCAAATAATAGAACACGATCATCAATAGTAAGATGAAAATCCCCAATATTACGCCCACCAGGTTTGACTTCATCTTTCAGAAATTTCAAATATTGACATAAAGCTGAATTGTAAATATTATCCATGTTTGGAGAGATATTCTCAAATGTAGCCTTATTCCTTTCCCACCAAATAGCCCAGCAAATGAAGATCGGAAGTGTGAAATGAGTTTTACAATTTTTTATCCACAAATGTAGCCCATATTCCACATTGATACCACCCCAAGTCACAGTAATGCCAAAATGCTGATAAAACTTCTCCCACCGACTCAAAGTGAAGGAACAATCTATAAAAAAATGGATTGAAGATTTAGAGCCCTTCTTACAAAATAAGCAATGGCTTGGTCCTATCCATCCCATCAATAACAGGTTATCCCACGTTTTTAGTCTGTTCTGAAGCAAGAACCATAAACAACATTTCAGTTTTAATGGAATGTGCCAATACCATATTACCTTGTACCACCAATGAATTGGGAATATACATCTCCTTTTGATAATATAAGTATATGCCGAGCTAGTTGTAATGCTCCTTGTAGCCTCATTACCAGCCTAGACCACTAAATCATCCACTAAGCACAAACGAATACCAGCTCCATTTAATGGGAAAATGAGAAACACTTATTATATATAGAGGTGTCAATTATGGTTCTTTAATAGACTAGAAGGATATATCGAAGTATTATGTATAGCTAAATAAATGGTATATAGCCAGATATATAAGGGTGTGTTAAGTGGCTAAGGATGAGATTTATTTGACAAAAACAAAAAAAAACGTAACTACTGGGATCCTACATAATCTCGTACTTGATGACGCTTTGGGAGAGGGTCCCTAAAACTTTAGATGAAAATTAAATAGCTTGTGGATATTGATGGAAGTTATATAATTCGTTGGTTTATGTAAATAAATAAAGGCCATGATTTTAGATTAAGGTTTAGAATATAAGGATTAAATGATTAAATAGTATAGAAACATGGACTATGACTAGTTAAGGTATGTATTGAAGAATGATTTTTATTATTTATATATATATATATATATAGGATTTCGAAATAGAAATATTTTGTATATGCAATAAAAAGAGTTAGGTGGTAAATAGAATATTACTAGGATAGCTCATTCGCTGAGTTGAAATGGAGCTACGTATTGTTATCTAAGAGTCTAACTAATGATCAAGTGACATTAAAAAGGGATTAGAGAAAGGGATGAGTAATATGGGGTAGATTTTGTCAAAACAAGTTGATTAAATGAATTGAAATATATCATGTATATATATTATCTATAATGAAATGGATAAAAGAGAAATAATTTGATCATGCTTTAAGGAAAATACCTATGGTAAAAGTGTACTAGCTATAAGTTGACAAGGTTCTTCAATAAGATACTTTGGAAGGATATATGTAATGTTAGAGGAGGAAGAATAGAATTTGGAAGGGTTAATTCTTATTTTGAAATTCATATATTGTTTTAAACATATGATAGTTATATGTAATTATAGAATAGGAAGAAATTGGAATTGAAAATTTTATTTCTTATGTTGAAATATAGTTAGTGCTTTTAGGATTTACATAAACTATATATTTATAGTTTTGTCGAATGGAAAGAATTTAATATGGAGGATTTCAATTTCGGTTGCATTTAGTGAGCCAATAGAGAACTACTATGGGGTTGCTACACTATATTCCTTAGTTATGAAAGGTACAATATAGTTATATTCTTAGTTATGAGATATATATTTATATGATGGTAGAAAAGAAGAAATATAATTTTATTATCAATTGCTATATGTTGATAAAATGAGTAGAAGAGAGATGACCAACCTTTAGTTAGAACTCTTGACTTTAAGAAAGGAAATTGTTGGATAGAAAGTGTATCAATAACATAAATTTGAATTTCAAGGAAGTACCAGGAAAGAGGAAACATAAATGGAAATATTTTTTTTTAAACTTTTCCTACATGACCATGATCAGAAGACGGGTGGGCTAATATAACTAGGGAACTTACTCAATGACAAAAAAATTGATAAATTTTAAATCGTAAGGCACCAAGATACTTAGATTGACGAGAATTTGGCGGACTGTCGAGGGAGTGAAACATGCTTAAATTTGAAAAGCGAGATATCAATGCTACTAGCATGAGGGACTAATCCCTTTGACAAAATATTTCTACCATGACAATGTTGTTAAAAAGAATGAAAAAGTACAAACTCGACATGACCATGACAATGGTAAAAGAAGAATTATTAATTATGAAAGTCCACCGAAAGATCCAAATGAAAATTATTTTAGTAAAACGATGTATGGAGACGATCAACACAATGAACTAGACATAATGCAACTAACCTGAGGACATAGTCAACCCTTGATGAAAATACGACTAGCCGAGATGGAACTCTAGCAGGATGAGAAAACACACATAGTACGACTTGATGATTCTGTCGAAGTAGTCCTATGACAACGGAAACGATGAAATGAGGTAAGGATGTGATAAGCTCATCGACATAGACATGATGTTACTAATGAAATGACTAAGAGTTAAATTTCTATATGTTCGACTAAGTTACTAAATTTTGACGACTCGAATCCTATTAGATTTAGAACCATCATTATTAAAACATTTAGGGGTTTTGGAAGAAGTCTTATGGGAATTGGTTTTTGGACAATATGAGGGTCTCTCTTGATTTGTTAAATCTATGATTATATCTTACCCATCTATATTTGACTGAATACTTTATGATGTTTACCTTCTCGTCTTGGAGGGAAGGATAACCAAATAGATTTGAATTCTTGCTTGATTTTTTTATGCAAAGGGATGATTTGATAACTATTGGGTGACTATTGATGCAATATAGCTTGTAGCTAATTTGGATATCATATATCTTTGCAAATGACTAGGAGGTGTAGGAAATCTAAGTTGGTACTGACAATTATGAAAGTATTATTGGATTTGCATTACGCAAAGTTACAATTAAGTTCCTGAGGGTGTATTGGAACCATAGTAAATGATATAGAAACGAATGATTAGAACCACTTGTGGGTATGGCCATGATTGTTGGAGAAAAATAGAAGAGAATGACAAGAAGATGAGAATAGAAAATTAAAGTAAAGCCTAGCGTCGAATGTGAACAAAAATTAACTTCAGGATGAAGTTCTATATAAGAGGGGGTGTATGTGATGCCCCTAGAATGACTGTGGACTTAAAGGGCACCTGTCGAGTGACCTGGTTCAACAAACTTTAATAAAGTGGTCTTTTGAGTCTTGATATGTCCAAATGATTGAGAAACACCTAAAGATGTGCATGACGACAAATTTGATGAATGAAAACAATGGATTAAATGGAAATTTGTGGAATTGGATACTCTATCTAGAAATGATTAATAAATGTATGCTTGCTTAAAACGACTAGTTGTTTATGAAATTACGATGTTTATGAACAGATTAAGATGCTTAAGGACTAATGGGTTATGAAATAAATTATGATAAATGAGAACAGAGCTATTAATGTGTGCTTTTGGGAATGTGTGTAGCGACAGGTGAAATGGTTCACCAACGGACTCACAAAGGAAATAAAGGGGTCGTAGAGTACGAATAAATCACACACAGAAGAATGACGATGGTGTCAAATTCCTACATAATTCCGTGCATGAGTTCAAACGAACCGATCCGCTTACTTGGGAGAAGCATAGATTGTTTGAATGTCATTATGGAATGGGTGTTGCATACATTGGGTAATGAAAAATAAAATACCATAATTTGACTTGGCTTCGATTGCTAGCATAGACAAACCATATCTAAATTTAATATTGAAAGAAATTTTTATGGAAAAGATGAGAATTGATTATAATTAATGACTTTGGCATAATGTTGAGATTGGTGAATATGATGCACTATGGGTAATCATTGAACACAGTTTCAGAACAAGTGAAGGTAGAGACCAAAACCAGAGCTATAGAAAAAAACAGAGCAAGGAGCTCTAGCTCAAAGCAAAATTTAGAACTATAGCCCAGAGCCATGCTCCAAAGAATCACATAAGATGCAAAATGACAAAAAAAAAATGGTTTCATAAAATAATTTAGTGATCAATCTCCTCTAAATGGGGATGTGTGGTCCAAAGTGGATCTAAAGAAAAACAATGAATGGTTGATAAGGCTTCATCACAATTAATAATAATTAAAGGTTAAATAAAAAATACAATGGAAGAATTAAAAAAAATAAATGAAAAGAAAGAAAACAAAAATAAGAAAATCAAAGAAAGTTGGAAATGAGAAATGGAGGGACTTTTACCACAACATTATTCATATCTTCTTGGAGATGAATCAAACATAGTCTTTTTGGTTTAGAGGTTAGGATGTAGATTTCTAAATGGTTCATAAAGCCATGTGTCTTCGTTGTAACCCTACAATTTTCCATAATAATATTTTACAACCCTTCAAAATTGGTTTTTTGCATTTGGGTTCTAAGAGTAAAATATCCATGTTTTAATTGTTGTTTCTACTATACATGTTATTTTTTAAAAAAAAAATTTGCGCATTTTGAAAATTTCATGTGGTATAATCCACTCACTATTTAGCTGAATTAATTGGACCTCTTAAATCTAGTTTGTGTGACCATGTAAAGAACACATATTATATAACTATGGTTGTTAATGTTTTCTTCATTTTTTTATCACAACAATCAAGAGACATATGTCGGTGTTGGTGTCTTCCAATGTTGCCACTTTTTGTGAGTTGTAAACTCAAGTAGGCACTCTCAACCACCCAACTATTCTTAACTAGTTGTTGGACCTCCTCATTGTTGGAAGCGGTTAATTACTCCACCGCTGCATAGATGGTCGCTGAAATCTCAAAAGGGAAACACCATCCATATTTTATTTGAAAACCCATAAATTAATGAAGACAAACCGAATCAGATTTTATTTTGACTGTTCAATTCCTTGAAGTGTTCTCCACTGCCAAACCAACTTAAGCATTAAAAGATAAAGGGTCATCAAATTTTGAAGAGGCATCTATAGCCAGCTATTTAACTTCTCAAGAATGCAACAGAACATAGCATTTATTTCTGCAGATATGTTTTTGTTACGAAGGGTCATTTAGCATTTAATGATCAATTAAGATGAAGCACTATATATATTCTTCATTGTAATCGTGATTGAAAGAGAGTGGAATTCGATTACCAATTTGAAGTTAAACTCAGAATTTTATTGTGTATTTTTTGTTATACTCTGTTATTTGAGTTTGAAAACTCATATTTATTTTGAAATTAGTGTGTTGTAGCAACTTGAGAGATCAGAGTATGTTTTTTAAGTTTAAATGTATTAAAAGTGTTTGATTGCTAAAACAGAATATAACAATTTAAATTTTATGAACACAGGGGTCATCAAAACGAAGTTAAAATTACTAGGTGCAACTGTCCTGTAGATTATTGTTAGCTAAACAATCTGCTGCAACACAGCTGCAACAGTCCTGTAAGTGAAATTTCTCAGTTTGGAGATCCGTTTGTGTTGCTTCAAAAGTAAAAGCAACACTCCCCTACCTTCCCACAATGGCAACAGAGTGTGGTTAAGTTTTATTTATCATTTTTCTGTTCAGAGTAACTTGGAATTTAATAAGTGATGGCTATTAACAACAGTGTAGTGCAGCCACAAATTCTTGTGTTGACTGAAAGAAATTATGATACATGGTTTATTAAGATGAGAACTATCATGTGTGCTCAACATCTTTGGGATTTTGTTATGATTGGGTACCCAAAGCCAGCTGATCAAGATGCTGAATTGGCTCTGTCAAATGTTGAACATGTTCTGTTGAAGGAAAACATGAATAAGGACAACAAATATCTTGGCCTTATTCAGCAAGGCCTAAGTGAATCTATAGTTCTGAAGATATCAAGTGTTGAGTCTTCAAAGAAATCTTGGGACACTCATGAAACTTGTTAGCAAGGTGTGACCAAGGTGATGAATGTTAAGTTGCAGAACTTGAGAAGGGATTTTGAGAATTTGAAGATGAAGGACAGTGAGACTGTTGATAATTTTATGATTCATGTTATGAACATCGTAAACCAGCTGACATAGTATGGTGAAGACCTCTCAGATCAACGTGTGATTGAAAAATTGTCGAGATGTTTGCCAAAGAAGTTTGAAGCAGTGATTGTTCCAATTGAAGGGTTTAAAGATCTCAGTCAAATGCACATTGATGACCTAACTGGTTAGTTTGATTTCTCATGAATCAAGAATGAACAGGTATGATGATACTCCATTATAAAATGCTTTTAAATCTCAGTTACATGTTACTAGAGGTAGAGGCAGAGGAAGATCTAGTAGAAAAGGAAGAGGAGGTCGAACTGCTGATCATAGTGACAGCAGAAATGATTTAGAATATGAAGAGAAGTTACAGCAGAATACTCCTAGTGTAAGGGGGAGTAGCAGTAGAACATGGTAGCAAAGAAATCAAAGGTATGATAGATCTAAAGTTCAATGTTTCTATTGCAAGAAATTTGGGAATTTTGATAGCAAGTGTTGGAAGAAGCAAGCACATACTAGTAAGTTGTCTACACACATTATAGAGGGAGGAGGATCCTATGTTTTTAACTTGTAATGTCACCCAGGAAAGTTCAAATGATATATGGTTCTTGGACAGTGCATGCAGCAATCATATGACTGGAAATAATGAATTATTTTAAGTCTAGATACAAGCATTCAGTCTGAAGTGAAACTAGGTAATGACAGTAAGGTAAAATTTAATGGTAAAGGCGTAATTGTTGTATATGCCAAGAATGGTAAAAGAAGAACCATTCATGATGTTTATTATGTTCTTGGTTTAATGTGTAATTTATTAAGTGTTGGACAACTGTTAGAGAAGAATTACAGAGTGTTCTTTAAGAACAAGGTATGTACTATTTATGACAAATATCCAAGTAAGCAGTTGATAGCTAGAGTAGAGATGAAAAAGATAGAATGTTTCTGCTGATCATGAGAAATGATTTGACTAACTCTTTAAATGCTTATAAAACTAAGAGTTTAGATCAATCATATTTATGGCATTTGAGGTATGGCCATTTACATTTTGGTGGCCTAGATTTGCTACAAAAGAAGTAGATGGTAAAAGGGTTACCCAGTATTCAGCAACCAGCAAGTTCATGTGAGAGCTGCATATTGGGAAAGCATCACAGAGAGAAATTCATCTCTAGAGTCTCATACAGAGGAAAAGAACCATTGGAGTTGGTACACACAGATTTGTGTGGACCGATACAAACATCTTCTTTGACTGGTAATGTTTATTTTATGACTTTCATTGATGATTTCAGTCGAAAAACTTGGGTGTATTTGCTGAAACAGAAATCTCAGGCTTTTGATGTGTTTAAAAGTTTTAAAGCTATGGTTGAAAAGGAGAGTGACAGGTTTATTAAAGTCTTGAGATCAGATAGAGGAGTTGAGTATATGTTAAATGATTTTGTGGAATTTTGTCAATATCATGGAATTAAAAAACAATTTATTGCTCGTTACACTCCACACCAAAACGAAGTAGCAGAAAGAAAGAGTCAAACCATTATGAACATGGATTGAAGTATCATGAAGGAGAAGCATCTTTCATATGAATATTGGGAAGACACTGTTACTTGTTCATTGTACATTCTGAACATAATCCCAACTAAGAGCGTGAAGGATCGCGTTCCCCAACAAGGATGGAGTGGTAAGTGTAGCAGCATATCTCATTTAAGGATTTTTAGGTGTGTAGCTTATGCACATGTACCTAAAGAGATGAGGCAAAAGTTAGATGAAAGAAGTCAGAAATGTATTTTTGTTGGATATAGTGAAGAATCTAAAGCATATAGACTATATAACCCCATCACCAAGAAGTATGTCATCAACAAAGATGTGGTTTTTAAGGAAGAAGAAGCATGGGATGGCAGCAGAGATGAGTTGGTTGCAGAGGACGTTGTTACATCTCATGCAGAAGATGAAAAAGATGAGAAAGGCATAAATGGAGAACAGTTAACTCCACAAATATCTACACCAGCAGTAAGAACACCTGTCAGAACCCCTAGAACTCAAGAACGTGGTGAACCATCAAGTGTTGGTGGACAGAAAGGAACATGATCAGAGGTAAGTAATGAATCAAATCCTACATTAGCTTCATTAAGAAACAGAGTTAGAGGTCAGAAGACTAGAAGTTTAAGAGAACTATATCAGCAAAATGAAGAAGTAGATCAAGTTTCAAATTTTGCATTGATAGCATGTGATCCTATAAGTTTTGATGAAGCCATTAAAAAATATGTTTGGATAAAAGCAATGGATGAAGAAATTGATGCCATAGAAAGAAATAATACTTGGGATCTTGTAGACTTTCCTGATAATAAAAATTGTATTGGTGTCAAATGGATTTATAAGACTAAGTTAAATGTTGATGGTGAAGTTGAAAAATACAAAGCAAGAATTGTAGCTCAGGGGTTTAGTCAACAACCTGGTATCGACTATAATGAGACCTTTGTACCTGTGGGCAGGCTTGATACAATAAGGATGGCATTAGCTATTGCTGCTCATAATAAATGGTATGTATATCAAATGGATGTAATGTATGCATTTTTTAATGGATCTTTAGAAGAAGAGGTTTCTGTGAGACAACATCCTAGATATGAAATTGATGGACAAGATGACAAAGTTTACATATTAAAGAAAGCATTGTATGGATTGAAGCAGGAACCTAGAGTTTGGTACTGTAGGATTGATGAGTATTTGAATAGTGAAGGATTCAGCAGAAGTCCAAGTGAGCCAACCTTGTATACAAAGGTAAACCAAGAAGGTAAAATACTGATTGTTTTCTTATATGTTGATGATTTGATCTTCACTGGAGATCTTTTAGTAGATGAGTTTAAGAAATCCATGAAAACAGAATTTGAGATGACTGATTTAGGAATGATGAAATATTTTCTTGGTATTGAAGTAACTCAATCCGAGGATGGTATTTTTATCAATCAAACTAAGTATGCAAATGATGTACTAAAAAGATTCAGACTGCTGAATTGTAAGCTAGCTATAACTCCAATTGCAACTGGTACAAAACTCAGTAAGGAGGATGATGGGTCAAGAGTTGATCCAACATTGTATAAGAGACTGGTAGGAAGTCTCATGTACTTGACTGCAGCAAGACCTGATATAGTGTTTGCAGTAAGTATGATTTCAAGATCTATGGAGTCACCAAAGAATACCCACTGGAAAGCTGGGAAGAGGATTCTGAGATATATTGCTGGAACAACAAATTTTGGTATCTAGTATACATAAAATCTAAATTTTAAGTTGATTGGAGATACTGACAGTGATTTTGTAGGTTCAACAGATGATAGAAAGAGCACATCTGGATATATATTTAGTTTTGGACTGGGATCAGTAGCATGGGCTTCAAAGAAGTTGTCCATAGTGACATTATCCTCTGCTGAGGTAGAGTATGTTGCAGCAACAATAGTTGCCTGTCAAACTATATGGATGAGAGGAACTCTTTCTGAGTTGCAGCATGAACAAGATGAACCAACTCATATTTTCTGTGACAATAAATCAGCCATTGCACTATCAAGAAATCACAACTTTCATAAAAGAAATAATCATATTCATACAAGGTAGCATTTCATTTGAGAATTGATAAACAAGAATGAAATCAGTATGGAATTTTGCAATCAGAAAATCAGTTTGCAGACCTATTTACAAAACCTTTTGGAAAAGAGTTGTTTGAGTTTCATAGGAAATACATTGGGGTATGTAAGTTGTAACATAAATCTTGTGATACAAAGTTTTGTTTTTGGGTGTAGTAATCAAGGGGGAGAAAATGTTGGAAGTGGTTAATTACTCCACCACTACATAGATGGCCGCCGAAATCTCAAAAGGGAAACACCGTCCATATTTTATTTGAAAAGCCATAAATTAATGAAGACAAATCAAATAAGATTTTCTTTTGACTGTTCAATTCCTTGAAGTGTTCTCCACCACCAAACCGACTTAAGCATTAAAGGATGAAGGGTCATTGAATTTTGAAGAGGCATCTACAACCAGCTATTTAACTTCTCAAGAATGCAACCGAACAAAGCATTTATTTCTGCAGATATGATTTTGTTACGAAGGGTCACTTAGCATTTAATGATCAATTAGGCTGAAGCACTATATATATTCTTCATTGTAGTCATGATTGAGGGAGAGTGGAATGTGATTATCAGCCTGAAGTTAAACTCATAATTTTATGGTGTATTTTTTGTTTATACTCTGTTATTTGAGTTTGAAAACTCATATTTATTTTGAAATTAGTGTGTTGTAGCAACTTGACAGATCAGAGTATGTTTTTTTAAGTTTAAATGTATTAAAAGTGTTTGATTATTGAAACAAAATATCAGTTCAAATTTTATGAACGCAAGGGGTCATCAAAATGAAGTTAAAATTACTAGCTACAACAGTCAGCTACAACTGTCTTGTAGTTTACTGTTAGCTAAACAGACAGCTGCAACAGTCTTGTAAGTGAAATTCTTGAGTTTGGAGATCCATATGTGTTGCTGAAAGTAAGAGCAACACTCCCCTGCCTCCCACACTCATTTCTATAAATTCACACTCTCTCATATATTTTAATATTAATAGCGTTTCTCTTTTCATTTAAAATGAGGATCATTCATGACCCGTGTTGATCTTGGATGTTTAAATGGTATCATATTGATCTCTACAAATATCTTCTCATTTTTCTGAGAGAAATTGTGAGGAAGGTATTCATTTTCTCTTCTAGAAGATTTTGGTTTTGCAGAGTTGTTGTTCTTGGACGTTATGTGTATTTTTATGTGTAGTGCTCAAAGAGCTCCATTTTTCAGACTGCCTTCACGTTTGATCAAACATCTTCCACTTGGCTGATGGATCCCATTTCTCTCTGTGTAAGAGGTCTTGGGTTCGAGATCTGCTATCACTAAAGTTAAATCTTGGCTGCAAGATAGCCAAGCTTAGAGAAATATTAATAATATGTAAGGGATAGATGGGAATGAATGTTTATAAACAGGTAGACATTTAAGAGATCAAGCTAGGTTTAAATATTGAACAACTGGGAATGTATGAGTATCATGGATATTAATAGGACAGGGCTATGAGCATAACTTTGTGAAAGACATGAATGAGGTTATGCATCAAGTATTAAAGATAATTGCATACTAATCAAGAGAATATTGTCATGGATTAATAAGACCACACACAAGACAGAATAATAGCAGTACGTAATCCAATTAGTAAAGAAAAACAGGCTCATATGATCACAATCATTTCAAAATAGCTATTTCATATTAAGAAAAATAGAGAGTATGTGCATAGACGCCCCACCTCAGCCCCTATCGAACATATTTTGGTAAAAGTTATAATTTATGTTAACCATGTTTTGGTGGATGACCATGACAAGGCGAATTCGTGTATTAATGGATGTCAATTTTATGAAAATATAAGTGTATGATTTAGTGATAGATAATCTGTCATTGTTATTAATAATCATGCAAAGAACTTTAGAGGCACATCTATTGTAGAAGCATATTTAGACTATCACTAATGAATAAATCTTTTATGTGGAAATTCTAGTTATTATGGAGAGTTACTTATTTTGGTTGACATATTTCTCAAGGAGGTCAACATGTTTAGTTTTGGATAAAAATATACTTTTTAATTGTTACATAAAAGTCTCAAATAGCATAAAGTATTTTGCTGAAAATCAAGTAGGAAAGTTTATAAACCTGCATTGAGTAAATTAAATGTGTTACATTTCTGCATGATTGAAATGTCTTATACTATTGAATAAGGAATCGATGAAGATGTACTAAAGGGGTGAATCATCACCTTTTTGTGAAAGTAATGTACTAACACTTTTGTATAAATATTCAAAGGAATTCTTATGAAGTGTTAAAGGTTGCATCTATCAATTAGTAATTTAGATTTTGAATATACAATTTGTGACTTCGCAAGGCATTTAATGGTAAATAAACCACTTAGAAAAAT
The DNA here is from genome assembly GCA_027924585.1 of Larix kaempferi. Classification (NCBI taxonomy): domain Eukaryota; kingdom Viridiplantae; phylum Streptophyta; class Pinopsida; order Pinales; family Pinaceae; genus Larix; species Larix kaempferi. The sequence continues at coordinate 5,038,259 of BSBM01000643.1, forward strand.
TTTAAATTTTTATGAATTTTGAGGTTCGTGATAAATGGTATCAGAGCACGAGGTTAAAACACTCTGGCCTATTGGGCTCAACATGGATTGAGTAAAACATGAAAGTTGATGAACTAATCACTCATTTGTTTTTGTTTTATTTCTGCATGGACTGGTTTGGACGAAGAGTAATATTATTCAAAGTACCACTTCAAGTTTCTTTGAAAGCGTAATGATAAGTATTTTTGTATTTCTTGGAAAATTTTGAATGACGTATGTATTCCTGTATTTTGAGTTGTTCTTTTGATATTATGACATACCGTTTATTTATAAATTGGAAATTTCGTAGAAACATTATTTAAATTCCGCATTTTTGATGTCCAAATTTTTATTACTTATGGACGTCATTAAGTTAAAAGTATAGTTTCATTAATAACACTACGAAGAAGTGAAATTGATCGGTTTAGCAAAAGTTACTTGAACACCTTCAGTGTCTATGCATAGTTGTTATGACAAGATTCATATAATTTTTAGAAGATGAGCGGATAGAGCATTTATTTGTAGAAGTTATAATTATTTAGCTACTTTCTTTGAAATAGAAGTTAATTCTCAAACGTCAAAAGTAAGAAGGTGCATCCTTGTACTTAGGATTATGATAGAATGCTTAAAACACAAAGTTGTATACGGTCATTCTTTCGTTATTTTCATAGATCCAATAGAATCAAGTTCATGTAGAATATAGCCTAAAGAAAGATTTATTTATCCCATAGCTAGAAAGGATGTAACATACTAGGTTACATGATTAAATATAAAATACATGTACTAATTCATGTGATTAAATGACCGATGTGTTTTGAATATTATTCTTGTTTATGAAAAATCATCATTTGTATTTCATTACAGAATTTCTTACCCTTATTAAAAGTATTTTATAGCAGTATTTCCTAGAAGTTTGAGTTAACTTATTTTATAATGCATTTTGAAATTTAGTTATTTCCTCATAGATAGAATATTGGTAGGAATTATTATATCTTTTAAAGATGGGAATGCATTAAGTTAAAAAGGTATTGTAAATAACAAAAGTTTGATTATCAGAAAAGAAGAATTCTAATCTTCTTATGATTGATTGAACACATGATGTTGAGTTAGTATCCTTTAGTTGAATATTGATAATGCAGAAGAAAAAAGTTTGAATTTATGATCTGTTTATGATTTTGTATATTGTTGAAAGAATGCTTATTGACCCACTGGGTGGAATGGAATCTGGGGTAGAATACAATGGACATGTGGCAGCATCATGATGCAACTAACTAGCTGTTGGTATGGGATAACTCCCTTGAAATGTGGTCATAGTGCCCTGAAAGATGGGCTGGAGTTTGAGGCTCATTTATTCAAAACTAACCACTAAGACCTAGGCAGTCTATATGATAGCCATCAAATTTTTAACTGAGGTACATCACTTTTCCTCACGAGGAAATTTACCTTGGGGTTTTGCTGTGTTTGCACCCAAGAGATTTGATGAGGGGATATGCTATGTTGTTGATCATGTTGTGAGTCTGCCAAACTCTTATTGAGTTCAGGATGTTGATGCTAGGTGGAGAAGGCATTTTTGAGTGCCTTGTTTCTACACAAATTCCACCCACTTATTGGTTCAGTAAACAGGATTCCTTGGGTGTTTGACCACCATACTTACAACTGCAAGTTCTATATGTTCTCTTTCTAGTAATATTATCTTTCTGAAATGATCTAGGTTAATTATTTGTATATAAAGTTAATTATCTTTTCTATAGATGATAAATGTATTGATCTTGTTACGATGTTTATTTTTCTGAAAACATGCTATTTTATGAGTTGACTGTCATGTTCCTGCTGGAAGTATGCAGATGTTATTTCTTATGAGTTTCAAAGGATTCATGTTTGTATGCAAGTCTTCATGATTGTAGGAAATACATAAGCGTTATGTATGAAAGTCTTCATGATTGCAGGAAATACATAAGCGTTATGTATGCAAGTCTTCATGATTGCTGGAAACACATAAGAGTTATGAATGCAAGTCTTCTTGATTGCAGGAAATACATAAGAGTTTTGTATGCAAGTCTCCATGATTGCTGAAGTACAAAGAGGTTCTGTGATTACAAAAGTTCAGTTGAAAGAATTGTTTTATGATATGAGCTAATGATAACGATTGTCTTGTAGCTAGACTATCACATATATTTATGTGTGAATGATATGAATGCTAGAATAAGTAAAATATTTCCTCAAGAAAGAGGAAGAATGATGAATATTTACTGTTTTGAATTTTGTATACTCATGATATACTAAATGATGTTGGGAGATCTTGTATGATCTGTGTAATGTGCAGGTTATGAGTAAAGAGAGCTTGTGGAAAATCGCAGAAATGTGAAGACGACCGAAGCATAAAGACACAAGTAATGCGAAAGATGGTCAATCGATGCAAAAGAAAAAACTGTCGAACACCGAGGACGGTGTCATGTTTAAGGGGTGGATTGTGTAACATACCTCAATTTCAATCCTATTGTTATTATTTTGTAAATTTAATTATAATTGTATTTATATGGCCCAAGTGAGGAGCTTAAGTCCTAGGCCCCACTTGCAGTATTTGGAGTATGGTTAGGTCATCTTCCTAAAAAGATACTAATGACAGAGAAACTACTTAAATGATAAGTAACAAATTCACCCCTAAGAAAAAAGATAAGGAAGCATGAGATGCATGTTTAAGTCGAAAAACATTGGGGGGTGAAGAACTAGTGATGTTTTAAATTCTTAAAAGAATCCACTTAAGTAGAATCTAACATTAGGTTAATATTATATATACAGATATATATATAGAGTGTACCTAGTATATATATATATATATGAAGGATAAATTAATAGTTGTGAGAAACTATTAAATAAATATATAAGTTATAAATGCATGAGGAATGTCATAACTAGGATGATATTTTGTAAAAATACATCATAAGATGAAGTGGTTAGCATAAACCCTTATATACTAAAATATTATATAACATCCATTGCTTCAATAAACATTAATTTTATAACTATGTAATAAGGTATTGAAATAATAATACAAAGATAGTATTTATATACTATATTTTCTTAAAAAGGAAATCATTGAAAAAGATTATAAATTAGCATACTAGTTTAGTGGTCAATATAACACACTTTAGAGCACTATATATATATCTATACAATGATATAAATGTATTATTAAAAGAAATTGTTATAAGATTTTACTAATCTTATTAAGTTACTTTAGAAATTATGTAAGTAGATTAAAGAGAGATAATGTGTTTGACTATGCATATCACATTGTGGGTTTAGCATAGCTAAGTTACTAACATTTTATGGACTATTAGCAAAGAATATTACTAGCATATTCAATATGAGAAATTAATATATATATATATATTAAATGAGTATGCGTGGATATTCATGGACAAGACCTATGATATATATGGTTGTTGATATATATATAGTTAATAAAAGGTTATTCTACAACGTAGACAACTCACCAAAACCCTACTTATCGATGTAGACAATTGGCAAGAATGCTACGATTTCTGGGGAAGATGTCTACTCCACCAACAGAACGCTGAGTTAATAGGCTTACCAGCTGCCAACGGTTTCCGGCACATTAGTGCTTAGCTAACAAAATCAGTCAATGGAATATTTTTGGGAGGAAGTTAACTCCCACGACGATAGTGGGTCGTTTTAAATTAATGGACGGCGGATGTATTAGGGGGGGGCTGGGGGGTAAGAGGAGCTTCTTTGCCGAAATCCTTTGGGGTGGGGTGAAGGATGCAACCATGGCAGATATCTCTTTATGAGAATGGTCTTATCGTGGTTTTCCATGCTCGGTTGCTGCAGGATTGTGCAAGCGAGTAAATCTCTGTTATGCATTGTGTGGGAAATGTGAACCATGTGAGTGGAACGCGAGGGCACTATGCTAAGCAAGTGGACTGCACACAGGAAGTAAGCAATCTTCCCCCTGGATAATACATAACTATGCACTGAGGTAAGTAATTATTTCGCCTGAGTATTTCAGGCCTATATGTTTGAGAGATAGCATTTCCCCATGAGGGAAAATCTCTCTTACTGCAAGTTTTATTTTTCTGTCTACTCGAATAAAGATAGTGAGGGTAGTGAAAGGCGTGACCCTTTGTGATTTGCATTACAATGTTCCATTTAGAACATGATGTAGCTCCCTCGCTTGGCATCTGGGGTCAAAGTCTTGTCTTATAAATTATTCCATGTCTCTGTGTCGATAGTGCCAGTTGGCAGAGTTTTCGTTTTAGGTATTTGTTCATACCTCTGCATTGATAGCGCCTGGATGACAGTGTTATAGTATTTAATCTTTGCTTAAGTAAGCACACCCATGAGTTGAACTTAGAACCACGCTCTGCATTGGATCCATGAGATCGATGACTTCGGTGGAAATGCAGTTTATAATTTTGAAACTTATATATATATATTTTCACCCCTGCATAGTAGCTGTACCATTCCGATCATGGAGTTAAATTCAGTACTAGATCAGAGGGATAGAGGATTCCGGATTTAAGTATTGAGTTTTACCAATTATGAAACTAGTATATCTGCATTTTATTTTGAAGTGTGTGAGTCGTATCTTTTTGGGTCATGATTACCGGGTCAAAAGTGTGTCTACATTTTCAGATCTAATCATGGATCCTTATTTTTACTGATTATCGTAATCAAGGTTCTTTTCAAACTCCGCTTTGATCTCAGTCTCAGTCACCGTATAAATAGTTAGATGCATCGATCAGTTTCTTTCATCTCAGATCTGTATTATGCTAACGTTAATCCACGAAGATATCTGTTCAATAATAAGATTATGCCTCTCAATCTGCCCTTGATCCCTATCCTCGCAATATTTATTATATTAGTTTTGATCTTCTTTTTTACTTTTCTTTTTGGCTGAGGCTTGCCTTGACTCCATTCGAAGTGGTGGTATCGCCATAATATTTTTTGCTGGAAATGTTGAGTTCTGTTACAAACCAGCGTTGAGGGATAATTAGGTGCCAGCGTGTTGTTTTTATCTTTTATATGGTCGTTGTTACGAAGAGAAAAGACGACCTCCATCAAATAGGAAGTATCTATTGTTTTGATATGATTGAAGGATTATAAGCTAGGTATGAAAATCTAATTAACTGTCCCGATTTAGAGAAATCTGCGTATTGATAATGAATTACATTTTCCTGATGCATTACTGGAAAGGAGTGACGGAAGCTTGTTTAGTCTACTTTGATATAAAAATAGATATGTGTATTTACTTTGTGATATAACTCTATATTCATTATGTAGTAGTTAGTTAAAGGTGTGAAAATTAACGTGCTGAGTGCTTTTGATAAGAGATTAATTCATAGTATCTATGCTTGACTTTATAAATACTTTGTCTTATATAATTAAAATGATGATGATCCATAAGGATATAGGGCTATGTACATTTATATAAAATATATTAAAGTTTATAAGACATACAAGAAGTTAGTCAAATAAAGGTTGCCCTTTTATATGTACATTTATATAATATATATTAAAGTTTAGAAGACATACAAGAAGTTAGTCAAATAAAGGCTGCCCTTTTATATGTACATTTATATATATTAAAAGGTTAGAAGACATACAAGAAGTTAGTCAAATAAAGGTTTCAATTTTATAAACCTTGGTCTAATATCCAAGGAACTTTGTTGGTTATTTAATACTAGAGATAGATCCTTAGTATTTATAAAATTAAGAGGGCTTTGAACAAAAGTATTTACTTCTCTTCTTCACAGAATATTTCTTATCTCATAGGATTTGAAGTTTGACCCTTATAGAAATTTATTTTAAGATGACCTTATAAATTTGTTTGACGATTATGTACACACTTCTTATTTTTCTTAGAGGTGCTCTCTAGGAGAGAGGCCTTGAGAATAAATTTGTGGCAACATCAAGTGTTGTTGATGTGAACTTTGTCGACTAAGCATATTGATACAAAAACACCCTTTTGTGGATGTAGCCCAAGGTTTGGGTGAACCACGTTAAAATAGTCTTTCTCCCTTGGGTGTTGTGTGAATGATTTATTGTTTATATTTATCATTTATGTTAATCATGTTTTGGTGGATGACCATGACCAGGTGAATTCGTGTATTAATGTATGTCGATTTTCAGAAAATATAAGTGTATGATTTAGTGATAGATAATCCATCATTGTTATTAATAATCATGCAAAGAACTTTAGAGGCACATCTATTGTAGAAGCATATTTAGACTATCACTAATGAAGAAATCTCTTCTGTGGAAATTCTAGTTATTATGGAGGGTAACTTATTTTGGTTGACATATTTCTCAAGGAGGTCAACATGTTTAGTTTTGGATAAAAGTATACTTTTTAATTGTTACATAAAAGTCTCAAATAGCATAAAGTATTTTGTTGAAAATCAAGTAGGAAAGTTTATAAACCTGCATTGAGTAAATTAAATGTGTTATATTTCTGCATGATTGAAATGTCTTATACTATTGAATAAGGAATCGATGGAGATGTACTAAAGGGGTGAATCATCACCTTTTTGTGAAAGTAATGTACTAACACTTTTGTATAAATATTCAAAGGCATTCTTATAAAGTATTAAAGGTTGCATTAGTTATTTAGATTTTGAATATACAATTTATGACTTTGCAAGGCATTTAATGGTAAATAGATCATTTAGAAAAATTTTAAATTTTTACGAATTTTGGAATTCATAACAAAATTAACTATGGTGCAAAGGAATGCTGAAAATCGATGCAAGTTTGTAAGTTAGTGGAATTTTAGAATATCCAAGCTATAAATTCATATCGGTGTCAAGTCTCGATGTGAATATAACTCACCCCTTCTATGCACTCTCCATCTTCTCCCGTGAATACATGTGCATATTGAAGTATAGGTAAAGCTCTTCACTATTGCATTCTTAATAATGCATGCTCCCTTTTCTTCCAATAAATCTCTTTTTTATGAACACTTTTACCCTTAACCAATTATAACCATATTTACTTTTATCAATTATAGAAATATTTACTTTCCTCTTCTGTTATTGTAATTAAGATTCGTTATTATTTTTTATCAAAGAGTCATACCACATAAATACAAGTCTATCCATTTTATAACGATCATATTTTACCAAAATCTCAACCATTGTTAGCCTTAAAGTTTATTCAACCATTGTTAGCGTTAAACTTTATATATCTATCGCTATGATACATAGACAATAATAACCTCACCATTAAATATTTTGCAATTAAACAAAACAGAATATGATCTAATTATTTCTATACGGTATGCCACAGCATAGTCTTTGTTAAACAACAAATATCAATACATAAGAGGACATAAGAGGACTCAAAGCTTTCGAGAGGTTTACCATTAATGTTCTCGAAATATTTGGCTTTAGTTTCTATTGAATGCAATACTCTGTAATTATAATTCCACCTTTCTGAATACCAGGACTTCTAAATCATATGTCCAACCACAGGAGACAAAAACCAAATGCCATATAAGACAAAACGCAATACAATAGACATTAACCAGCTTTTGTGGTGAGAGATATTTGGTATCCCATTACATCACATCGTACATCGCTGTGATAACATATTAAAAAATTAGCAATAAAGAGACGAAAAAAAAAATTAAATTGGTGATGTAATAAACATATTTAATTAATGAAAATTTGTAAAAATGTTTTATGCTGTAACATACCTAATACTTGAAACATTTTATGTTTGGAAGGAAAAACATTGTCTTAATTTTTATTGTAAATTTTTATATTTGACCATTATTTAAATAAATAAAATAGGAGACACTCACCCAAAGAGACTATTGAAAGAGTGTTTACTGACCCACTAGGAGGAATGGAATGTGGGGTAGAAGACAATGGACAAGTGGCAGCATCATGAACTCAGTAACTAGTTGTTGTTATGAGACAACTCCATTGAATTGTGGTCAAAGTTTTCTGGAATGTGGAACTGGAGTTTGAGGCTTATTTATTGAAACTGGCCACTAAAATACCTAGGCATCTTTTATAAGCCATCGAATTTGAGCAGAGGCTCACAATTTTTTTGATGAGAAAATTTACCTTGTGGCTCTATTGTATGCACACAAGAGATTCGATGAAGGGAAGCTATGTTTTGAGTTGGATTGTAAGTCTGTCTTATTTCTGCTGAGTGCAGAGTTTTCTTGCTCAGTGCAGAGGTTTTGAGGTGTATGCAAGTCTCCATTGATTGCTGAAGTACAACCTCAGTGCCTTGCTTCTACACAGAGTCTTCTTCCTAGTGGTTTAGTAAAAAAGCTTGAGGGTCTAAGGGAGCAAGTGATTTGTTTGCTTCTGGAGAAAGTTGGGAGGAACATGCTTCTTTGGGTGTTTGTCCACCCTATCAACTTATCAGGTTCTACTTGTTATAATTTATTTCTTTTTAGAATTGTTGATCTATGCTTAAAAGATTAATGTTGTTAGATATCATTATTCTGATTTAAATGACTGATTTTCCGAACTGATTATTATTTATGTTTCCCTATATTTTTCATTTCGCCAATAGCAATGTACTCTAGTACAGGGAAAGAGTTAATTAACTCAGATTTGATACGATCTCTAACCTACTGATGAGAAGTATATGTTGTTTATCATGATATTATCAAAATACAACACAATAGTATACAACCGAAGTAAATATTTCAAGAACTAGAAAATATTTACTTCACTGCCATTTAGCATTGGTATATGTTTCCTTATACTAATAGTTTCAGATTATACTATTTGCAATCTTTTCCTTTTTCATACAGAAGTTTGAATAGAGAACCCTAAGATAGTATACACATAGTTCATCTAAGTTTTCTTACAGAATGCAAGTATTCTGCAAACTGGTTATTATTTAATCTCAGAAATAAATATATCTTAAAAAGCTTACTATTTATATTTGACTGTGCAGTAATAATGAAACTATACAGTATTATCCTTTATCACTTTATAACTGAAAATATGAAATTATAATACATTACCAAATCTAATGATAAAACTCAGCAATATCATCTTTTATTTACAAGTAAAATTCATTATAGGCTCACAATAAAAGTTTGAACCCTAAATATAACTCTGGTCGAGTTCAAAGATAATGGGTTATACAACCCTAGGGTTTTGCCCATCAATATAATCATAGTGAGGGCTTCGATAATACTTGCATAAATACACATTCATTTACAAGATAATCTAATAGCAAACCAAATCGAAATACTACCTCATGCTACAGGATAAAGTATTAAAACCCCTTTCATTATACAGTCAGAATTATTATATACCATACTAAATGTATTATAGGTTTTACTTTTCAACTTTACCATAGGATCCTTACAAATACATAAATATAAATACAAGTAAATGGAAGGCCACGGGCCCAAGCCTTGTGGAGAATTATGCCCAGTTTGGCTACTATATAAATATGACAGGACTCACAGTCTTCACACAAATTAATCTATCTTTCAACATTTGGAAGGGAAACATATAAGTTATAAGATCGAGACCTGTAATGGCTCGTCCAATTGCCCAACTTGGAACCACAACTTCAACATTAATTCCATACGATACACAAGTTTCAAAACACCAGATAATAACTTAGCACAAGTCTAGGCTCAAGTCGTGCCACTATTAAAATCAAAGTTAAAAGAATATTGAGCCCACATTAAGGTCATATCATAATGTATGTGCAACCCAGGTTAGAATTTAGTATGGACAACATTACACAGAATAGTAAACGAAGGTCGAGGGCTCTAGTCTCACCTATAGAGCTCACCCGGCTAAAACATTAACACTTAATTTACATAAAGAAATCTAAAGAATTCGAAAGCTCTAGTGTTCAAACCCTGTAACAAGAAATAATAGTATCCAAGCTGTCCAAAACCAAAAACATTACACAGTATTATACAAACATTTTATATTATCAAAATAAACTAGGGTAGGCTTCAAGCCCGAATACACTCATTACTGGAAAAACATTTGAATGAAAAACCTTTTCCATTTTAAACTGAAAAAAGCTGAGAAGAAAGTTCTCATTTCTCCATTGCCGGGAGTAAGAATCTTTTATAAATCAAAACCTTGGATTACAAACGCAGTCATACTGCCGAGATAGAGACTTTAGAAGTCCTCTACTATAATAAACCATGTTTATAACTTCTAATAGATTAATGACAAGCAAAGAAAACCTAACTCGGGATTGTGCCCTAAAAATTATAGCTATCACAGTAACGCTTCCCTGTGCAGACTTGTTTCCTTCTACCAAACGCTTAATGCACAAGATGGAGCTCTAAACAACACGCCTTGCTGACAGAGGACTGTCTGGTTGGGACCGAGGCTTACCGGTGGTTATCAATACTTGCAAACAACTCCTAAATCCATCACCAAACCAGTATCAGAAAGCCTGACCCCTATCCCTGTCAATCAACCAAGACTCAGGGTTAAACAACGATAATACACCATTGTTATAAGCTTGAGATACTACACTGTATTAACAAAGAAATAAATCTTACGAATCACTTACCCTGCAGGATTTGAAACCTTGACTGCTCGTAAAGCCAGGTAGTGGAACTCTCCCCACGACCGAGACACCATTAAAGAAACACCAATTGGTTGTAACCAACTATGAGTAGTGCTCGGTAGGGTTAGTAACCCTCGCAGTCAAGAAGGCCTTCCCACAATGGAAAAAGACAACATTAACGCTCAAGACCAAAATCCCAAGCATAGGAGAAGGGTTTTGTACAACCGAGACAACTTTAATGCTCAACCACGTGATCATCATAAATGCGCCAACTATCATCCATCAATGCTACATAAACCCACATTTCCATAGTTTAAAAAATACGTAAACCTTGTACATTATAATTTATGTCTTTTGTAAACCAGAGATCCACGTGCATAGTCTTTTGATGATTTTTTTGTCGGACTTCATACCTACTACATGGGTGAATTACAAACACCACTAGAGTTGCAAGTATAAGTTGAGCTATCACTTGGATAACCTTGGTGTATGCATCAAGAATTATATATACACTCTTAAACCTTAGTTAGTTTTGCGCCATTGCTAGTATTTTGTAGGAGTCCCGGTTTTTAATCATTTACATCCCTAGGGTTGGCAATTTCACAACTTATTAACATATTGGCTTAATAGCCTCATAAGATTAAATAAATGACCATTTTGATAACTTCATTATTAGATAGAAGTAAATCCTGTAACCTATACACATACACTTTTTATGCATTAGCGTAAGCTAAGTAAGCCCCAGTTTTCTACCAAAATCCTCATATCAACAAGTTAAAAGTAAAATAATCCATCTCCCTAGGATTATCATGATAATAGTTGAGATAAATAGTTACGACAGAACTAAGAATTATGGTATTATCAACATATGGTTACTATCATAAAAATGCCAACTATTGATCTTATATGTTTTGCAGCAGGAATGACCTTAAAGAAGTATTGCACTATTAAGTATGAATACCAAAGTGCACACCTAATAAGTATATGACAGTAAACAGACAATAATACATTAATCGCATAAAGAATTACCGATTGAACAAACTATGTCGTAACATACTTCTGATGATGACAATAAGTCTACGTTTTTCAGTGTTACAATTAATTAGTTGTCGAATAGACAATTAATTAATTAATGTTTAAGCATTTAGAGATTTTAATCTCCTTTTATTTCCAAACAGAAATCTTTAAGGTTGAACTTTATATTTCCGCACAACTTTTATCGACAAATAAACCGCTTAGAAAAATTTTTAATTTTTACTAATTTTTTGGATGTTACATATGCATCCTGTGTTTGATACCTCTGTTGCATACTGTGTTTGATACCTCTGTTGCCGGGCTTCAATCTCTGAGTCAACCCAAGGTCTTGGATTTTGACATATACTTCTAGTACCCTTGTTTCTAATCATGGTTAACATGGTGTTGCATCACAAGAAATACAAACATCTCATATATTGCAATGAACGGAAAAATCGCAGAAGAATGTCATAATACGTAAATTCCTTTCATCTTTCTCAAACACTACAGTCACTGCAATTCCAATTTTTTTTGCAAATTTAAATATAAAAGTTATAAATTTAAATGCTGTAAAAAACCATGAAGAAACGTGTATAAAAACAACACTAAAAACACCCAAACACCCGACAGTCCAGCTAAATCCCAGTATAAAACCCAATAAAAGGAAAATCACAGCAGATTATACCTAACGTAACTCAGGCCACATCTGTTCTATCTGAAGGTGAAATGCTTATATCTCTTCTTTGGCCTATTGATGGGCCTCTCATTCAGTATCCTATTGATGCTACACTTCCTCAAACTAGACCCGCAACTATTGGTGTGCAACTTGCAGTGCCTCATGTTCTATCTCTAACTAACCAACCCTTATCTCGACTTTGTCTGATGTTGTCCTGAGCTTTTGTAATAGATTGGCAGTAGACCATGTTTGTATCTCTGAGGTTTGGGTTTCTTGGCGAGCAAGTGGAATGAAGGACAAAGGTTTTCCATTGGCTATTGAGGTATCACCATGCTCAGCCTATTTTATTGTTCAAAGGAGTTAAAGTCCTTCATTATTTCTTTGACAAATCCCAGCCTGTTCTTTACTGCAAAATCCTCCAATTATCTTAGAATGATATTGGGAGGAACTATGGCTTGCTCTAAGGTAGCTATTGGTTCTACTGATGAGGTGGCCAAACTCTAAGGTGGCACTAGGGTTGTAATCTTAGTGGGGAAGAAACTGAAGGGAGTAATCTTTATGTGCTTCCCTGCACTATCTTGCAAAATATCTACCATCTATCCTAAAAAATCTTTGAATTGCTTCCTTGAGATGACTACACTCTTAATCTGCTTCTATCATTTGGCCTTCACTCCATTGAACGTTTCAAGTTTTCTGTGAGAATCTTCAAGTTTATTTACGAACAACTTTGGTGTCCTTGCATCACCGTAGATTCTTCAGTTTATGATTCAGATTTAGGTAATTTTGGTTAAAAAGGAATAAGGAACAATGTTGTCCTACTTATCAACACACTCAGATTCTATCGTGCATGTTTCATAAAACATGACATTCTACTTTATTACAACTTTCACATTTTCCATATCCCATAGTCGATATTCCTTTAACAGCTCTTCATATCCAATAAAATTCACTTGTGCTCTCTATAAAACAGCTTTGAGTCGTGCTGCTCCTTTCAATATAAATATAAGTGACGCTTCCAAATATACTAAAATCCTCAATATTAGGGTTACAAAAACTCCATGCTCAAATTTATTCCATCTTTCTCAAAAATTGCAGCCATCTTACTACATTGAAAAGGAATCACAACAGATATCTCACAATACACAAATTTCTTTCATCTTTCTTAAAAATTGCAATAGAATCATTTTTAACTTTTAGCAAATTTCACATAATATAATTGGGTGCTTCTCAAAAACCATAAAAAGTAGCAAACAGGCAAAGTGCTGGCAGTTTTTCACGATAGAAGCTCATATATGGCAATGAAGGGAAAATCAAAGTAGAAAGCTCATAATATGAACCTAGAGTTGGCCTTTTGAGTACCTCAGATAGTTCCACGGATCCATCTCCTTGGGATTTGGTTGAATTGAATGTCTGTCACTGAGCTTGGAAGCTACACTACATCATTGTTGATGAATTTTAAGGAACAAGTTGTGGCTTTCTATTCACATAAAAGTTCATAGTTATAATGGACCCGAAGGCCTGAATATATAGAAGTATCACATGCTAAAATTAGACTTAACTGACTGTCTATGTCTTAGTTCTAACTAAGACTCATCTAACTGCTTGTTAGGAACTGAGCATCTAACTGATCTCATCAGGGAGTAATTATCTCTAACACTCTCCCTTAATTACAACCACTAAACATACTATCTAATTGCACCTAAAACATACTACCTCTAAGGAATTTCATCAAAAAAGATTGCATGCTGGTCTATGTCTCAGCTAGGCGTACAAAACATCTTCATCTTGACTTTCTTTGCTGTAATGTGCTGATGCGGCGTCTTCTCATACTTTTTGCTCCAAACTGTGAAGCTTTCAAAGCTTTTCTTCTTCTTTGTGCCCCAGAATTTAAAATCTAGATACCTCTTCTTGCTATTGCATGGATTTTTCGTTTTTCCATGGCTCTGGTTGAAAAACCAGTGATCTACAACATCTTCAATGCTTCTTTTAACACCTGCAAAATAATTTTTGCATATTTCTTCCTCCAGATTTTCAACTGGGTACATAGCATTTCTTGCTTCTTCTTTAGATTCTGCTACTACAGAATGTAAGTTGTCATCTACAACTTCTTTTGGCTTTGCAAGCCAATCCTCAATGAATGCCAAATCTTCTTTGAAACTTGTTTCTTTAGCTTCGTCCTCCTCAGTTGCTACTGCTACAAAGACATCATCCACTTGATCTTCATTTTCAAGTAGGGTTACCATACCAAACAACAACTCATTAATGAGCTTCTTTTGTTGTAGCACTATCACTTTTTCTTCATAAGAAAGGTGTTCACCATCATACTCTAGTTCAAGTTCTTCATCCTCTGTTGCTAAGAGGTTATCAACTTGTGTATTTGCCTCCTGCCGAGGCTCACTGAGGACTATGGACTCCTTCTCTTGAGTCCACATCCTTCCTTCCTTATCACTCCCTAAAAAAATACAGGATCTGCTTCGAGCTCCCTTAATGCAAGATCTCAATACTTCTTTTCAGCTTGAAGTTTCAACCTTTTTTTCATGCAAAGATTCCAAACTTGAGAGTGCTTCAATCTTCATAAATTTCTCAAAATGGAAACCACCTAAAAATGGGCTTTGTTTCACAACCTATGAAACAACGCTTAAGGACCTTTTTATAAAATCTTTATGAAGCTTTCATGTAAATTTTTATATGACAAGTTCAAAGATTTAACCGAATACTTTAACTCCACTTGGATTGTAATAGATTTGACTTTTCAACTAGTCCTCCTTGATAATTAGGATGGATCCCTTTTAACCTTCACTTCAAAGGGCAACATGCAATTATCAAATCGAAGCTTAAACTTTTTTATTTCAACGTGCCAATGCAATTTCGTGAGGCTGATGTTCTCTTACTCTCTACCGTGATAGGAGTGATGGCGGCGGTGTAAGCTCTCTTAACTAATATTGACAACTCTTCAACTAATTAAGGAAATAACTCATTTCTTGTTGAGAGCTTCGAGAATGGTACATAACTCCCTCAACGGTTCTCTAACTTGATCTGTGGAACAATTGACACAGCCAATAGAAGCTTGATGGAAGCTGGGCTATAAAGACTTCTGTTTGGTCCCCAAACTCGCTAACTCAATCCCCTTCAGTTTTACACCATCAAGAAAGAGAAAGCAGAGCTCGGAAGTGCCGTACAGGAAGCAAAAGCTTGTGTGGAACAGGGAAATCTTTTACAACAAGTCAAGTAGCATCAATGGCTGGAGGTATGATTTGTTTGGTATTCTTATTTCAATTATGTTTAATAGTTTTATTCCGCATTTTTCAGAATCGGAAGTTTTAGCTAAAAGTTGGTATCAAAGCATAATTTTATCTCTGCCTTGATGTTTGGATTGTTGTGCGTCCATTGGGGTATTGTTCATGCATTTTATTGTTTAGTTTTTTCAGTGTCTCTATTTTTTTGATACGGGAGAGCCATGACAAATTTATTATTGTTGTTGTTCCTCGGCCTGGGGCAGTCTTTGTCTTTGTCTGCTTTCCACTGAAATATCTGAAACCTATGCCTCGTTTTTGAACAATTACATACAAAACACCTTTTTAATTTGCCCATTAGAATTAACCATGCTTTAGAGACCTCAGAACTGTAAACATTCATGTGGGAAAAAGAAAGATACAGGTAGATTCCAAACCTGGACTCACGGAGATGTCGGCTCAAGCGAATGGACTGCCTTTCGAATGCAGTGATAAGAAATAATTATAATTATAATTGATACATATTTTTGGGAGATCGATACTACAGTAATTATACCGGTTATTTCAATACAGTAATTTTAATTATTCTGGGAGATCAAAAGTTTGCACCCTCGCTAGTTAAACAATCTCTTTACAATTGGTCTTGAAGCGAATAGTTCCAGTCGGTAAATTTATTTCATCCCTTTTGCTTCCTATGCGTCCAGGGGGATTAAACCACTGTCATCATTCTTCTTAAAAATTTTCCTCTTCGTCCTTTTGGTATGCTGAGTGTGCGACCTGCCTTCAATTCTTTTAGGTATGGTATATTAGAAGAGATGGCATTGCTCGACATTTGGATTTTTTGTTTTTTTGTTTTTTTAATCCCTTTCAATGCTAGTTTCATATCATTTGTTCGATATAGTTTTTAATGATAACCTTTTGTTATATAAACTTTTGTTTCATAAATTTATGAAATATAATGAGGTTGTCAAAAAGGTATTGTTTACAATTAGTTTATATAACTATATTGGTTACAAATGCTGCATATAAATGGGTTTTGGGGCATACTGATTCCTTAAATTTCAGTATTTCTTTTAAAATCCGTAACCACAGCAGCTGCTATGGGGAAACTATTGAAATGGCCTCATATATCGCTAATTACAATATGATACCTTTTCTATCTGAGTTTTATGCACATGTATAAAAGAATTGAAATCAAGAAACTGTTCTTTGGATCTCCGTCGAGATCAGTTAGCCATTTTTCTAACAGTTCATGATGTTAGATAAAGTTTTATAATAGGGTGCAATTAGGATTTTTTCCTAATCAACTTGAATATATATTTCATTTCCATGATTAGTATCAAGTTAATTTTAGTAATGTCTAGTGATCCATATAATTTTTATTGATTAGAGAATAGCCACAGCATCTCTAATTAAATAATGTTATATATTATGATAGATTAGGATCACATAAATAATATTTAGACATTAATTGTAATTAATTATACTAAATATTAGAAATTTTATCCCACAGGAATTTTTATTATATTTATATAATTGATTAGGATAAAATATTAAATTATTCATAACTTACCCATAGGAATTATGAATTAATAGTTTTATCATGAAGTTCAATTCTATCATAAAGAATCATTGAATCTGTTTGAATTGAAAATTTAGCCCACACGCAATTTTTATGTCATTAGATTCAATTTTAAGCATGGATTTACATTGGTAAAACATAAAATTTTATTTGGTCTCAAATTTTAACGTAAGCATGTGATTTTTATTTTTATGTAGTTGTACAACCTGCAAATTTTTCTGAAATTCGTTTTGATATCCCTGAACTTAAGGGAGATAACTATAAGGTCTGGAAGGAGAGAATTCTCCTTCATTTGGGATGGATGGACATAGATTATTCTATTAGGAAAGATGAACCACCAGCACTCACCAATACCAGCACTGCAGCGGACATCACGCTTTATGAGCAATGGGAGCGATCTAATCGTTTGAGCATGATGTTCATTAAGACTAAAATTTCAGCTGGTATTCGTGGTTCCATTGATCAGCATGAAAAGGTCCGAGACTTGCTGAAGGCCATTGATGATCAATTCGTCACTTCAGACAAGGCACTAGCAAGCACCCTAATCATGAAGTTCTCATCCCTAAGACTCACTAGTGTGAAAGGTGTGCGCGAGCACATCATGCAGATGAGGGACACTGTAGCTCAATTGAAGAAACTCGAGGTTGAAATATCAGAGTCTTTCCTGGTGCACTACATCTTGAATACCCTTCCGCACCAATATGGACCTTTCAAAATCTCATACAACACACATAAGGATAAATGGTCAATTAATGAACTCATGACCATGTGTGTTCAAGAGGAAGAAAGACTGGTGATCGAACTGGGAGAAAGTGCAATGCTGGCAACGCATAGGAAGGGAAAATCTCAAGCCAATAAGAAAGGGAAAGGTAAAGTACCTCCCCAAGCTGATATTAAGAAGGTTTCCAAGTGTTTCTTCTGTAAAAAGAAGGGACACATGAAGAAGGAATGCGCCAAATTTCAGAAATAGCTTGCAGACAAAGGTAATGCAATCTCGTTTGTTTGTTATGAATCTAATATGGTCAATGTCAATATTAACACTTGGTGGATTGATTCTAGATCAACAATTCACATTTCGAATTCCTTGCAGGGTTTGCAAAGCCTAAGGAAGCCAGTGGGAAGTGAGCAAAGCATCTTATAAGGAAACAAGAGGGCTCGCATGTGGAAGCTATAGGGACATGTTGTTTAACTTTAAGTAGTGGTTTTGTTTTAGAATTAGAAAAGACCTTTTATGTTCCAAGTTTTTCTAGAAACTTGATTTCAGTTTCAAGGCTTGCACCTTTTGGATATTCCTTCAACTTTTCAGAAATATCTTTCAGTTTATTTTATAAATCTGATTATGTTGGGAATGGTATTTTGTCTGATGGTCTTTACTGCATTAATTTACAAAACAATGTCACTTATGATTCAATGCATGTAAACACTGGCGCTAAAAGATGTGTTATTAATGATAATTCCTCTAAATTATGGCACTGGAGACTAGGTCATATCTCCATAGAATGAATTAAAAGATTGGTAAATGAAGGTGTACTTAATGCTATGGATTTTACTGATTTTGAGACTTGTGTGGATTGCATAAAAGGAAAGCAGACCAACAAGTCGAAGAAAGGTGCCAATAGGAGTTCAGACATATTAGAGATCATACATACTAATATATGTAGTCCAGACATGGACTCACATGGTTAGAGATACTTCATCTCTTTTATAGATGATTACTCACGATATATGTATCTCTACATGCTTCATAATAAGAACGAAGCATTAGATGTCTTTAAGATCTTTAAGGATGAAGTAGAGAAACAATGTGACAAGCAAATTAAGATCGTGAGATCAGATAGAGGTGGAGAATATTATGGTAGATACACAGAAGATGGACAAGCACCTGGGCCATTCGCAAAATTTCTTCAAGAGCATGGGATTGTTGCCCAATACACCATGCCTAATTCACCCAACCAGAATGGTGTAGCAGAAAGAAGAAACCGAACTTTATTGGACATGGTGCGGAGTATGCTTAGTAGCTCTAATCTTCCTAAATCCTTGTGGACTGAAGCACTTCAGACGGTAGTGTATGTATTAAACCGAGTTCCAACCAAGGTTGTTCCTAAAACACCATTTGAATTATTAAAAGGTTGGAAACCGAGTTTGCGACATATGTGCGTTTGGGGATGCCCGTCTGAAGTGAGAATATATAATCCACAAGAAAAGAAGCTAGACCCAAGGACCATTAGTGGGTATTTCATTGGATATGCTGAAAGGTCTAAAGGTTACAGATTTTACTATCCATCTCATGGCCAGGGATGATTTTAGGGGCGAAATTTAGCCCAATGGCGAATTTAGAAGGTTTCCAATTTTTTTTAGGGCGAATTTTTATGTAAAAGAGGTTTTTGAGAATTAATTTTAATAGCCCACTATTTATTGTTTTGTAAATATTCAAAAACTATATAGCCAAAATCGTATTTAGCAGGAATTTATAGGAGAAACCAGTCGCCCGCGATTTTTGTGGAAGAAATAAGGGAAAATTGATTTTCGCCAGTTTATTTTCCTTGATTTTTCCTTGGATGCACCAGTCGCCCCCGATTTTTAGGGATGTTGTTTCCTGTAAATTCATTCGCCGTGATTTTTGGCATGGCGGTTTTTGGAGCTATTGTTCGCCCTCAATTTATAGCATGGGTTTTTTCGGAGCTATGGTTCGCCCTCAATTTCTGGCATGGGTTTTTTTGGATCTATGGTTCGCCCGCAATTTGAGGAAATAGCTGTTTTGGAGTCCAATTCGCCCGCGATTTGGATGCTAGAGTGCCAATAAAACCCCTAGAATCGCCCATGGCTCATTTTGACTGTTTGTTTCAAAGAATCGAAGAATCGTGTTACCAGTTTGTAGCGTCACGCATGTATCTGGAGGTTTGGCTGTACATTTCAGAAGGGTTTCGAGAATTCAAAGGTATGTGCTTTTATCCTCAGTCTACCTTTCCCGTAGCACCCTTGGATGTGTCCCTTCATGGCTTCTTGTTGTTTGGGCAATTATCTTTCCGATATATTGGAATTTTTTAGCTAGTTTATGTGTTTAAGTTCCCAAGTATTCTTTCTTCTCTTAAAATCTCTTTGCTTATTTGGTTGGTATCCTTATCAAGCACATAGACACCAGTGTAAATCAGAGCCTCCTATTGAGATAGTAGAAGCCCCCATTGGGATGGCTAATTTATTCTCAACAAGTAACCCATCCATACTTCGTCGAACTCAGTGTCTTGGCAAATTTGTGAATTTTACCAGATTTGACAACGTTTGGCCCAATTGAAAAGACTCGACTTGTTTCAGAGCTGGGCCAAGTAGACTCCCCGAGTCTACCGAATCTTGTTTCACTGGTGTGTTCATTGGCATATCTTCTTGTAATCAACATTTTGACTAAAACAACTAATATGTAGCAATTTATAGCAGGGGAAGAAAATATGGATAATTTCAAAATTCCAAAAGCATTTTATAGCTACGGCCCCTATCCTTAACAGCTTCTACCACCAAAAATATATACACTATGAATTATGCAAGCATTGAACTTTCTAAGTCATAATCTCCATCTTGAGAACATAAGTAACACTAATAAAAAATAAACTTTTGTATCAGACATTCTGATCCATCCTGTAGACTTTCCCTAATCTGACCATCATGACTCCTATTTACTTGAGAAGCTCTAAAATCATAATGAGCTATGATTGGAGAGAACATTGTAGCATGATGTCTCTTATATAGCCAAAAATAACTATAAAATAGTATGTTCTGCAACATCTACTGTTTTGGCATAAGTGAGTAGCTGGAGTATACCTGGAGGGACGTATCCAACTGAGCCAGCAATTGCAGAAATACTCGCTGTGCCCTTGGAAGGATCCATAATCTTGCAAAGCTCAATATCACCTATTTGTGGCTCTCTTAAAGACTTTAGAAGAATGTTTTTGGTAGTGAGATCAAGATGGATGATTGGCTGTTGACAGCCATGTAGAAAATCCAAACCTTGAGCTACACCTATAGCAATGTTGCAACGTGATGCCCAATCCAATATACAAACATTACTGGTGTGAAGAAAGTCTGAGAGGCTGCCTTTATGAACATATTCGTAGAAAAGGAAAACACCATCTGTGTCTAGAACATGTGCCAAGGGTGTTAGGATGTTGGGATGCCTTAGACTCCCCTGCTTCTCCATCTCTGCACAAAATTTTCGGTAGTTTCCTGATTTGAAACTTTTGTCGGTCCAGTTGAGCTTTTTGCTGTTTGCACCCTCTCATATTTTGCCCAGGAACTGGGAGACTGGCTCCACTCTGGTACACAATTTGGGTGTTTTTGTTAAAATAAATCTTTGTAGAATTATTGCAACTTGTCCAAAGAGGTTGGTCATTGCAAATGGTCTGCTTGTGCAAACAGAATGGCTCTCAAGGGGCAAACCATTAACACAAGCACTTCCATTTGGCTATAAGGTGCTGTGACATTGGGGCACTATTCCGTGAAAGTCACCTAGGACATGCACCACCTGCTCCCATCTTCTTACTCTTATTTTGGAGGGGCATTAAACTTTGGTCGGTGGCCTGACATGCCACCATCTTGACTGCTGAACCATGACCTTATTGAACTCGTTTGTATTTTAGTATTGATTTGAAGAAAATACTATGCAATTAACCGGTAGAAGCATTGTTGAGAATTTTACAAGATTCATAATAAATGTAGAACAATACTGTGATCCTCAAACTTGTTCCAAGATTTTACTTAATCCCGTGATAAAGTCTTAACTGCACATTAAAAACTATTTCTTTTTCATTTTGGATGTTGCTTCAAGAAACATGTCCCGAAGGCAGGGGATTCACTGCATGACATGGACTTCTTTTGGCTTAGCTGCCTGGTCAGAGGGGTATCTATTCTCGCAAAGTCTCTTGGGACTGGCATCCAGTCTCATCCTCTTCTGAGACTTTCCATTTGGGTGGGATAGTAGACCACAGGTAGAATGGAAGCTGGTGTGTCATGGAAGAAATGTCTCAATGATCTAATGCAAAGTGATTATTTGCTTAAACTTCACTAGCTATTAGATATTTACTATGTGTGCAAGTTGGATTTTGAGGCACATCTGCCAAAGACCAATTTGTAGCTGAAGATATATGATCCAAGCCAGAGAAACCATCAATGCAGCACATATGGTTGCCAAAGGTCTGACCAGAGGCATTGCAACACTTACTGGGAAATTGAAACAAAATTTTATTGTATAGGAAGGTGCCCATGCAGTCACAAATAAACTCATGCCTATGCTAATAATGGGAAACTGGTGGGACGAGAGATACCTTTGATTGTTTGGGGGTGTTTGACAAGCATTCTTGGAGAATACCTTTTGAATATATGAATGTAAATCAGGAGTTGATATCTGGATTCTGAAGTAAATGAATGATTCATGAAAGAGTCATGACTGATCACTGGAACATCTAGGATAAACTACCTCTCCTTCTAACAAATACTTGTTGTAGTGATACATGAATTTTAAAATTCAATCTGACATCTGTTTTACATGGATTGAATGTTCACATAGCTGTGGGAAATCTGACCTGAGGACAAGGCATAGGGTATTATGCTCCTCTGATCTGACCTGACCTGAAGTCTCTATGATGCATAAATGAATCTGATCTATGCTCCTGTCTCTGTCTCATATGAATGCATCTCTATGAATCTCATCTGACCTGAAGTCTCTATGCTGCATAAATGAATCTGATCTATGCTCCTGTATGTCTCATATGAATGCATCTCTATGAATCTCATCTGACCTGAAGTATCTATGCTGCCATAAATGAATCTGATCTATGCTCCTGTCTCTGTCTTATATGAAGTGCATAAACCTCTCTGAATCTGATCTATGCTCCAGTTTCTGTCTCATATGAATCCGATCTATGCTCATGTCTCTGTCTCTATGCATAAACCTCTGACGCTTACCTCTTGCATTTGGCTATTGCTTGTACCCAGCCTTTTAGTGTTCGTTCAACCCCTCTGCCCTAGTCTCCTTGATCCCATTGCCTTGTGGTATTGGCAGTGTTTTTATTTCATTGGTTGGTGGATGTAGATGTTTGACTGCCCCTGTTCTGGTCACTGTAACATCTCTTGGTTGGGGCAGACGTTGAGTTTCCCTGTGGTGAGCTGGTTGCGTTCTGCTGTTGGGTTAGGTACCGCTACTTTTGTCCAAATGGGCAGGCAAATATAATTAAACCACCATTGTTGGAAGTTGACTGAAACAGAAGTTTTGGTTTGGACGTTGGGGATATCCTTCTCTTGGGAATAGAGAGGGAGTGCTTGACTGCATGTGAAATTAGTCATTGCGAATGCAATTTGTTTGAGTTTCTGTTACACTACCTAGTCCTGGAGATATCTGGATTTCATTTTTCGGATTTCAAGGCAGTATACCAATAAAAATAAGGATAAAAGTATTAGAGTTTTGTATATCCTTTTTTGGCTTCCTGTAAATTTTTATTATTACTGTGACATTATTTTCAACATTCTTAGGGTTTTGGAATTTAGTGGAGTAGAAAGAGTAGTACATTGCATGCAACATGATCTTTGGATATGAGCTGGCTGCACATTAATTAATGGTATGGTCTGTGATTTCAACCAAGGACTGATTTCCAAGATATGAATTAATGAATCTTCACCCTTCAGGAGTCAAAAGACTCATGCTCCTCTTCCCATAGTTATTAAATATCGAGTAGAAAATTCAAAATATAATTTGTCCACCCCGAGATTCAGGATCTGAAGTCGGTCGGTAGCTACTCCTACTGCAATTGGGGGTTTCTTTTAAGCCATCCCACCAAAGAATTCCACAAAGACTCCCCTCTATCACAGAATCCATGAATTCTGGGCACCTGCTGTAGCAGCAGGCATGGGAAAGACAAATAACCAGCCATTGGACTGCCTTCCTCTCCAATCAGTCTCCTCCTTAATTCTAGGGAGATCTAAAGTTTTGGATGAATTCCCAGGGGTCTCCCTATAAGACTAAACGGCTTAGGAGACTGATTGGACTGCCTTCTTCTCCAATCAGTCTCCTCCTTAATTCTAAGGAGATCTAAAGTCTTGGATGAATTCCCAGGGGTCGCCCAATAAGACTAAACGGCTTAGCAGCCCAGTGAATAACATGATTCAGACTCTAGAGAGATAAGATCAGGGGTCACCCAATAAGACTAAACGGCTTAGCAGCCCAGTGAATAACATGATTCAGACTCCAGAGAGATAAGATCTTTCACCTGGAGTAGTAGATTCGATTGTTTGCAGTGGAATAGATTCAACCCCTGCTTACTGTGTTATTACAAAGATATATGCCCAGGTTGCTTACTGCTACTGTTTATGACTTAAGGCCAGAACTGAGAAAGTAATGGATGGTGGTTCTATTTTTAGAAGTGTCTATTTTTTAAGCATGCTATATAGTAAGTGTTGCCACAGGTGTTATTTTGGAGAATAGTATTTAGACTTGAAAGTTGCATCCCCTTAAAATTCATTCTTGCCTGTCCTCCTGGGTCTGTTCCATCACCTTCCCATTAAAGTCACGGAACAGCTCTATTTGATATATGACTTAAGGCCAGAACTGAGAAAGTAATGGATGGTGGTTCTATTTTTAGAAGTGTCTATTTTTAGAAGTGTCTATTTTTTAAGCATGCTATATAGTAAGTGTTGCCAGAGGTGTTATTTTGGAGAATAGTATTTAAACTTGAAAGTTGCATCCCCTTAAAATTCATTCCTGCATGTCCTCCTGCGTCTGTTCCATCGCCTTCCCCTTAAAGTCAGGGAACAACTCTATTTGATATAAACTTATGCATATAAACTAAACCAGATGGGTTTATGAGTTAAGGATCTCTAGCACCTATATAGTTTGGGAGTGTTCTTATAATCCCATTGCCTAAAAAAATGATCCTATTGTTCCTTACACTTGCCTGAAAAGATGATCCTCTTGTGTGCCAAAGTATGTTGCAGGGCTACCAGAACTGCGAGGCATCCATAGAGTAGTCCAATATATAAAGTGTCTACCAATATTGTTCTCACCAAAGATGAAATCGTTTCCAACCAACCAAGTTCTATCCATTAAATCAAAAGCTATGTTGAATGTGGTACAAGGTTGAGATTATATTCTGCAATAATAGGCTTTGAATCTCAAACTTCAATTCTCCTATTGCTATACTCTTTCAACTTCTTAGCCCCAGAATTCTTAGAGCATGCCCAGATTTAGGGGAAATATGGGTTATTTGCTAGTTTAAAGGGCCCAGAATTGCTTCCCTTGTCCAAATTCATGCCCATAATTTTTTTAAGTCTCTTTACCACTGATATGATTGTCCAGAACACACAAAAAATCACTTATTAATGTTGGTTTAAGGTCCAAAAAAGACCCAGAATTGATGGCAAGGCTTCAGTTGCAATCTGCTTCCAATCTCTACTTAGAATTTCATGAACATATTAGAACTATAGCCTCAATAAGACCCAAGTGAACACTTGCAGGGCACATGAGAATGTGAAGTTAAAACATTCTTGAACATATCATATTAAAAAGAATGGAAATTATTGACAGAAATGGCATTTAAATAGAAAAATATTGAAAGTGGATCATTGAAGGTTAACCCCTATTTGTTTTAGATCATTGTTCACCCTCAAGAAAACATCTTCACTATTCAAAATGTAAAGGGTGTGTATCCTATGCATATAAAACATGAGCACGAAAATATTCTTCAATTGTTATGGGTGAGACCCAAACACAACTTACATATTGGCTTGCAGGACTATGTGGTTTAAAAAGATCATACATTTGAGCATGATAGTCTCAACTCTCTCATCATGAGATTCTGAGAAAATTCTGCTAATGTCAGACTCAAGCAAGTATTGATTGAACTGCGAGGAGTTTGCTTAATGTCAGATAAAATCTCCCAGTCATCAGAAAATACAGAGAATGATCCAAACAAAAAGGCATTCTCAAGGGAATAATTTTGAACCAAAATGAGGGCCATATGGTTAAGGGACATTTTGGCACAACTAAGTCCAAAGGCTATGAAGAAAGAAGCAATATTTTATGACCTAGTATTGGGTTAAATTATTAGTCCCATTAAGTATAACTATAGACCATATAGACATCAAGCATGCCTTATACCTCAACATATAATGTTAGAATATAATTTATTACATTTTAGCAGAAATGACACCACTTGAAATCCAATAAGGGTATGTACTTGGGAGTCAAGGACACCATATAGACACATGGAATGACACTTAGGAGTCAAAGACACCATAGAGAGGACATGTTTCATGATTGGGGCTCGACTCACAATGTGTAAGTCCTAGAAGGTTAATCTTCCTGTGAAGGACCTTTTTTTCCTTTTCAACGATGGTCTATGCCCCTGGACCCATCACGGGTCCCCAAAATGAATTAATCATAGCCATATCCCAATTAGAGGCCAAATATTCCATAGAAAGGTCTTATGTGGTGTTGCAATGCATATTTCACCACACTTGAGCCAAAGAATATTTGTTAAATGACCAAGGATCTTTTTATACTGTCCTAACCATTATCAAGATGCATACACCCATCATTGTTACTAAAAACATTATAATGTCCTTTGGTAAACTATTCATAGTTGAAATATGGCCATGAGATGCAATGCTTTATGGATTTTAGATGTTTTTAATGGAAAATGAGTCTAAGAAGGATTATTTTGGGAATAACCTCATTATTTTGGGAATATGGCCAGACACTTCAATATTTTCCAGCACTTTGTTTAGTGATTGATTCTTGTATTTAAACATTGTTTGTGGTCAGTTTATTGAATCATAATTTAGTTGATTGTTCTTTTATTCTTTCCAGTAAATGAAAAAATGAAAAAGAGCTTTGTTGTAGAAAGTTTTGATTTTATGGCACTTTTGTTTCCTTGTTGCAACCACGCCACACAAAAGCACTACCCTGTTTGAGTAATAACAACCCTAAAAACTTTTTAATAAAATGAAATAGAAACATTTTTCTTTTTTAGGGTACACTACACCAATTAGTTTTGGTTAGGATCTTGAGTTTAAATCACCTTAAACCACTCAAGATCACACATTACGCAAAAATCGTAGTGAGACTATCACAGGTAAACCCATTTCACTCAAAACTTGCCTGGGATCTATGCAGTAGGTCATTGCGAGATCAGATTGTTGGGAATACTCCTCCTACTTTCTGTTCGAGCATACGCCAGGATTGGATTGCGTATTGGGGACTCTTTCGAGTTTCGGGCTTAGCTACCCTGCCCACGCTTTCTGATTCGACCGGTGACTGTTCCCCCAGGAGTTTTCGGTGTTGTGGTAGCCTTAGTATCTGACTCTAGGTTCATACACAGGTGACAGCAGAGGGTATATCTGCTGTACCTAAGACAGACGTGGGAGGAAATCCCTTGCAGGTCTTTGGGAGGGCGGTTGGGTGATTCCAGCGCTTGCACCCTTAGTCATTGTATTGTGGACCCCGGGTAACTGTCTTTCTTCCTTCGTTGATCTGTTCTGGGCCCTCATCATCCCAGACTCTTCTCCGGAAGGCATCTTTGTTTGCCTGGTTTGTATACTTAGGACTTTTTAGTTGGCGTGCTGTTTGCCCCCTAGTTGTAGTGGCCACCAGGTTCTAGTCTGTTATTTTATATTTATAATCACGGAGAATATCACTCAGTCTGGGATTTCACTCAGTTTCATGGGCATGAATATCTAGTTGAGGGGTTCAAGTGCATTTAGATCATATGCTAGAGTCCATATCATGGCATTGGATACCTCCTAGTTGGGATGATTACTGCTATATTCCAACTATGTTTATAGACTAGAATTGAATCACATACCTAATACTAACATAATAATATATGCTAGTTATATACTATAATACTTGTAGCGAGCCTTACAGATGTTACTTGTGAGTATGAGAATTGGGCACCCTTGAGATGGATAAGCAAATCATTAATGTGAGAAAATGGGTATCAATTTTTTATAGTCACTTCATTGAGATCATGATAATAAGTAACAAGATGCCATGCACCAGATTCCTTTACAGAAATGAAGAAAGTAGAGGAACCATAAGGAGAGGAGTTAGGTTCTATATGTCTAGAGTTTAAGACATATTGAAGATGTCACTTAATATCAAGAAATTCGTGAGGGGCTAAATGGTATATTGGAGCAATTGGAAGAGAAGATGCTGAGACAAGATCAATAGTGTGCTAGATGAAATGAATGGGGGGAAGGCCAACAGGAGGTGTAAATACATACACAAAATCATCTAACAAGGGATTCATATAGGGTGTGGAAGGATGGGAGTCATTATCAATCTTAACCCATTTAACCACACATAATGACATGAATTTGTGAAGATTGACATGGAACACATCAACATTGTTGGACAACAAGGAAGGTGAATGGGTTATAGAAGATGTGAGATCACAAGCCTTTCCATCTTTAAAAAATTTATAAGTGTTGTGGTGAGCATCATATAGGGAATGACGAATAATTTGGTAAGGGAACCCAGTAGTAAATATACACAATTGAGAGGAGACACATCACATTCCAAAGTATATTGAAATGCCCCAATGGAAATGGTGATAACATAATGCTCAGTGACATTTAGATGAGGAGCATATTTTGTAACCAAACCTGATATGGAGTTTGATGGTCTGTGGTGGGGAGTTGCAGATAGGAGACTAAATATCATGGGAAAATATATTTATTTGGCTACCATTATCCATAATTAGGGTGGTGATTTTAGATTTAATTTGATAATTATGAACAAATAGGAAACCTAGTTGATGCTGGAAGGATTTGTTGTACATGAATGATAGTGTATGATCTGGGGTGGTGGCATTGGGTAAAAAAATTGGAGGACTCAAAAAATTGGTAGAAGAGTGAGATGAGGTACTAGGAATAGGCTTTGATATGAACAATAATTATAAAAGTTATCTCCAAGTAATTTTTTCCCAAGCAAATAAATAGACCCTTGAGAAATATCAATGACAAAGTGTGAAAATTAGTGTCCAATGTTTAGCTTGGATTTAAGATATGTAGCAATTCCAGTTAAGTTTCATAGATATAGCAGATTAGGAAACAGACGGATCATACCACTATCAAGGACATAATAAATTAAAAAGTCCCTATGTTTTCCTAGGGGATTTGAATATTTACTTTGATAAGTTCCCAGGATTGGATGAAGGCTACCATAAAATGAGAACATTGTTATCTTTCTGTTTAAATGAAAACTTTCATGAGTATGGCTTAACTCTACACAAATAGTTGTTGTGACCTTTTTTTCCTTGGAAAAAGTCGTAATTTTATTTCAAAAAGATGAACAAAATTAGATTCTGCACATGTATGTAGGATCACAAAATTAGATTCTACTCGGGAATCTGTAAAGCATAACCATTAATATATCCTATATCAATGATCATCTCATTCAAATAGGAAAAAAAAAGTAGATGAATATAGAAGGAAAACATAATCTGAACATTGCATTCACCGGAATCTTCTATCATGAAAATACAGACATAAAAAGCAGAGTTTAAGAACAGAGTTTAAAAGTATGTCTCTGAAACTTAGAACTCAGCCCTCTCAGTCTCTCCCACTCAAAACCTCGGTTACATTCAATGATAAAATATATAAATGTTGAATAAGCAAACTCCTGCAAGTTTCGAGTAATAAATCCTAAATCTTTGATTTGCTGCCAAGAATCTGGAAATGATCACTCTTCTGTCTTGAATGTTCAAATGCCACTTGAAGATGCGCATCGAGCTCCTGGATATTTGGGATGCAAATTTGATCCTTTGACTGTTAATTTCACCCTTGAATTTGGATAATTTAATCTTTGTCCTGGAAATATGGAAACAATTGAACTTTAAAAGCCATCAAATCTAGAAATAATCCTCTGTCTTTAGGTTCTCTGCCAGCTGTATATTAAGTGCTTAAATGTTGCTCGAAGATATTGACCAAATCCTTAATTGTCTCGAGATGATGAGATCGAATTGCTGACTCAAAATTTAAAGATAATTAGTAGGGATTTTTTATAGAGTGCCCAGAATGGTTCTAAGAAATTTAAGGCTTATTCTAATCCTCAAAATATAGGATTAGCTGGAACTGCTTCTTCAAATGTGGATCGATCTTCTGCCTTTTGATCTTGTGCCTAAGAATCTGGAAATAATATCTGTCTGCTGAATCTCTGCCTCCAATGAATCCTTTGACTGCCAGTTGTTCTCCATTATTATTCTGTGATCACTGAATTAATAAAAGACATGAAGATATGTATCCTTGTAACCAACAAGCACTCGAACGATTACATCACTGGGACAGACCATTGGAGCACTTATTCCACCTCAGAATGTATCAGCACTACTAAATGATCTTGGATATGTTTCTGATGTTCTTTCATATCTGCATACAAAATTATCTCCTTTTTCCTAGGCAGGGACTCTTCAACCTTTTCCTTCAGCCTTCTGAGAATAAATGGTCTAAGAATCAAATTAAGCTTTGAAATTACCTAGAAAAGTACTTCTTATCAATTTAAACAAGGGAATTTCTTTATCAGACCATCACATAACTGCTATCTACAGCCAGCATATATCCATACAACTAAACAAAAACTGTTACAGAAATTAAAATAGGCGTCCATCCCTGGTCATCAAAATCTGAGCTATTGCTCAATTCCGTGCCTTTATAGCTTCATGAAATGGTCTGTGGTAATAACTGTAGGTGCCCCCAATAGAGTGAATAGTAATCCTCCAAGTGCCAAGTTCCCAGGATTGGATGAAGGCTACCATAAAATGAGAACATTGTTATCTTTCTGTTTAAATGAAAACTTTCATGAGTATGGCTTAACTCTACACAAATAGTTGTTGTGACCTAATAGTTGCTGTGACCTTTTTTTCCTTGGAAAAAGTCATAATTTTATTTCAAAAAGATGAACAAAATTACATTCTGCACATGTATTAGGATCACTGTGATCCCTACATTGACACATATTTACTGTCCCATATTAATATCAAGTCCAAAGTTCCATACTACTTCAAAACAATGAGTCCAGCTGTTCATACAGCTCGCATTTATCCGATTACAGATAGACCACTGTATCAGACCATCACATAACTGCTATCTACAGCCGGCATATATCCATACAACTAAACAAAAACTGTTACAGAAATTAAAATAGGCGTCCATCCCTGGTCATCAAAATCTGAGCTATTGCTCAATTTCGTGCCTCTATAGCTTCATGAAATGGTCTGTGGTAATAACTGTAGGTGCCCCCAATAGAGTGAATAGTAATCCTCCAAGTTCCAAGTGCTAAATGTTGCTGCGTCGCTTCTTTGGAAAGCTGATCGGCCATCCCATTCCTCTCCCTGTAGACAAGTGTAAATGTAATATGATTAAATGACTGTTTTAACCGTATTACCTCCTCCAGTATAGGTATGAGTACCATCACATGACAATGAGTAATCTCCTTTGCCCAGTCAATAACTATCCTGGAGTCGCCAAATATCTGAAGAGATAAGACATCCTTGTTCAAGTGCAAATAACAGCAGCAGCCTAAGAGACATAAGTTCAGCATAGTTGTTAGATCCCCTCCCCAAACCAGCCACGATATGAAAGAAATGAGACTCGGTTTTGAAAAGGACTCCACCCCCACCACACTCCGATCGATGGTCAAGAGAAGCACCATCAAAATATGCCCATGGCATGGTTTTATCGATCATTTCCTCACTCACAGGTCGAGTTCTAATCTCTTTGACAGGTGTCTTGTAGTGTTGGATAACAGCCACAGCTTGTGCCACTACAGTCTCCTTCAGAATCCTGCAATCTTGAAATATGATCTTATTTCTGGTAATCCATATGCCCCATGCGAAAATACAAGGGGAAGCCCGGATGGGAGAGGATTTTTGTAAAGTCCACCACAATTGGAATGCTTCATGGACACTCGCTCCCCACCATCTCACATTTAAATCCAGATATTTGCACAATTTTGTTGAGTCTAGAGAGCCATAGGATTGTTTGATTATATTTTTCAAAAATATTTTTAAAACACATCCTTTTATCAAAATTTCTTCAAAGTGGCTACTCTCCTGACTTGCCAGTCACGGCGGCAGCGAGGTGAGTTCATCAGGAGCACAAGGGACCCCATCACCACAACCTTAGGAAATTTTTTATTGTGGTGTGTTGTTTGTTCCCTGTTGTTCTAGTGGCCCCTAGGTTAATCACTTAGTATATTTTTGGTGCAATTGTGGAGGACCAACCTCCTCGTAGGGAATTGCAGTTGTACTAATTTTATATCATTTTTCTCATGCAGGCCTCCTTCTGGTTTCTATATTGATTTGGAATATCAATTGTGGAACATTAAGTAAGAAACAAGATGTCAAACATGGATCATGGAGAGAAAAATAAAACATTAAGACAAAAGGATGTAATGTCATATTTTCAAAAACATCAATCCAATCATCCACATCATATTCATGGTTCAAGCTCTCTTGAGCAAGGTATCGGTGAGAGAGATGTCAACACTTTGGAGGATGCCTCTGCAAAACATACAATGGATGGTAGAATACATTCCTCTAGTGATCAAAGTGAGGCAAATGCATTTTCATCAGAAATTGGTAGCTCAAATGTTGAAGATTTTTCCTTGCAAGGTGACATAGACCATTCACTGAAGAGGAAAAAAGGCCGATGGGACTTCGGGAGACAATTCCAATCTGATTGGGTATCAAGATTCCCATTTATTGAACCGATACCTCCAACAAATAAGAATGAGACCTCACGAGAAGTTAAATGCATTTCATGTAGTTGGTCACTTGGCAAGGTAGTGAAATTGCAAATGAAGCTGGACACAATAGAGAAGCATGTTGGGAAGGTGTATGATAACAAAACTGGAAATGATGAGAAGAAATCTACTGTTAGATGGAAATCTGATAGCCGACATCTCCAATGTGAAGAGGAATACAATAAATACTTAATAAATAAGAGAAAACTAGATGAAAGTGGAGGAACCATCACTTCTCAATTCGGAAAGATGATGGAAAAAAATTTGTTATCGAAGTCGATACAATTAAGCACTGTATTTCACATCCTATCCAATGGTCGTCCTATGACAGATTATCCAAAAATGATGAAATATCTATCTTTTATTCAAGTGCCAAATTTTCCATCTTCTCATTGGTCTTTAACGAGTGGTTGGGAATGGGGAAAATATCTAGCTCAAGTAGAAAAGGATGATATGAAAGAGAAGATTGTGAATGCAACATTTTTGTCACTGTCCTTGGATGAAGTTACAGCTGTTGATAATACTGCATGGATTTGCATGAGCATTTATACGGTCAATTACCATATCAGGAATTCCTATCTACTTGGAATTCATAAAATGAGCAAAATTTCTACAGCAGAAAACATTTAT
Source organism: Larix kaempferi (assembly GCA_027924585.1). NCBI lineage: Eukaryota > Viridiplantae > Streptophyta > Pinopsida > Pinales > Pinaceae > Larix > Larix kaempferi. The sequence continues at coordinate 5,071,735 of BSBM01000643.1, forward strand.
GAACTTGTTATTAATACTTTGAAAGAAACTGGTGGTATGGATCATTCAATGATCGCAAAAAAGTTGGTATGCGTTGGAGCAGATGGGGCATCAGTAATGCAGGGACAAAGGAACGGCCTTTGTGCTAGACTACAACTCTCAGCTTCACCGTATATGATTGGTATTCATTGTATGGCTCATAGAATGAATCTTGCATTTAAAATAGTGAGCAACTTTCCATTGGTTTCAAAAGTTGAATATCTTGTACGTGAGGTTCATGCATACTTTTGTCGGAGTCCCAAACGGTTTATAGAGTTTAAAAAATTTGCTGACGGTGTTACAAATGGAAACAAACTATTAAAAGATGTTGATACAAGATGGATCTCACTGAAGGGACCAACTCAAAGACTATTCGATGAATATGCATCCTTGGTAGGGGTGATGTATGAACATCGCCTAAGTGTAGAAAAAGCTCAAACTCTTCTCTTTCTATTAACTGATATAGAGACATATTTAACATTGGCTGGAGTTCTTCCTCTGCTTCATGAAATGAATAGCCTCGTGAAGATGTCTCAGAGTCGCACGATGTATATTGCTGAATACACAAATGTTAGAAAACTAGCATGCCTTGCATTAGATAATTTGTATATGAAGGCAGATTCTTTTACAGGTCTAGCATTTACAAATTGGGCTAAGATAATCAATATTGAAAATGATGAAAATTTATTGAAGTTTGATGAAAAAGGGTTTCTATGTATGGCAGTGCGTGGGTATATGGTTCCTTTTTATTATAATGACAAAATAGGAAGAACCACCAAAGAGTGCCCTGTGTCAAGAGAACAATTTGACAATGTTGTGATTTCAGTGAGGCGCAGCTTGATAGAAATTGCAAAATCACTATCATCAGAGATAAGAGAACGATTTCCTCGAGTTGAATTGTTGGAGGCCATGTCTGTGGTATACCCTCAATATTGGAACAATCGTCAATGTTCAGAAACTATAAAGGTTGACTTTATAGCTAAAATCAAGATTTTGCAAAGCCATTTTTGTCGAGAGACCGAGATACAAGGAGAACATATTCAAGGTATTTTAGATGGACAAAAATTGAAAGATCAAGCCCGATGCTTTGCTGATACAATGTGGGAGCAATTTTCTAAGTTGGATAATGCTCTAGAATATGGTGCAATTACAAAATTGTGGACTACACTCAGTGGTAGTGAATATCTACTGCAACATATGTCAGAGTATTTCAAATTAGTAGATTTATGCCAAACCATGATTTTGGGATCAGTGGAGGATGAGAGAATGTTTAGTGCATTAACATTTTTGAAGTCAAAGTTGAGGAATAAGCTTGATAAAAATGTGGATACATGCTTAAGATTATATGTAACAAAGTATGAGGTTGACAATTTTCCATATGAAAGAGCAGTAGCTCTCTGGCGATCAAATTGTGAAAGAAGGGGAGAAAACAATATGGCAAATTTATCTAATGAATTTGATATGGAACATAATGTTGTTGAGGATCATAATGACGGCTCATTCGAAGAAGGTCATGTTCAGAGTGCCGAAAATGAGGACCAGTCCCAGAATGTGAATTGGGAAATGGATTTCACCTAAGATTGTATATGATCCAATACACATGAGAGACTCTTGAGTCTTATTTTGGTATAGGTGTTCCATGGACCCTTGCGGGTGATCATTATATGTAAATTTGAGCTAGCATTTTAATTAAAAATAGATTCTACATTGTACTTTTTTGTTATAACATTGATGATATGACATACATTTCCTTGATGCAGTTTATTTTAAGATTGATGTTTTTATATTTATCTTTTACATTGTCTCTTTTTTTATGTGATAGGAAATGACACTGGAATTTGAAAAAGCTAGGCCTAGGAGCTATCTCTTCACATAGATAGTGTCCTGACATTGAAGGATAAATAACTAATTTGACTACACTTTCGCTAAGCAAGAATGAGCTCATTCAAGTACATGAAACCATGTTGGTGTTTATCTCAAATATTTTGTGCAAATTTTTATGGTTTGTTTATTGCTTTTATTTGAAACATTTTGTTGATTTGTGGAGTTTGCATGTATTTTGGTTAATTATTGTGTTAGACCCTTGAATGCTTCTAGTTCTCATTTGATGCTTGATTTAACCCTTTGTTGTAGCTTGAATCAATATTAGATTTAGTTGATTTCCATTGATTTAGGGTTCGAGAAAATAAGTTTTTATTACCTTTTATTTGCATGAATTAATTGTCTTCACTTTTTCGATTTGTTTATGCTGATTGTATATTTTCTTTGTAAATACTTATCGTTATTCAGAAAAATAAATGAGCTCTACATAGCTAAGCGAAGAGAAAAATGGTCTATGCACTAGGTTCCTATGCATTGATCATAGGAGACCTATTGGTACGAGACCAACATTCCTCTAGTCCAATTGGCTCAAAATTTTCCTAGCCTCCATGGGCATAATTGGCTAGTGAAGGCCAAAATGATGCATAATGTCTGATTCTATTAGTTTATCATTTGTCAAGGTCCAAGTCCCCACATGTCATGGAAACTCTAATCAATAGAAAAAAACAATTTGTAATAAAAGCTCTAACATGGGTTATAATAACATCTACACACCAATATCAACAAAAAATACAACATCTACAATCAAAATCAACTACTAGACACATTTAGATATGGTATCAACAAATGGTATAACATTTAGATATGGTACTAGTGTTGAGGAATTTAGATGGAAAAAAGTTACATTGTCCAAAAGTATGACACAACAATAAGATAGCCCCCAATAGTCGACACTATAGGATGCCAACAAAATCACTATAATGTTATTCAAAGTATGTGCCAAGAAAAATACTTAAGGAACATGCCTAGCTTAAAACCTATGTACAAACTTGCCTTGAAGTATCAAAAACAGTCTAGGGTAGCCACACAATCTATTGAAGGATAGTCTGTGGGTGCAATTCCTTTGTTGATTTAAGCAATTCAAAAAAGTCATCTCCCAAGACTATTAAAGAAGAAAAAGAAGAAATCTATAATAATTGCAGGGAGGACTACAAATAGATTCTAGAAACTCAAGTAGTAGAGGAAAAAATTGTAAGTAAGAAGAAGATGCAATGCTAACGTCATCAGAGCTATGAATGACAATCTCCACCCGAAGAACCCCTCTGATAATGTTCCTCCCTGCCATGTCCATATTGAGCACATCTTGAAAGCATTGCATTCAATGAGGCTGTATTTCGCTTTGGCACTTGGCCAAACACTCTATGTGCATCCTCCAAACACCCACATTTAGAATACATGTCTCCAAGATCTACTCGGCTTTGCTTGGATATCAAGGCTTCATTAAGGCCACCACCATTTGGTATTGAGACCAAAACTTGAAATAGAGCAATTGAACTCAACATTTGAAGAAGCCTTGAACTCATAATTAACAAGCAGACTGTCATTCAATGTGTTTTATAGATCAATGAAAGATTCGCCAAATTTTTACAATATTTTATAATTCAGTGAAATATTCGCCAAATTTTTACAATATTTTATAATTTAGTGAAATATTCGTCAACTTTTTACAATATTTTATAATTCAGTAAAATATTCGCCAAGATTTTACAATATCTTATAATTTAGTGAAAGATTCGCCAAGATTTTACAATATCATATAATAAAATGAAAGATTCGCCAAAAAATTATATATACATATTATATTATTGATAAAATCGCTTTCAAATTTTCCTATATATCGGGGAGATTCGCCAATTTTTTTACCATATAAATTTGGGGGGAGTTCTTAAAATCATCCCTGCTCATGGCACTAGGATTGTGGAATCAAGAAATGCAAAATTTCTTGAAAATGACTTGATCAGTGGGAGCGATATAACCAGGAACATAGTTTCCGAGAAGGATCATTCAGAATCTCAACCTTCCACCTCAAGTGATAGATTGGTTATTGTTCACAACACCCCTCAAGTACAAACTGGTGTTGAACAACCAATTGTTGAAGTTCCACAAGCTGCTGACGGCATTCTAGTAGATCAGGTAGTTCAAGAGTTTCCAAGAACTTTTGAACAACGAGTTGAACCACATACTTCTCAAGAAGATAGTGATACAACATTAAGAAGATCTACTAGACCAAGGAGATCAACAATTCCTGATGATTATGTTGTGTATCTGCAAGAATCTAACTATAACGTTGGAGCCGAAAATGATCCCGAGTCATTTTCACAAGCTATGAATTGCAAAGAATCAGAATTATGGTACGATGCCATGAAGGAAGAGATGAATTCTATAAAGAGTAACGAAGTCTGGGATCTTGTTGAGTTGCCTAATGGTGTAAAAGCCATTGGATGTAAATGGGTCTTTAAGACAAAGAAAGACTCATTGGGAAACATTGAGAGATACAAGGCTAGACTTGTTGCTAAAGGATTCACTCAGAAAGAAGGAATCGACTACATGGAGACTTTCTCTCCTGTATCTAAGAAAGATTCCTTGCGCATTATTATGGCATTAGTAGCCCATTTCGACTTGGAGTTGCATCAAATGGATGTGAAAACGGCTTTTCTAAATGGAGATCTAGAGGAGGAGGTTTACATGAAACAACCTGAACGATTCCCCTCTAGTGATGCTGAGCAATTGGTTTGCAAGCTTAAGAAATCCTTATATGGTTTAAAACAAGCATCCCGCCAATGGTATTTGAAATTTCATAATGTAATTTCTTCTTTCGGTTTTGTAGAAAACATTATGCATCAATGTATATACCTGATAGTTAGTGGGAGTAAAATTTGTTTTCTTGTTTTATATGTGGATGACATTTTGCTAACAACCAATGATAAGGGTTTGCTGCATAAGGTGAAACAATTTCTCTCTAAAAATTTCAATATGAAAGGTAAGGGTGAGGCATCTTATGTCATTGGCATTAAGATCCATAGAGACAGATTTCGAGGCATCTTGGGTCTGTCTCAAGAAACCTATATTAATAAAATTTTAGAGAGATTTTGGATGAAGGATTGTTCACCAAGTATAGCTCCCATTGTGAAGGGTGATAGGTTCAATTTGAACCAATGCCCGAAGAACGACCTTGAAAAGGAACAAATGAAGAACATTCCATATGCTTCTGCTGTCAGAAGCCTAATGTATGCTCATGTCTGCACAAGACCTGGCATTGCATTTGTTGTGGGAATGTTGGGACGATATCAGAGTAATCTAGGTATAGACCATTGGAGAGCTGCAAAGAAAGTAATGAGGTATCTTCAAGGAAATAAAGACTACATGCTTATGTATAGACGTACGGACAATTTGGAAGTAATTGGCTACTCAGATTCTGACTTTGCTAGATGTGTTGATTCACGCAAATCAACATCAGGATACATTTTTATGATGGTTGGTGGAGCTGTATCATGGGGGAGTGCCAAGCAGACCTTGATTGCCACTTCTACTATGGAAGCCGAGTTCGTCTCCTGTTTTGAGGCTACATTACATGGTGTATGGCTTAAGATTTTCATTTCTGGGCTTAGAATTATGGATTCTATCTCTAAGCCATTGAGAATGTATTGCGACAATTCAACTGCTGTTTTTATGGCTAAAAACAACAAAAGTGGGAGTCGAAATAAACACATCGACATTAAGTATTTAGCCATAAGGGAACGTGTTAAAGAAAAGAAAGTGGTCATTGAACACGTCAACACTGAGTTTATGATCATTGATCCTTTGACTAAGGGCATGCCACTGTTTAAATTCAAGGATCATGTAATGAATATGGGACTTGGTTCCATTATGTAGTTTCTCATTGTATGGACAATGTTATTTTTAATGAAATTCTTAATTACTGTGTTGTTTTTTCTCATAAATATGTGCACCTTAATTTAATTTGAGGAAATTCATCTATGAGGACCAAGAATAAACATAAGGTTTATTCATTAAGAAATTGTTGCCACATAAATTAAAATAGCAATAAATACATAGTAATGCATGGAAGGTAATACTTGTCATAAGAGGACTTATCGCCATGATTCTTGTATCTATTACTTAATACAGATTGTCATTAGGTTTTAAGATGAGACATTAAGTTTGGAAGTATGGACCAAGTGGGAGAATGTAAGTTCTCTTAACTAATATTGACAACTCTTCAACTAATTAAGGAAGTAACTGATTTCTCGTTGAGAGCTTCGGGAATGGTCCATAACTCCCTCAACGGTTCTCTATCTTGATGTGTGGAACAATTGACACATAGCCAATAGAAGCTTGATGGAAGCTGGGCTATAAAGACTTCTTTTTAGTCCCCAAACTCACTAACCCAATCCCCTTCAATTTTACACCATCAAGAAAGAGAAAGCAGAGCTTGGAAGTGCCGTACAGGAAGCAAAAGCTTGTGTGGAATAGGGAAATCTTTTATAGCAAGTCAAGTAGCATCAATGGCTGGAGGTATGATCTATTTGGTATTCTTATTTCTATTCTGTTTAATAGTTTTATTCCACATTTTTCAGAATCGGAAGTTTTAGCTAACAGTCGGCTCCTTAGATGGAATGTTATCCAATGGCTGGCTCAACGTCAGCTTTTTGGAATGTTATCCAATGGCTGGCTCAACGTCAGCTTTTCTGCTCACGCTTACTTCACGGCTGGCTTAAGACTGCTGTCTGGTCTTCACTCAGATCTTGGCTGCTTTCTTCACGGATTAGATTTTGTCTTCACGACTGGCGGATCACATCCCTATGCTTGGGCTTTGGGCTTTGGATGAATTCAACGATTCCCATGGATCTTGCAGCGATCCAACCAGCCGTTCCGCCAATGCAGCGATCTCACGCTTTCTCTTTGCACAACTCCAATTATAATTTCTCCCTTCACGGGAATTTCTCACGGTGGAATTTTTTTTCTTCTACAACGCTTTCCTTAGCGTTGTATTCTGTATCTTCTTCACCTAGAATGGCAGCTATCCTCCTATGCGGATTAGGCTCACCTTCCTGTGAGCATTGAGACGGCTCGTCCTCAAACAACGATTTATTCACGGACGGTCTTCTCCACAATTTACCCCTTCACAGGTCAACCGGCGAAAATATGCCTACTTGTGACTGGTCACGATTCCTTCAATACGGGAGGTTCCTTAGCCCTGAGATGGGCGATCTCCTCTTAGCGGCTCACTTTACACAGTGGCTCCTCCTTTATGCACTGATTTACACCGGCTTACTTTACACAGTTGCTCCTCCTTTATGCACTGATTTACACCGGCTGCACATTCAAATCCTTCACACTCTTTAATGGCTGCACATTCAGCTCCTTCACACTGGCAGCTGGTTGGCTCTTCTCTCACGCAGATGTGACTTTCACTATTTTTTCCACAGCTTAACCGATGGCTAGCTGCTTTCTACAAACTCTCCAACAACGATGGTAGTTTCTTCACGGCTCCAGCAATCTCTCTTATTTGCTGGGCATATCTTCACGAATTTGCTTCAAATCTGCAGATCTAAAAGATTTCTTGGGTCGATTTCAGTCTTGTGCAATAGACTTGAACCCGGATTTCTGTCCAATTTCTTGGATCAATTCTTTCACTTGATTGGTAAAAGATCTTGGCTTGGATCGAACGATCTTTGTCTCCTTCGCTATGGAAGAATCCCATTTTCCTATGGAAGAATACAACATGCTTGGATTTGCTCTCGGATCAATATGATCTCCAAGAAACTTAATCAAGCTCTGATACCATGATGAATTTAAAGGAACAAGCTACGGCTTTCTATTCACATAAAATTTCATAGTTATAATGGACCCGAAGGCCTGAACATATAGAAGTATCACATGCTAAACTTTGACTCTTTAACTTAGACTTAACTGACTGTCTATGTCTTAGTTCTAACTAAAACTCATTTAACTGCTTGTTAGGAACTGATACTGATGCTTTCTAACTAAGAATCATTTAACTGCTTGTTAGGAACTGAGCATCTAACTGATGTCGTCAGGGAGTAATTATCTCTAACAATTGTCATAGAGACGAAAAGGCAACAAGCTCTCAACAATATGCAATTCTTCTTAATGGATGGATCCAATTAGAAATCTATGGCCCAGCATTAATGTAATCTCATGAATGTCAAAGAATTGAATTCTATAAACCAAGAAGAATACCACCTCGATTCTACCACACTTGTTGTAAAAAGGCTTAAATGCAAAATTGCGATTCTCACACTATCCACTAAAAAGTAAATATTTAACTATTAACATTTGCAAGTTCAAAGTGGTGTTTTATTTTTATTTATTTTAATTAGTTTTAACGATAAAAATTGTCTTTTTAAAAAATTTCCACCAATAATACTTACACACTTATTAAATTTTTTTATTAAATAAATATAAATAAATTCTTTCAACATTAAATAAACCATAAACAAATTTTAGAAATGTTTATATACGATGTAAATTAATAGCAGAAACCAAAACATATAGTCTCGGCAGAGAGACTAATGATATTTCTATTTGAAATTATTAAATCTGGAGTACGTGCTTAACTTTGAATATATTACATGTGTAACATTTTATTAAAATTTTATAAAATTTTAATCATTAAGTAAAACTCATTAACAACTAGAACTTCATAAAAGCTCATATGTGTGAGAGTGATAACCATAAGTTAATAAGTAGACAAGTTTAACTGTTTTTAGGTAGACTTTTTTTTCAAATTTATTAAATTTGAAAATTTATAATTATATATTACTACCAAATTTAATATTTTTTTTAAAGTTATAGTCCTACCAAATTCAATAAATTTTTCGAGAAGTTATAATATTATTTAATTGATACAAACAAAAACATAGGTAACTTTCTATTGAACTTCGCTTCTCCCCTTATAGAGTATGCCAATAACACATATTTTATTATAAAAATATCTATATAAGTATATAGATTATTTGTATATTAATTAATTTTTGCATTAAAATGTGAGCAAATCTATGCAAATGGATCAATAAAGTATCAACAGTCATAACTTTTTTATTTGTGATTTTTATTGAACTCATAGTATATTTTTTAACATAAATATCAAGTTATCTTAATTTTTATAAAATAATGCAACACTTACTTATCACTAATAGCAAATTAATAGTTTAATATTCACATTTAATGAAATATTTTCTAACAAATATTAACATGGCATATTAATATTTGTCAAATTTATTATTAATAATTTTTAAAAGTTAAAATTTAGTGAAGTTGTTAATAGTAGAAAATTATCATAGTCATCAAAATTGTTTGGGGATTGCATTCAATATGGGCTACATCAACCCTCAACTAGTTGAATTTTGGGTATCTCCTCCCACCTAACTTACTCCTAAGAGGAGTTGAACCCAATTCACTCTATTAATAAAACCCACACCTTAAAGATTTGACAAAATTAATTTTTATATTAATTTTAAAATAATTATTGACTTAAACAATTCATTATATTTTGGAACATTAAACTTCATTATATTTTGAAATATTAAACTTTAGAATTTATGTTTAAAAATTTAAACAATTCATTATATTTTGGAATATTAAACTTCATTATATTTTGGAATATTAAACTTTAGACTTTATGTTTCATCTTCTAGGAAAAGTATTCATACCAAATAATCAATTTTATTTTTAAGAAGTGTAAATATGTTGGTTTCATCATGAAAAATGCATTCAAAAAGTTAAAAGAAATTATTTTTAGATAAATTTAATATTATTATTTATTTTTGATGATTTAATAATGAAGCTATCTAAATATTCAACGATTTAGCGAGGAAGGTGACTTTCGATGTTTTTTTGTTTTGCAAAATCTAAATTTAACTATGTTTTAATGGCCACTTTAATGATAGAAATAGATTCAACACCATCAAAAACCCTCTAACACCCAAAATTTCAGAGTTTAATACTTGTAACTAAAATTTTTAAAAATTTATACCTAATTTTTTCAAAATCTTATTAAAAAAATCAATATTTTTATTGGAAATCATCAAATTTTTAAATTAAACTTTTAATAGTTCAACATCAAATAACCAACTATCTCCAAAAATCTATTTAAAACCCTCCTATTATTATACATCAATCAACTTAAATTACATATAAAGTACATTATATAATTTATACACTATATGAGTGAATATGATATGTAAAATAAATTGTCAATGTAATACAACCAATAAGAAAATCAACCTTGAGTGTAATATGGAGAGTGTAATATGCACACACTTAGTATTAGTCATGCATGAACTTATTCCTTGGTCCAATAAAAGAGTGCGAGATGTAATGTCCCTCATCGAACACCCTAAATTTGTATTACTATTATTATTATTAATTTTTTTTTGAAATATAGATCTTGTATACGGAGTATGTATTAAGTTGTCTTTAACTTTTCTATATTCTTAAACTCCATATATATATCTTATATATATATATAAGATTAACTAACTTCAAACATCCTTCCCTCATACTTCAATCTAAATTAAAATACACGACCCTTTTTCCATAAAAGATATTATCTTTAATAAGACTTCTTCAAGAAATCATTTCTTGAAGAAACCTCTTGAGACATACCCAAATATGTTGATTAGCAATTTAATGTATCTCAATTACTCATACTTTGTATTCTTCATTACTAGTTATCATAAGAGTATCATAATTATCATAAGAGTATCATAATCTGCCTGCAGAAATCTTCAATTTCAATTACTCCTTCAATTGTAACATACGCGTAACTAATGGTTAGTATTTTAGTGATTCCACTAGTCAACACATAAGTAATCAATCCTTTCTTATTACATAGATACATAATAGGTCATGGCGATTTTTCTTGCATTCATTATCGTGATGTGCATTGCTACTTTTACAACGGAATACACTCATTTAAAAGAAACTAAATAACTTTTTGCACATTTAAAGAAAGATACATCTAATTTATACATCAAGCCACCAACTTCACATAATATACACCATAAAATAGGAATCACATATTAAGAGAAAACATTTTACCATGGTTCACCCAAACTCGGGCTACCTCCACAAAGAGAGAAAGAGAGAGTCGTATCTTTATATCTTTCGCTCAAAAGAGTTACATCGTGCAACTTAGCTGTTGCAATTTTCCACAATTCTTAATTCGTGATAGTCTAAATTGTATGCCGAGATTTACCTAGGAAAATAAAAGATTTCATGCAGTAATTATACAAATATAGATCCTCATGGATCAAACGATTTCCTTCCAGCGTATAAAATTTGCAGTAGCTAAATATACATATACATATCCTACCAACGGCAATATATAAAACAATTTATCACCCTTTCGTGGCTATCTAAAAGTACGCCTAGATCTACTCAACCAACATAAACACAATTTCATACATCAATTATATAACTATAGATCCTCACGGATCAGACAATTTCCTTCCAGTGTATAAAAATTTGCAGTAGCTTAATATAGATATAAAAATCCTACCGGCGGCAACTATATAGACCAAGCTACCACAATTTTGTGGTCATCTAAATACTTACAATCTTTTCTCAAATCAACGGCTACCACCTTGCTAACTATAAGTAGGAAGAGTAACAACATAAAGTTGCTTAGCAACCAGAACAAATGAAAATAGAACTATGTTCCAGCCGACTACTATTTAAGTAAGAATACAGAAACGACTTCTCGTTCCGCAAGTTGGTTTTCCAGCCATAAATAAAAGAGGTCTAACCATCAACAGGACGACATAGATTTCTAAACTTTTACAAAACTACTGCCATCTCTTCCAAATCGAGTTTTGTAATGGAAGGTAAGGGCGAAATACAAATCCAAGATCGGATCTGCTCTCAGGGGTGGTTCCAGAATGTAAAACTTATAATTTCTTATTCTATTGATGTCGCCAGGGTTATCCCTAGCTCGAAATCCTAACACCCATATAAAACTTATAATTTCTTATTCTATTGATGTCGCCAGGGTTATCCCTAGCTCAAAATCCTAACACCCATAGTAAACCGGTTTATGGCGGTTTACCCCTTAACGCAGTAACAAAGAGAATTCGGTCTCTAAAACAAGCTGCGGGGATTATTTACGGAGACATTGCTTACCTAACTCGCACTGTACAGAGTTGAACCGAATAACACATCTTTAATGTGCAGAAATCCACAGAGATAGGTGACATTCTCATACTAGATCTATTATATGCAAGATCCCTTATACCAAATGGAAGGAAATTGCAAACGAAATGCTCCTTCGAGAGGAGAATGCATTACACCCAAAATGAGTTACTTACCTCCAATGCTCGGTACATAAACATAGAATCCACGCAGAGCAATACCAGTATCTGTGATCTATGTCGGATCTGAGATCATCTCCTCCTTGTGAAAACCGTTTCTTTCCACCCAACGCCCCCCCCCCTATTCTCCAGATCGTGTGTATAAATATCAGTACTCTAGGACCTCTCTCCCCTTTGGAGATTCCATCCCAAATAGGGAAGATCCTCCTTTTCTGCCATCTCGAGGTCGAGAACACCAAGCGGCAGGTAGGTCATTTAAGGCTCGGCGTTTTCTTTGAGAGAGGCCGACAGTAACTCTTAGAGAAAAGCTGGATTTACAAGTATTGACGCCCTCTCATTAACTTGCACACCGGGTTGAAAACATATCCGCTTGTAAAATAAATTATTACTGTTTTTACTTATAAACAACCGTTCCAGTATATACCCATTTAGCCATTGTACCTACAATTTTAATCTATATGTATATAAATACTAGATACACATTTCAATATTGTATTCTTAAATAATTTCTCTCTCTCTATATAAATATAAATATATATATATATATGAAAAACTCATAATTATCTAATAGAGATATAATCTCCATGATACTTAATGGTGATAAACCCTCAGTTTCTTTAATAAGGATCCTAAAGCTAATTCTCTCGCATCTTGCCACAAACAAGATCATTAAGTTGTTATTTGAGTTTAACCTATGAATACTTAGTTTTATGCTACAAATAAGTCATAGTGTCTTACTTAGACACATGGTGGAAGGACATTGCTCCACTATGGCCTCTTACAGGGCTTAGTGCTTGGGTCTTTGTGCGTTATGTGTTGTGATACTTGTTTTGGCTTGATAGTTGGAATACTGTCAACAAACTCTTAACCTAAGGCGAAAGTTAAGGCCTAGGAAGGTCGAGTAAGACATTACTTTTTTTTCAAGTGCTTATACAATTTCTGGTGAGTCGACCATTTGCCCGTAGTGTATCTGTGCCCTGGTCGTCAAGTTGCATTAAGTCTTATATCTTCTATGCCTAGGAGTTAAACACACATAAGCTATGAGGTTTACTGGTGGGACCTTGGCTTTGAGCTCCTCACAGTAAACAAATACAATATTTATTGATATTTATAACAATATTAGGGAATAATGGAGGGATATTACACCAGACTAGAATCATTAAAATATTGACGGAAGATATAAGTTTGCATGAGGATTACCAAATGTATAAAAATAAACTTGCGCTCAAAAATGTTTTCCATATAATCTATTATTAAGCTAAAAAAATGTTTTCCATATAGTCTATTTCTAAAAAAAATCTAAAAAAAATGTTTTCCATATAATCTATTTTTAAGCTAAAAAAATGTTTTTCATGTAGTCTATTCTTAAGCTAAAAAAATGTTTTCCATATAATCTATTTTTAAGCTAAAAGAATGTTTTTCATATAGAATTTATTTTTGCTTTTGAAAAAGTATTTCAAATTTACTAACTTAATATTATTATTATGAATAGTTATAATATTATACGCTATACCTTTCTCACATATGCACATATTCTAAGCTCATCTAAACTCTCCAATTTATTAGATTCATGTTAACAAATAGAAATAAATTCAGGTAGAGGTACAATTAAATAATCACAATAAACGTCAAAGATGGATAATCTTTTTTAAGACATTGAGTATATTATAATAAAGGCATCTATATCTTGAATAGATTAATCTAGTTGTTTGTAATCACATGCAATATCTTTTATTATATAATTTTTGTATAATATTTTATTATTATATATTTGTCTTAAATAATAAATATAATAAATATATATTTTATGAGGATTCTATGTATATATTATTTTTTCTATTATATTTTTATTTTAATTATATTCATTTTATAATTTTAAGTTGTATGGGATTAGGCTCCTCACATTTTTATTTATGTTTTGTTTTTAATATATAATGTAATTCACCAAGTCAATGTTAAGATGTTAGATGCAAAATGTTTATTTTGAAGTCTACTAGTGAAATAGATGTTTTTAAAATTTAATATAAATTAATTTTTTATATATAAAATTAAAATCAATATACCAAATCAATTTATAATATTTTATTATTAGTATACTAGTAATTTATATAAATTTTATATTAAAATAATCTATTTATATTAAACATTGAAATGCTTTATCCACGTTAACTTTATATCTATTATGTATCTATGATCAAATCTGAGGTACACACAATTACTTATACAATTAAAATATTTCTCATTATATGACTTTATTAATGATTTCCTTTAATAATATAGGTTCAACCTATATTTTTTAAATACTACAAGTACTTCATAAAAAGAATTATACATCTTTCATAGTACACCATAAAATAGTCCTAAAATGTGGCACACATATTTTTATCTATTTTCAATTTTTGAATAAAATTACTCACCCTTAAATTTTAGGTGTTAGGAAAACTACCTGCTAATCATTTTGTGATTATAAGTATACAGTAGTTTATATATATATATACATAAACTAGAGTGTTTAATGTTTTCTTTGCTTTATGGATTTATGGATTTCATCTTATAAGGTTAGTGGTGTAAACATGCTATACTGCTTTTGTGTATTATTTTAATTTGTTTTTTTTCTCAAAAAATTTAGAAAAAATAAAATTACTATAATTACAAATATAAATTGTGTATTATAATTTAAATCAATACATAAATATTATTAAAATCAAAATTACTATAATTACAAATATAAATTGTGTATTAATTTAAATCAATGCATAAATACTATTAAAATCATAAATATGAATATATCATTAAAATTTAATAAATTAGATTTTTTTTTAATGCATCACATTATTGATATTTTATATGTTTATAAAATTAAAATATTTTATTTAAATTAGATATTGAAATATACATTTTTTTATTAATTTTATTTCAATGTCAAAAGATAACTATATGTTAAGTACACAAATAATTAAATACATTCCTCATAACACATTATATAAATGTTTTAATAAGAAGAATTTTTTTATTACTTATATCATGATTAACTTTTATGAAGATATAATTTGTTTTTATTAGAATTTTATTTTTATATTATAAAATTTTTAAGAGAATAAACTTAGAAGATTATATATATATGCTTGATGGATTAGTTATAAATTGCAAGTAAAAAGTTTTTTGGTCAAATGTTAGGGTGGTTATGCATAAAATGAAAGTTTTTTTCTTTATATATAGAGAATCCACTTGAATATTGTGAATCTCATTTGAAATGAAGAAAACTGCTCTAAAGAGTTTATGCGATGCCCTCACACACACAAAAGTTATTAATTTTTTTGTTAAATGTTACCATGTTATATTGATATTAAACATTAAAAAAACTGTAAAAAGTCATTTTAAGATTAAATCACCCTACAAGAAGAAGGAAATCTATTAAAAAACATACAACTAAAAAATTAGAATTTGGTTTGATAATATCCTTTATTATTATATAATTTTTTTTGACATTACTTAATATTTATATGTTTTTTAAATTTCATCCATCAACTATGAAACGATTTTCTAAACTTAATAAATTTTTTTCTCTCTCATATTTAATATTTTAGATATTTATAAACATGAATTATAAATGTTATTATTAATATCTTTATCAAATCCATATTAAATAGTACCTATATAAAAACAAAAATTTAATAGAAACAAAATATTTTTACTTAACAAGAGAATACTTAATATATCCTCTGAATAAATATAAAATTAAACTTTTGATTGTTTCAAATTCTCGTCAACGAAACCTATTTTTTAATGACAATTGCACTGAACAAAAGACTACAAGTTTTATTCATTTCCCCATACAAGGTAATGATGCCATGTTTCTAGACTGGTATTGAACGAAGCAGAAAGTGTGAAACTTTGTTTTGAAATTTTGATTAAATACAAGCTGCTACTCCAGAAGTGATTTATCGATAACCTTTCTTAATGTCCTTTAGCTGGATTAATCAGCGGCAAAGAAATTTAGAAAATTTAAAATATTAAAATAGTAGTTTTTATAAATTATTAAAGTTTTCTTAAATATTAAAATATTGATATGGAAGACCAAAAGCTTTGTAAGATTGCTCTATAACCTTGTCAAAATTATTTAATATTTAAATTTTAAGATTAAAATTCTGAGCTAAATCATTGAGATGTAAATGAAAATATCACTTCACAGGGACTATTTCCTAAAATGCCATAATAGGAAAGAAATTGTGATCACTTTTGCCATAATATTATAAATAAAGCCACATTAAAGTCTTAAAAGAAATCAATGCCCTACATCTTTTAAAAATTAAATCTCCCTTTCTAACCCAAGGCCTTAAATAAATTAGAAAAAAAAACCATTAAAACTAGTAGCTAAAAAACAATTTGAAGACTCGATGTTAAACCCTAAGACCTTACCTTAAATAAATTAGAAAAAAAACCATTAAAGCCATTAACTAAACAATTAGAAGAAATTAGAAAAAAACCATTAAAACCATTAACTAAACAATTAGAAGACTCGATGTTAAACCCTAAGGTATGCTATGAACATGGATGTTTAGAACCAGTCAAAAATGTATCCATGAAGCTGCGCGGCGATATTATAGAGACGGGATATTATAGAGACGGCTTGTATTCCCATGGCAAACGAAATCAGACCTGGAAATCAAATAGATGTGATACAACTACAAAATTTCTGGCATTTTAAACGGTGAAATAAAAATCTATCACAGGAATACAAGTACAACAATACAGCCGTGCTCTCCTATGTCAGCAATGAGATTGTATTTGTTTATTGTTTGTAATTTGGGTGGTTGGGATAAAAGATTGTTTCTCTTCCTCTCTCAAGTTCAATTTAATAATGTTTTTGTTGAGCCGGATCATAATAATTATATTTCAAGCTTTCCTTGATTCCTTCTGAATAGTAGAAAGCTGATTTTTCCACTGAAAAAACAATGGAATTATACCAACACCGACACAGATTCTCACTACTCTGTCTTTATATCTTCCGAGCTGCACAAAATAAAACTTTAGTGATCAGAGACCAGTATTTCATCTGCTCATAGCTAGAGTCACAGGGTATGATATCTATCTTTTCCCAACTATTCATTGTTTCGGTAAAAGAACGAACTGACAGAGCATCTATGGAGCAGATGTGCTTACCAGCCCTAAACGAAGAACTGATCATAGCCTGGGTGGGTGTAGAAAATGAACTATGTCCGAGATGGAGAAACAGGAGGAATTAATAGTTGTAGCGGGCGTGAAAAACACTGCAAGACTTATCTGGAGAGGAGGTTGGATGATCGTTTATGGAAGGTCTTACAATTTGCAGTTTTGGGCAGCTTCAGCGCCTGGCACTTATCCAGTGAATCCTGCAAGTGAAGATTTTGTACGTTTCTGGCTGCCGGCCTATCCCGTGTGATTGCTTCGTTGCTGTCTCCTTTATCTCTTCCGGCCTTTACGTTGGGATAATGGAATAAGACTCGGTGGACGACAGCGTTGAGCGTTGGATGATTAGATTTTTGGCCGGATAATTCTTGCAAATAGTCTGGACATTAGTTTAGCTTACACCAAACAAAGTTTTGGGAAAGAAATTATAATAACTTCAACATAATCATAACACAGATGGAAAAACAACCCGTTTCACTTTTACAACGGACACAACAGACACATAGATGATAGAATCGATGCAAGGAAATTGTTGTGACATCATGCATGTCCTATGGATACGTCTGGTTGGTTCGCAGGTAGCTTTCAATTTGCGTTCAGAGCGTGCCGCGGTATATGTTGTTATTGGAAAGGATAAATTGCTGGAACTATTTCAAGCTGACAAAATATCTGTAGAAATTGCTCCAAGATCAGATCTGATTCAAAATTGGTGGGGATCCTATACGATTTTTCTGGGATTTATCAAGTTTGATGTTTAGATGAATCTTGATCAACTGAAACATGATCTAAAGGAGGGAAGGAAGATATTATCTGTAAACAAAGTTTAAAGGAGGGGAGGAAGATATTATTTGGATACAAAGTTTAAATTCAATATCTTAAAAGTTAAGGTAGATATGAACAAAATTTGGTGCAACTATATAGGAGGAATATGGTTTAATTAATAATAATAATAATAATCTATTTTTAAAGTTATTGTCAAGAGACACATCAATTTGGTGTATGAATTTTTTCTTTTGTGGGACAAAGGACCTTGATTTAATTAATAATAATAATAATAATCTATTTTAAAGAAGTGTAGATACCCTACCCTCTCCGGATTTGGACCTTTAACCTCCTAAGAGGAAACACATGTTCTTAACCGTTAGGCACCGTTAGGCCCACTCACGCTGTACATGTACATGACGTAGATCAAATTGTAAAATTTATGATTACTTACATCATATTGTGATGTTCTACAAAGGTTACAAAGGTTATATAGCCTTGCAATATTTTATACGGGTTTTGTTGACTTGTGATGTTTCTAAATAGTTATTCCTCATAGTGATGCTCATTTAATAAAGAGTAATATTGAATTGTGCATGGTTCACAATGTTGAATATGAATGAACATTATTGACAATGTTGATGATGTTGTGACCTATTGAAAATTATGTAACATTATGTATGGAGAGGATCTTTGAAAAAATTCCACAGTGCGACATTTTGGGAGACTACAAAGATATGTCCCATTGCGATGTTCGAGGGTTATGTTTCACTATGAAATTTTGTTTAGGCTATGTTGCTTGTGATAATAATTGGATATGTCTCATTGTTACATTAATCTAGGTTGACTTATGTATGGTGGTTATGTTCTTGAATGGCTATGTTGCATTATGAATTTCGTAAAGGGTTGGGTCATGTTATGACAATCCTAAAGGGTTATGTTGGATTGCAACATCCCTCAATGATACATTGTGGTTTTAAATGTACTCTACTATGTTGATCATGGTTCTTTGTGGCTGAACACATTTAACTATGGTTGACCATGATTGAGGATGTCTCACCAAATTTAACAATGGTTTACCATTTTTGGAAAACATTAACTAAGCTTGACCATGTTTGGTGAAGTTTGATCATGATTGATAATGTTTGGAAATTGTTGACTATCACTAATCATGTTTGACGATGGTTGACTACTTGACTACTTCAACCAAATGTCACATTATGGAAAAAATTATGTTTGATAACAATATTATATGACATTCTAAGATTGATAAGTAATCTTCAATATTATATCATAGCGCGACACAAAAAGGTTGATAATATTGTTCTGCCACATTCGTATTATTGTTCGCCATGTTTCCTATGGTTGACCATGTTTGGTTATGGTTAACTATGGCTGGTTAACTCCGTCCCAAATAGGGAAGATCCTCCCTTTCTGCCATCTCGAGGTCGAGAACACCAAGCGGCAGGTAGGTCATTTAAGGCTCGGCGTTTTCTTTGAGTGAGGCCGACAGTAACTCTTAGAGAAAAGCTGGATTTACAAGTATTGACGCCCTCTCATTAACTTGCACACCGGGTTGAAAACATATCCGCTTGTAAAATAAATTATTACTTTTTTTACTTATAAACAACCGTTCCACTATATACCCATTTAGCCATTGTACCTACAATTTTAATCTATATGTGTATATAAATACTATATACACATTTCAATATTGTATTCTTAAATAATTTTTCTCTCTCTATGTATAAATATAAATATATATGAAAAACTCATAATTATCTAATAGAGATATAATCTCCATGATACTTAATGGTGATAAACCCTCAGTTTCTTTAATAATCCTAAAGCTAATTCTCTCGCATCTTGCCACAAACAAGATCATTAAGTTGTTATTTGAGTTTAACTTATGAATACTTAGTTTTATGCTACAAATAAGTCATAGTGTCTTACTTAGACACATGGTGGAAGGACATTGCTCCACTATGGTCTCTTACAGGGCTTAGTGCTTGGGTCTTTGTGCGTTATGTGTTGTGATACTTGTTTTGGCTTGATAGTTGGATTACTGCCAACAAACTCTTAATCCAAGGTGAAAGTTAAGGCCTAGGAAGATCGAGTAAGACATTTTTTTTTTCAAGTGCTTACAGTGGTGAGTTGACCATTTGCCCCTAGTGTATCTGTGCCCTCGTCGTCAAGTTGCATTAAGTTTTATGTCTTCTATGTCTAGGAGTTAAACACACATAAGCTATGAGGTTTACTGGTGGGACCTTGGCTTTGAGCTCCTCACCAGTAAACAAGTACAATATTTATTCATATTTACAACAATATTAGGGAATAATAGAGGGATATTACACGAGACTAGAATCATAGAAATATTGGCCGAAGAAATAAGTTTGCATGAGGATTACCAAATGTATAAAAATAAACTTGCACTCAAAAATGTTTTCCATATAATCTATTCTTAAGCTAAAAAAATGTTTTCCATATAATCTATTTCTAAAAAGAATGTTTTCCATATAATCTATTTTTAAGCTAAAAGAATGTTTTTCATGTAGTCTATTCTTAAGCTAAAAAAATGTTTTCCATACAGTCTATTTTTAAGCTAAAAGAATGTTTTTCATATAAAATTTATTTTTCCTTTTGAAAAAGTATTTCAAATTTACTAACTTAATATTATTATTATGAATAGTTATAATATTATACGCTATACCTTTCTCACATATGCACATATTCTAAGCACATCTAAACTCTCCAATTTATTAGATTCATGTTAACAAATAGAAATAAATTCAGGTACAGGTACAATTAAATAATCACAATAAACGTCAAAGATGGATAATCTTTTTTTAAGACATTGAGTATATTATAATAAAGGCATCTATCATGCTTAGAAAGGGATGGGGATGCATTATATATATATCTTGAGTAGATTAATCTAGTTGTTTGTAATCACATGCAATATCTTTTATTATGTAATTTTTTATAATATTTTATTATTATATATTTGTCTTAAATAATAAATATACATTTTATGAGGATTATATATATATATATATATATATATTATTTTTTCTATTATATTGTTATTTTAATTATATTTATTATATAAATACATTTTATAATTTTAAGTTGTATGGGATTAGGCTCCTCACATTTTTATTTACGTTTTGACATGTTCGCTCTTAATATATAATGTAATTCACCAAGTCACTGTTAAGATGTTAGATGCAAAATGTTTATTTTGAAGTGTACTAGTGAAATAGATGTTTTTAAAATTTAATATAAACCAATTTTCATATATAAAGTTAAAATCAATATACCAAATCAATTTATAATACTTTTATTACTAATATATTAGTAATTTATATAAATTTTATATTAAAATAATCTATTTATATTAAACATTGAAATGCTTTATCCACGTTAACTTTATATTTATTATGTACCTATGATCAAATCTGAGGTACACACAATTACTTATACAATTAAAATATTTCTCATTATATGACTTTATTAATGATTTCCTTTAATAATATGGGTTCAGCCTATATTTTTTAAATAGTAAGAGTACTTCATAAAAAGAATTATACATCTTTCATAGTACACCATAAAATAGTCCTAAAATGTGGTACACATATTTTTATCTATTTTCAATTTTTGAATAAAATTACCCACCCTTAAATTTTAGGGGGTAGGAAAACTACCTCCTAATCATTTTATGATTCTAAGTGTACAGTAGTTTATATATATATAAACTAGAGTGTTTAATGTTCTCTTTGCTTTATGGATTTATGGATTTCATTTTATAAAGTTAGTGGTGTAAACATACTATATGTGTATTATTTTAATTTGTTTTTTTTTTTCGAAAAATTTAGAAAAAATAAAATTACTCTAATAACAAATATAAATTGTGTATTATAATTTAAATCAATACATAAATATTACTAAAATCAAAATTACTATAATTACAAATATAAATTGTGTATTAATTTAAATCAATACATAAATATGATTAAAATCATGAATATGTATATAGCATTAAAATTTAATAAATTAGATTTTTTTTAATTATCACATTATTGATATTTTATATGTTTATAAAATTGAAATATTTTATTTAAATTAGATATTGAAGTATATATTCTTTTATTAATTTTATTTCAATGTCAAAAGATAACTATATGTTAAGTACACAAATAATTAAATACATTCCTCATAACACATTATATAAATGTTTTAATAAGAAGAATTTTTTTATTACTTATATGATGATTAACTTTTATGAAGATATAATTTGTTTTTATTAGAATTTTATTTTTATATTATAAAATTTTGAAGAGAATAAACTTAGAAGATTATATATATATATAAGTTTGATGGATTAGTTATAAATTGCAAGTAAAAAGTCTTTTGGTCAAATATTAGGGTGGTTATGCATAAAATGAGAGTTCTTCTTTCTATATATAGAGAATCCACTTGAATATTGTGAATCTCATTTGAAATGAAGAAAACTGCTCTAAAGAGTTTATGCGATGCACTCACACACAAAAGTTATTAATTTTTTTGTTAAATGTTATGATGTTATATCGATATTAAACATTAAAAAAACTGTAAAAAGTCATTTTAAGATTAAATCACCCTACAAGAAGAACAAAATCTATTAAAAAACATACAACTACTTAAAAATTAGAATTTGGTTTGATAATATCCCTTATTATTATATAATTTTTTTTGACACTACTTAATATTTATATGTTTTTTAAATTTCATCCATCAACTATAAAAAGATTTTCTAAACTTAATAAATTTTTTCTCTCTCATATTTAATATTTTAAATATTTATAAACATGAATTATAAATGTTATTATTAATATCTTTATCAAATCCATATTAAATAGTACCTATATAAAAACAAAAATTTAATAGAAACAAAATATTTTTACTTAACAAGAGAATACTTAATATATCCTCTGAATAAATATAAAATTAAACTTTTGATTGTTTCAAATTCTCGTCAACGAAACCTATTTTTTAATGGCAATTGCACTGAACAAAAGACTACAAGTTTTATTCATTTCTCCATACAAGTTAATGATGCCATGTTTCTAGACTGGTATTGAACGTAGCAGAAAGTGTGAAACTTTGTTTTGAAATTTTGATTAAATACAAGCTGCTACTCCAGAAGTTATTTATCGATAACCTTTCTTAATGTCCTTTAGCTGGATTAATCAGCGGCAAAGAAATTTAGAAAATTTAAAATATTAAAATAGTAGTTTTTATAAATTATTAAAGTTTTTTTAAATTTTAAAATATTGATATGAAAGACCAAAAGCTTTGTAAGATTGCTCTATAACCTTGTCAAAATGATTTAATATTTAATTTTTAAGATTAAAAATCTGAGCTGAATCATTGAGATGTAAATGAAAATATCACTTCACAGGGACTAATTCCTAAAATGCCATAATAGGAAAGAAATTGTGATCACTTTTGCCATAATATTATAAATAAAGCCACATTAAAGTCTTAAAAGAAATCAATGCCCTACATCTTTTAAAAATTAAATCTCCCTTTCTAACCCAAGGCCTTAAATAAATTAGAAAAAAAAACCATCAAGACCATTAGCTAAAAAACAATTTGAAGACTCGATGTTAAACCCTAAGACCTTAAATAAATTAGAAAAAAAACCATTAAAGCCATTAACTAAACAATTAGAAGAGATTAGAAAAAAACCATTAAAACCATTAACTAAACAATTAGAAGACTCGATGTGAAACCCTAAGGTATGCTATGAACATGGATGTTTAGAACCAGTCAAAAATATATCCATGAAGCTGCGCGGCGATATTATAGAGACGGGATATTATAGAGACGGCTTCTAGTCCCATGGCAAACGAAATCAGACTTGGAAATCAAATAGATGTGATACAACTACAAAATTTCTGGCATTTTAAACGGTGAAATAAAAATCTATCACAGGAATACAGGTATCAGATTATAGAATGATTAGCTTTATACCTTGGAACCTGGAACGGATGTTTCAAATCGTTGACGCTATTTGTAACGATTCAGCTGTTGGAGTTGAACCTGCCTCATCTAGTGCAAACAACGAATAATTTGACAGCATTGTAACAAAGTATCGAAGAAAACCAACAGATTCACTCTGAAAGAAATAAATTAGTAATGTAAAGTAAGTAAGAGTCGAGATGCAAACGTTTGCTTACTACATCGAAAGTAAGAGTCCAGAGGAAACGATACACATCGAAAGTAAGAGTCGAGATGCAGTCGAGTTGCTGACTACAAGTAGAGAGCACGCATGTACGCCCACATATGCAAAATCCATATAAAAGATTACAGGCGTGCTCTCTCTCTCTCTGTCAGCAATGTGATGACACCGGCATCGGCACCGATTTTCCTTGCTCTTTGATTATGTAGTTTATTCTGCAAGCTGCACAAAATAGAATCTTGATTATGTAGGAATCAAGATGCAGTCGTTTGCTGACTACAAGCAGAGAGCACGCATGTACGCCTAGCAAAATCCATATAAAAGAATACAAGAATACAGGCATGCTCTCTTCTGTCAGCAATGGGATTGTATTTGTTCATTGTTTGTAATTTGGGTGGTTGGGAGGAAAGAATGTTTCTCTCTCTCCTCTCCCTCCTCAAGTTCAATTCAATAATGCTCTTGTTGAGCTTGTAATGATTGTATTTCAAACTTTCCTTAATTCCTTCAGAATAGCAGGAAGGTGATTTTTCCACTTAAAAACAATAAAATTATACCAGCACCGACACAGATTGGCACTGCTCTGTCTTATATCTTTGAAACTGAAAGCTGCACTAAATAAAACTTTAAAACTTTAGTGATCAGAGACCACTATATCATCTGCTCATAGCTAGAGTCACGGGGTATGATATCTATCTTTTCCCAACTATTCATTGTTTCGGTAAGAGAACGAACTCACAGAGCATCTATGGAGCAGATGTGCTTACCAGCCCTAAACGAAGAACTGATCATAGCCTGGGTGGGTGTAGAAAATGAAACTATGTCCGAGATGGAGAAACAGGAGGAATTAATAGTTGTAGCGGGCGTAAAAAACACTGCAAGACTTATCTGGAGAGGAGGTTGGATGATCGTTTATGGAAGGTCTTACAATTTGCAGTTTTGGGCAGCTTCAGCGCCTGGCACTTGTCCAGTGAATCCTGCAAGTGAAGATTTTGTACGAATCTGGCTGCCGGCCTATCCCGTGTGATTGCTTCGTTGCTGTCTCCTTTATCTCTTCCGGCCTTTATGTTGGGATAATGGAATAAGACTCGGTGGACGACAGCGTTGAGCGTTGGATGATTAGATTTTTGGCCGGATAATTGTTGCAAATAGTCTGGACATTAGTTTAGCTTACACCAAATAAAGTTTTGGGAAAGAAATTATAATAACTTCAACATAATCATAACACAGATGGAAAAACAACCCGTTTCACTTTTACAACGGACACAACAGACACATAGATGATAGAATCGATGCAAGGAAATTGTTGTGACATCATGCATGTCCTATGGATACGTCTGGTTGGTTCGCAGGTAGCTTTCAATTTGCGTTCAGAGCGTGCCGCCGTATATGTTGTTATTGGAAAGGATAAATTGCTGGAACTATTTCAAGCTGACAAAATATCTGTAGAAATTGCTCCAAGATCAGATCTGATTCAAAATTGGTGGGGATCCTATACGATTTTTCTGGGATTTATCAAGTTTGATGTTTAGATGAATCTTGATCAACTGAAACATGATCTAAAGGAGGGAAGGAAGATATTCTCTGTAAACAAAGTTTAAAGGAGGGGAGGAAGATATTATATGGATACAAAGTTTAAATTCAATATCTTAAGAGTTAAGGTAGATATGAACAAAATTTGGTGCAACTATATAGGAGGAATATGGTTTAATTAATAATAATAATAATAATCTATTTTAAAGAAGTGTAGATACCCTACCCCCTGCGGATTTGGACCTCTAATCTCCTAAGAGGAAACACATGTTCTTAACCATTAGGCCCACTCACATTGTACATGACTCCGATCAAATTGTAAAATTTATGATTACTTACGTCATATTGTGATGTTCTACAAAGGTTACAAAGGTTATATAACCTTGCAATATTTTATACAGGTTTTGTTGACTTGTGATGTTTCTAAATAGTTATTCCTCATAGTGATGCTCATTTAATAAAGAGTAATATTGAATTGTGCATGGTTCACAATGTTGAATATGAATGAACATTATTGAATGTTGATGATGTTGTGACCTATTGAAAATTATGTAACATTATGTATGGAGAGGATCTTTGAAAAAATGTCACACTGGAACATTTTGGGAGACTACAAAGATATGTCCCATTGCGATGTTCGAGGGTTATGTTTCACTATGAAATTTGTTTAGGCTATGTTGCTTGTGATAATAATTGGATATGTCTCATTGTTACATTAATCTAGGTTGACTTATGTATGGTGGTTATGTTCTTGAATGGCTATGTTGCATTATGAATTTCGTAAAGGGTTGGGTCATGTTATGACAATCCTAAAGGGTTATGTTGGATTGCAACATCCCTCAATGATACATTGTGGTTTTAAATGTACTCTACTATGTTGATCATGGTTCTTTGTGGCTGAACACATTTAACTATGGTTGACCATGATTGAGGATGTCTCAGCAGATTTAACAATGGTTTACCATGTTTGGAAAACATTAACTATGCTTGACCATGTTTGGTGAAGTTTGATCATGATTGATAATGTTTGGAAATTGTTGACTATCACTAATCATGTTTGACCATGGTTGACTACTTCAACCAAATGTCACATTATGGAAAAAATTATGTTTGATAACAATATTATATGACATTCTAAGATTGATAAGTAAACTTCAATATTATATCATAGCGCGACACAAAAAGGTTGATAATATTGTTGTGCCACATTCGTATTATTGTTCGCCATGTTTCCTATGGTTGACCATGTTTGGTTATGGTTAAATATGGCTAGTTAACTTTTATATCTTGGTAAATCACAATTAAACATATTTGATGATGTTTGACTATGGTTGACCATACTATATTAGAATGATTATGTTTTACATAGTTGATTATGCTTGACCATGTAGGACTATAGTTAACCATGGTTGAATATGGTTGACATTACAACAAGAATACGTTCAGTTCAATATTATGTCACATATCACATTATGGTTGATGATAATATTATGTAATGTCACAACCGTTATAATTTCACTTGGATTTTATGTTAGATTATAACATTAAGAGGCTCAATTCAAAATAATGTCACATCGCCACATTTAAAGGTAGATTGTAAAAAATGCCACAGTGTGACATTGTGCATGACAACAATATTATATCACATTATAATGTTAAGAGGTCAAGAATTCAATACTATATGGCATTGTGACACTGAAAGGTTGATAATATTGTTATCTCACATTGGCACATGCTTAGCTGAGTTGAGTTATGTGAAATTACTACATTTGTAAATGGTATGTCACATTGTGATGTTCATAAAGGATTTTTATAATGTGATATTCTTTAAGGATTTTGTTATATCCAAATATTATGTTGCATTGTGATATTCCTCAAGTTTTATGTTATAAAATTTGGTTATGACAAAAGCATAATGGTTATATGTCACATTTCAAGGGGGGATGTAGACTTCGATATTATGTTACAATGTGAGATTACCACATTCATGCTATGATTGACTTGCATGTTCTAAGAAATTTGGATATTTAAAGGGGAACAATTAAACATGTACTTCAATATTATGACACATTGTGACATTAATTCATTCAAAGTGAAATAATATCTGGGTTTATATTTAACATTGGTAATAATGTATACTTGAATGTTATACCATATAATGTAATGTCCCCACTTAAATAATTTCTAGATAAACAAATACGCTGGCCTATCCAATTCCTAAGGGTTATGTGGGGAAATTAAAATATTGATATTTAACCCAAGGCCTATAGTTTCTCATGAAAATTCAAAATTCAAAATTGATGGTGGAAAATAGGCCAATAAATTATGGAGAAATCATTAATTGCTCCAAAATGAAGTGGCATGGGATCCTAGTTGGACTTGGGAGTGCATAAGTGGATATGTGGGGTCCACATGAGGGAATATTCCTCCTTCACCCATGGCACTATCCTCAAATTCGAATTGGGAGGGATAATTAACTCCCATGGGAATGGTGAAGAGTCACATGGCTATTTTTAGTCAATGATGGAATCTATTACAATCTATGACATCTATGGAAATCTATGACAAGAATCGGGTCCTATGATAGCTTATGATAACTCATGACAACCTATGACATGTTGAAGGTCCTAAATTTATCCAAGGAGGGTGCTAGAGCAGAAGGGTGGGCCCACATGCTAATGTAACTTCCCAAAATCAAGCTAAGCCTCTCAAATTCGAATTTCCAAGGTCAATGGAGTTATTGTTTGGCCAAATAACGTTAGAGAGGAATTAAATGAGTGTCAATGTGTCATTATCTCATAAAATAAACATTTATTAATATTTTATTGAATATTTGTGAGAGAATTCTAGAATGAGGGGGAAATGCTCCATGAAGATTTATAAAAGGGATGAAGACACAAGTGAAAGGGCTTTTGGATTGAATTGTTGTTGTTTTTCACTCTTGAATAGCTTAGCTTTTCCATTGCATGGTGGGTTTTTACCTTCCCTGCCATTGATATAGTTTCGGTGGTGAAATATTCCACCCAAGCTAGTAGAGAGAAGGAGATCATACATATCTTTTCATTGTGCTTCATTGCAACTGATTATTGAGGGGAGAAATCATTTTAATATTTCTCTATAGATATTTATTGTAGGTTATATGTACATATATAGTAGTGGGTTCGAATTACTATCATTTCGAGTTTCTTTCTATTGATTTGGAGCTTGGACCAGTGTTAGTGGGACGAAATGGAGGTTCTAGTTTCGATACTTATGAGAATTTATGGTTTGTGAGACCTATTCCATTGCATTCATAGCATCATTTTCAATTGGAAACATTTTTTGTTTCACTCAAAAAGGTTTCTGTATGCCCTAGATATCATCATTTTATTAAGCCTACTCTATTTGACATCTCTTTTGGTGAAGGGGTGCACCACTACTTTTCTATCTCTGTATTTATTGGATTTCGAGATTCTGTAAGAGAAATATATTGTTTTAATTAGTATATTTATTATATCCATACATTCATAATAAATATTTACATATATTTTCATCATATGGTGTTCAATGTTCAATCTTATGGGTGATTTATGTGCAAATCTGCTAGTATGGTTAAGCAATCTTAAGACAATGTGTATTAAATTTTAATATCAGCTCCCTAAAGTATGTTATTAAGTTATTTTTGTTGATTTGAGAGTTTCATGCTTGAATTGGATCTGTTTTGGAAGACTTGGTTTGATTTGGAAGTGTTTGGGTCAAGTTGAAAAACTAGCATTCCAATCTGGGGGGAATTAGGCTAGTTTCTCACTAGTCTTGAGAGGTTGTCTTTCATACTTCTTTGGAAGTTATTTGGAATCTATCAGTGGGTCATATAGTTTCATTGAGTCTATTTGATTCCATTAAATTCATATTGGGAGAATTCAAGTTTATCTGGTAGTGTTTGGGAAGGGTTGGAAACCTCGTGTTTAGTGTGGCTAAAATTGAACTAGTGAACTCCTAGTTTCTTTACCAACTTCCAATTTTATATCAGATATGATTTGGTACACATATCAGTGGAATATAAACACTTTGATGATATGCACACCTTTAATGGACATCAGAAATATACATACACTCCACTATTGTTGAACGAGAGAATCTCATAAGCCTTTATAAGCCATTGTTTGGGAAAAAGTTGAAAATCAACATAATTAAAGTTGGAACCTTGTATATAATATTCCTAATTTTTTATTGGGAACATTACAGTGGTATCAGAGCATGGTCCTTTCACCTGTGCATTAATATCATCCATTTAAGAAGAAGTTGCAGCCATGTCTTACTATTATGATGACTCCTATGAGTACACTTCTTATGAGCAATATAAAGAAGATTGTGAATGGTATGAGGAAGAGGTGCCATCACGCATCACTTCTTACAATTTCATAAGGAAGGAGGGTTATTCTTATGACCTTTTTTATTATTAATATGAATATGTTATGCCTCCAAAGGCTAATCCTATGAATGAATTAGAAATATTGAGAGCAACATGTAAAACTTCGCCTCAGCAATATCAGGTATATCTTGCTTTGATGGGAAAGACAAAGAAGGCCATTCTTTTTTAAGACTTTGTCAATTGGGTGTTTGGTTATAGGACCAAGAATGACGATGTGGAGTTAGTGAAGAAAGGTCTATTCCCTTCTTGCAAAATACCTTGGAGATAAAATCATATATGTTTGAGTGAAAAGG
The DNA here is from genome assembly GCA_027924585.1 of Larix kaempferi. Classification (NCBI taxonomy): domain Eukaryota; kingdom Viridiplantae; phylum Streptophyta; class Pinopsida; order Pinales; family Pinaceae; genus Larix; species Larix kaempferi. The sequence goes on from BSBM01000643.1 coordinate 5,102,356, forward strand.
AGGAGACCCACGAGCCACCTAGTTTTGTAGGTGGTGAAGTAGAAGAAGCATCACCTGAAGAGGATCTAAATTCCCTCCCAAGTGACTTTGAAAAAGATGAAGAAACATCACATGAGCATGAAGAATATTCCATTGAAACTACTGAAGATAATTCCGAGACACATTCTACGTTGGACATGGAACAAAGAGCATCTACAGATGGATGCTTGAACTGCAAAGGAGTACCTACTCATGGGTGCTCACACCTCTATGTTGGTGACATAGAGATCACTTTTGAAGGTGTTGTTGCAATCCAAAGCTCCATTGACCATGGAGATGGATACCTTGTAGCATTTCAATAAGAACCAAGATCAACTTCCTCATCACCACATAAGCTCCATGAAGTTGGTCCAAGCAAGAAGGAAGAAGAAGAGGAGGTTCATTTGCAAGAACCTCATTTTCTTGTAGGGTCCTTGAAGATGGATGAAAATAAGATTCAAGAGGCATTGAAGAATCTCCATGACACTCAAGAATTGGTGTCAAATTCTTGTTGGAGAGCTACTTCATTGGAGGAGATATCCCTTCTTGAAGATATGGAGAAGATTCAAAGAGTAATGTGCAACATCAAAGATAATTCCATGTCTTTGATTTTCGATAGAAACAATTTGGTTGAGCTTAATGAATTGTTACATGATGCATACTTGAAGAATAATGAGGATATTCAGAAGCTCAAAATTCAAAATGAGCAACTTCTTGAGAGGTTGCAAGATACTTGTTCGTCCTCCTATGTTTCAAATTGTCATATGGTAGATTGCTTGGAGGATTCTCGTGACATAGTGGATCATGAAAAACATGGAAATTTGCATGTGCTTGATGTGTTCGAAGATGAGCTTGATGAGATCAAAGCACTTAATGTGGTGGAGTAGGAACTTGAGTTTCCTCTTGATGAAGGTTATGCACTTTTTGAAGAAGTGCATGATTCCTCCACCTTGGAACCAACCTATGAGAAAAGCTTCACACTTTTTAGGGTGGTGCATGATGCTACCCCTATGGATCCTTCACATGATGAAACTTATGCACTTTTTGATCATTTGGGTGAGTTGGTTCGAGTTCCTACATCCTACAGTACCATATTTTGTAGCATTCATCCTAATGAATTATGGGTGAAAGGGTTCTTTCTGATGGTGCCCCATGAGGAGTACGAAACTCCTATCTCTCCTTTTTATGACAACATGACTAAAGCACCTTCTTATTTACATTTGTAACAACATCATTTGTTACCTTATGATGATACACATCTACATGGATGCACCTATGATGTTCACTTGAGTCACTTGAAGACTCATGATTTTTCTTTCTCCTTACTTAGTTCATTTGATGTTGGAGGAACTTCATCCAATACTTGGGTTAAGAGATTTATGATTGGAGCACATTCTTATTGGAAGCCACCTCCTTTTCTATTATTTTATGACTCCCACATTCATGGGTGTATGAATGAGACTTCTTTGAGCCACTTGAAGTCTCCTTGTTGTCTTTGCTCCTTAGTTGATTCAGATTTTTGTGGAGGTTCTGCATTCACTTCTTGGATGAAAGAACACGTGGCTGATTATTTTGATGCATCTTACATCCTTTTGGAGCAGCATTATAGGACATGGGATGCTCATTTATGTCATTGGAGAAGATTTGATTGGTCACTTGATACTTGTATGCACTTGGCACATGATGATCTACTTACTTGGATGTACAAGAAATTTCATGATTCTTTGATGATGTACCTTCTTGAGGTACATTTGTATGATGTTTTTATGTACTTTGATGATCTATCTTTTGAAATCATGATGTTTGGAAGGATGCAATATGAGCAATGGGGTCTTGGTATTGCATGGTTTTAGCTCACTTGGAGTAGCAGTTCGATTGTTGGTTTGAGAGAAGAAACCAACCTTCAGTTGTTTGAGTTCATCTTTGTAGAGAAGTGTTCCACTTTCCTATGTGGGAGACCTTTTGAGAGATGGATTCAGTTTTCACATGCTTGGTGTTCATGGAATTTCATAGTATACATTTCACACCATGCATGTATCATGATCATTTGGGACCCTGGGATCATTTTTGGACTCATTGGTTTCAGTTTTTTTGGGCAGCAAGCAGTATGGGAGATTGAATCACCACTTGAGAAGGTGATTTTAATCAGAGTAGTGTAGAAGCAAGCATGGTGGTTCCTCTCCGAAATGATCTTGGAATCTTGAAGACTCAAATTTTGGAAACTTAGTGGCAGCTTCAAAGAATTATACAGTGAGAAAAAGGGTTGAAAGTTCAGAAAGGGTTTCCAAAATATGAAAGATGTAAAGATTAATTGTGAAAAAATTATTTTGATGGATTTAATTAATATTTTGGTGTTTAGTGGTGATGTCATAGGAGATATCAATATGAAAAATAAAATCCAAATCTCATTACTTTTGGAAACAACAATTGCAGTACATGAGTTCCACTACTCCAAGTTTTGGAAGGAAAGTAGGTTTTTAAACATCCATGTTTGAAATTACTTGAGGACAAGCAATATTGGGTGGGGAGGACTGTGATTTCCCCAATTAAATAATTTTCAAATAAACAAATAAGTTAGCCTATCCAATTCCTAAGGTTTATGTGGGAAAATACAAATTTTGCTATTTAACCCCAAGGCCTATAGTTTCTCATGGAAATTCAAAATTCAAAATTGATGGTGGAAAATAGGCCAATAAATTATGGAAAATCATTAATTGCCCCAAAATGAAGTCACATGGGATCCTAGTTGGACTTGGGGGTGAATAAGTGGATATGTGGGGTCCACATGAGGGAATGTTCCTCCTTCACACATGGCACCATCCTCAAATTCGAATTTGGAGGGATAAGTAACTCCCATGGGGAAGGTGAAGAGTCACAGGGCTATTTTTAGTCAATGACAGAATCTATGACAACCTATGACATCTAACTAAATCTATGAAAACCTATGACATCTAACCGAATCTATGACAACCTATGAAATCTATGACAACTTATGACATTGACCTATGACATGTTGCAGGTCCTAAATTTAGACAAGGAAGGCGCTAGAGGAGAAGGGTGGGCCCACACACTAATGTGACTTCCCCCAAATCAAGCTAATCCTCTCAAATTCGAACTTCCAATTTAGATGGATTTATTAATTGGCCAAAGAAAATTAGAGAGGAATTAAATGAGTGCCAATGTGTCATTCTCTCATAACAATAACATTTATTAATATTTTATTGAATATTTGTTACAGAATTCTAGAATGGGGGGGAAATGCTCCATGAAGATTTATAAAAGGGACGAAGACACAAGTGAAAGGGATTTTGTATCATTGTTGTTTTTTCTCTCTCTTGGAGAGCTTAGATTGTCCATTACACAGTGGGTGTTTACCTTCCCTGCCATTGATCTAGTTTTGGTGGTGAAAGAGTCCACCCAAGCTAGTAGAGAGGAGGAGATCATCCCGATCTTTTTATTGTGCTTCATTGCAGCTGATTATTGAGAGGAGAAATCACTTTCAGATCTCTCTACAAATATTTATTGCAGTTTATATGTTCATATATAGTAGTGGGGTCGAATTACTATCATTTGGAGTTTCTTTCTATTGATTTTGAGCTTGGACCGGTGTTGGTGGGATGAAATGGACATTCTGGTTTCAATACTTTTGAGAATTTATGGGTTGTGGGACCTATTCTATTCCATTCAAAGCATCATTTCCAATGGGGAACACTTTTTTTTTCACTCAAAAAGGTTTACATATGCCCCAGATATCATCATTTTACTAAGTCTACTTTATTTAGCATCTCTTCTAGTGGAGGGGCGCACCACTACTTTTCTATCTCTATATTTCTTGGATTTTGAGATTCTGTAAGAGACATATATTGTTGTAATCAGTATATTTACTATATTCATACATTCATAATAAATATTTACAGATATTTTCATCATATCGTGTTCAATGTTCAAGCTTATGGGTGATTTATGTGGAAATCTGCTAGTAGGGTTAAGCAATCCTAATACAATGTATATTAAATTTTCATATAAGTTCCCTAAAGTCTATTATTAAGTTATTTTTTTTTTATTTGGGAGTTTCATGGTCGAATTGGATCTGTTTTGGAATACTTGGGTTGATTGGGAAGTGTTTGGGTCAAGTTGAAAAACTAGCATTCCAATGTGGGGGAAATCGGCGTAATTTCTCACTAGTCTTGAGAGGGTGTCTTTCATACTTCTTTGGAAGTTCTCTGGAATCTGTCAGTGGGTCATATAGTTTGATTTGAGTCTATTTGGGTCCATTAAATTGATATTGGGAGAATTCGATTTGATCTAGTAGTGTTTGGGAAGAGTTGGAAACCTCATGTTCAGTGTGGCCAAAATTGAACTAGTGTTCCTAGCTTCTTTACCGGCTTGCAATTTTATATCAGATATGATTTGGGACACATCTAAACACTTTGATGATTTGGACACCTTTAATGGACATCATAAATATACATACACTCCACTATTGTTGAACGATAGCATCTCATAAGCCTTCATAAGCCACTGTCTGGGAAAAAGTTACAAATCAACATAATTAAAGTTGGAACCTTGGAGATAATATTCCTAATTTATGATTGGGAACATTACAGTGTTGTCATACCATGGTCCTTTCACATGTGCTTTAATATCATCCATTTAAGAACAAGTTGCAGCCATGTCTTATTATTATGATGACTCCTATGAGTACACTTATTATGAGCAATATGAAGAAGATTATGAATGGTACAAGGAAGAGGTGCATCACTTCTTACAATTTCATAAGGAATGAGGGTTATTCTTATGACCTTTTTTATGATTAAGATTAATGTGTTATACCTCCAAAGGCTAATCCTATGAATGAATTAGAAATATTGAGAGCAATATGTAACACTTTTCCTTGGCAACACCAAGTATATCTTGATTTGATGGGAAAGACAAATAAAGCCATTATTTTTTAATACTTTGTTGATTGGGTGTTTGGATATAGGCCCAAGAATGAAGATGTGGATTTTGTGAAGAAAGGTCTATTCCCTTCTTGCAAAATACCTTGGAGAGAATATCATATATGTTTGAGTGAAAAGGAGGAGACCCATGAGCCACCTAGTTTTGTAGGTGGTGAAGCAAAAGAAGCATCACCTAAAGAGGATTGAAATTCACTCCCAAGTGACTTTGAAAAATATGAAGAAGCATCACATGAGCATGAAGAATATTCCACTGAAACTAACAAAGATCATTCTGAGACACATTCTACTTTGGACATGGAACAAAGAGCATCTATTGATGGATGCTTAAACTGTGAAGGAGTACCTACTCATGCGTACTCACACCTCTATGTTGGTGACATAGAGATCACTTTTGAAGGTGTTGCTTCAAGCCAAATTTCCATTAACCATGGAGATGGAGACCTTGGAGCAGTTGAAGACACTATCATTTTTAACCCCAAACTCCGACAGCATAGATGTCCGATTTTTGACATCTTGTTGTCGACTATCCAAAAAATCCCATCTCCTTTTAACATCGGTTGGAATCTGGTTACAATCCGACATCTTAATTGCCATCGGACATCCGACACATCATCTATCAGATACCCGAGGACAGCATGTTACCCGATAAGTCAAATATCCGACGACAATTTCATGTTAAGATGGTCGATATCCAACGTTCTTTGCCATTGGAGGTATGGCAGGAACATCAAACATCATGGTGGGTAGCGTTGGATATCTGACGTAATTTTTGTCTTAAGATGGGCGATATCCAACGTTCGTAGCCGTCAGTTGTTTGGACGAAACATCAGATATCTTCATATGTAGAGTGAGATATCTGACAGATATAGGTAATGTAAAAAAAAATACACTATTAAGTTGTCATTGTGATCATGCCATCCATCAAATTGAAGACAATTCCCGAACCAATTTTTTTTCTATAAATTGTATTAATAACAATTTTGGTACTTTGGTCCAAATGCATTTTCTAACTCATTGTTTCTCCATATTGTGTGCCTAGTGCCACCTCTCTATATCAATGCATAAATCAACTTTTGCTTGGTTTCTGGTTCTAGCTACATGCTATTATTTGTAGTTGCATGCCATTGAGTATTGTTTAGAAATGAAGTCTTTTAGAGGAGGACTAGTATGTGGAAAATATATATTGATTCTTAATGGTTATCTCATTCACTACTCGGTAGTCAGTACACATTCACAAACAATCATCCTGCTTCAGCACTATGATGATATGCAACCCATAAGGTTAAACACTTGGTTATATATATGACTCCTTTATCCAAGAGCTATTATAATTGCTTCTTCACATCATTGACTTCCATAAAAATTGTTGATACAATCCAATATAGGGAAATGGAGATTCTGAAAACTGTATGGTGGAAACTACAATATATTTGTAAGATGCTACTAATTGCACATGACATATCTCATTCAAATATATCTAGAGGATTTGAGACATATCTCATTCAAATATTCTCAAGGAGATTCCAAGAAAATTAAAGAGAAGGTAAAAGATATTGGTTCTAGTGCATCATTTACTCAGCCTTTGAAGTTGTGGAAACATGAAATTGGTTATGACTAGGAGCAACCAAACATCACAACAAACTTCAAGAAATTGTCAAAATTTAGATGACATGGGAGTGGGTTGTAGAAAGGTAGCATCGTTTCCATTCATTGAGCTCCTCTCTCTTTCGAGAATAATTTAATATTATCTACTGAACATGTCCAACCATGTGAAGGTGGAAGCTATTATGCCCCCCCCCCTCACATCACCCTCAATTCCCCATACCCAATGCATGTACTTGAAAAAAAATTATGTCAAAATTCATGCATATTTCATCATAAACAAACATCTACCATTCATTCAATAAAGGCTAAAATATACTAAACCAATGTTTCATTCTATCAACACGTTCATTCAATAAAATATAACATTCAATAAACCATTCATTCATTTAGTGAACACATCCATTCAATAAAAACTAACATTCACTAAAGATAACCGTTTACTACACTGAATCATTAAACCATTTCTTACCTTGATCTCAAGAGGCGGATATGAAGACGAACAATCATAAAGCATCATTTCATATATCTCTGATTTTCTCAAAACTCAAGAATGAAGATAAAGAGGATTTCCATGGTAATTTGTTCCATCCAAACCTATAAAGTGTACTTTTAGGTCAGCAGTATTCTTGTCTCCAAACTGTAGCAGTTGTTTGGCCATTTTCACCCTGTAAATTGAAGGATTCCTGCAAACGCAAACCACTATGCTATGCAAACTTCTTTCATGGATTTGTTACATTTGCTTCTAAGATATTTCACGGCTTTGTTGCATTTAAACAAAGCCCTAAAAAAAGTTGTGCGATGGTGTTTAAATATAACAAAGCCATGAAAGATCTTAGAAGCAAATGTAACAAAGCCCTGAAAGACGTTCGTGTAACATAGTGGTTTGTGTTTGTAGGATTCCTTCAATTTACAGGTTGAAAATGGCCAAACTACTGCTATAGTTTAGAGACAAGAATATTCCTGACCTAAAAGTACACTTGATAGGTTTGGATGGAAACCATTTTCAATGTTGATGCCACTGTTGACCTAAAATTACACTTGTTTTCTCTTAGTACTCTTTGCATCTTGACACATTTGATATTTTATGGTTGTCTTTGCGTCCTGACAAAGGAAATTAAAGAAAACATATAATTTGCATCGAAAAAATAATAGGGTACGAACTAAACTGAGGAAATTTGAACCTACAACATATGGCTAGTCCCAAGGCTACCACCTTCAAGCTTGAAGTGCAACTAACAATGGAAGACACAAGTGTAGTTTATTACCACTGTGCGAATTTAATTTGACCTTATCAATCAATTCCCATTGCCATTTCCTCTCATACGACGTCCCTCAACCATTTCTCTCGACAACCACTCTTGATTCATTCTGCATGCATTTCATTATGCAACCGTCTCAGATTCTCACTACATTTTCCCTTAATTAGTTTCTCAATTCAATATGACCCACGCCTGCCGTCCGAGGAGTGTTGCCAGCGGTCTTGAGTTTCAGCCTGGCAACGGTGATGATTCATGGTATTATGTTTCCCTTCGGCTACAATATGGAAAAATCATAGTTCACTATGAAGGTTTGTCTGACAAATGTGACAGTTTGGGTTCCGTAACCCTAGAACAAATCCTCAAAGTGTATCTAAATGGAACCAAGGTTACGGAACCCAAACCATCACATTTTTCCGACAAACCTTCGTAGTGAAATTTGATTTTTCCATATTGAAGCCGAAGGGAAACACAATACCATGAATCGTCACCATTGCCAGGGTAAAACTCAAGACTGCTGGAAACACTCCTCGGACAGCGGGCATGGGTCATACTGAATTGAGAAACTAATTGAGGGAAAACAGAGTGAGAATCTAAGATGGTTGCATAGTGAAATTCATGTAGAATGAATCAAGAGTGGGTGGTGAAATAAATGGCTGTGGGATGTCATATGAGAGGAAATGGTGATGGGAATTTCCTTTGTCAACTTTACGTATCCATTTATATTTTTTCTGCAAAACATATGAAAAATGTGGAGTAAGTGAGAGACACCTAAAATCATAATTACTATGCAAAACATATGAGAAATGTGGAGTAACTGAAAGACACCTAAAATCATAATTACTATGCAAAACATATGAAAAATGTGAAGTGAAAGACACCTAAAATCATAATTACTATGCAAAACATATGAAAAATGTGGAGTAAGTGAAAGACACCTAAAATCATAATTACTATGCAAAACAAATGAAAAATGTGGAGTAACATCACACTTGTCCTTGGTATCATATTGAGGTTCATATACTCATGAATCCAACTTAGGGAGCAATACCAGTTCCTCTGTCCTAGGTAGCTCTTTCTTGAGATCAAGAATGATAACATTCATATTGTTATTGGACACTTCAATAACCAATAATGACGTAGGAGCATGTTAAGAATTCCAATAATGGATTTGAGGCCTCTCAGAGCCAAGTAAATTGTACCCACTTCTTGATCACTGAGTATTAAATTATTAATACAATACTTTTCATTTGTGATCTCCATGGGTGTGTATATATCAAGAAACCTTTTGAGAGCATACATGTAATCAAATTGTCATACAAATGTGTCTTTTAAATCATCGTGAGGAACATGAGAGGTGAACAAGATGACATAATAATTAAGACAAGTTTGAGGACAAGGTCATGGATGGACAAGGTCATGATTTGAGTCAACTTTGGTGCTAGAGGTGCCTCCTTCAACAGAGTTTTCTTTTAATCTAGGAGTCCCAAATCTACAAGGTGCTCATGTATGACTTGTGGTATTTCCCTGGAAATACAGAAGGCATTTCACCAATATATAATGAGTGGTAGATAAGCAAAACAAGCTAAGTTACAAAGGATTCTAAAATTCTACCATAATGTTCTGTTGAAAAAATAATAAAGTACTTTGAATGATAAGCTAGGGCACACAGAAATATGAACAAGCTATAATTGAAATTTGAGGAATGACAATAGATAATAACAATTAGAGTGTTGTAACCCAGTGCATACAAGTTGATTTCCGCAAACAAAATGACAAAATAGTTTACTAAGTTGTAATTGAAATTTGAGGAATGACATTAGCTACTAACAGTTATAGTGCTGCAACCCAGTGCATACAAGTTGGTTTCCACAATCAAAATAACAAAAGAGTTTGCTAAGGGAGAACAATGTTTCATTCCCCAATGTGATTCGATGGAGGGATTGAACATGCATGTGTAGAGGCACAGAAACCAGCAACAACATAGTGCTGTAGTTCATTTGATGAATTTGTAGATGTCTTTCAGGATATACTGCATGAATTTCCAATTTGACAAGGCCAATCATGCTCAATCTTCATGTGTGGCAAAGTTGTATGTTTGGCTTTCAATGATATTCTCTATTATCTAGTTTCAAGTGCATTTGAATTGTGGTATTGTTGGTACTTGATGTATACTTTTGGGGCATTGTTTAATAATTGTTATCAATATGGTGTGCATCAAATCAATGTTTTGGTGGCCCTTTGATAATTACCGCAACAATTATATTTGACTAAAAGATGTCAATTTTTCCTCTATATATTTTCTAATATATTTGACTAAAGGATTCATTATGATATATTTTATTGTCCTCTATACTTTGATCACTAGATGTAAAATAGGAAATCTTAGGTAAAGGAAATACATCTTTTATCCCTGTAAGTGATGAAGGTGTCTAGAGACTCTCTCCCAAATCAATGAATAAGAAACATACCTACTTATGATCTTATAATAAGCTAAACAATGAAAGGGAAAATGACCACAAAAGTAGGTCAATGGGACTGTTGAGTACTTTATTTTAATTTGCATGCCTTTTTTTTCCAATCATTTTCACTGCAGCCTAATCTTGCATTTAATTTTGGGTTATTGCTTTTGGTCTGTACTCCTAGTTTAGTAAGATTCTTTCTCATAGTGGTAATATACTACATACACTTACCATACAATAGTAAGTAGAGATGGGGGATAGAAACTTTATTTCTCTATGCTCACTTTGCACCTTTCTAGTAATCCTCTATATATTGACCTACTTTATCCTTTTTATCCTCAATATCGTTTTTCATCCCAGATGATGTCTATAAAAGACGTTTTCAATATCCTACAATTATGCTTGGTTGAAGCTCTCTCACTCCTTGTTTTGCATAAAATATGATGGTACTTGATGTGGCTTGTGTTGTTGACATTGGAAAAAACGTGCTTATATACAATTTCAACTAAAGGTACTTTAGCTCAATTAGAAGAGTTAAGAGACATTTCAAACTATGTCTTGCAATAAAATGGTGCTCCATTCAGTCAAAGGAAATCCCTTTATATGACTCTTGACCTCGATCTTTTAAATTTATGGGAAATTTCTTAATAGAAGTTTCAGCTTTATTTGTAAAACATCCATGAGGTTCAATCTAGATTAGGAAGCATAATTTCTTGAAGTTGCATTATTCACGACATAAGTACATTATGTAGTTGAAATTTCCTTAGAAGAGATATAATATCCAAGCCTATTTTTGGAAAAATTGTTGGGGTGATGGATGTCAAGGGCATCACTATAGATCACTTGTTTGATGCTACAACAAATAGATGGAAATGGATGTTGACTTATTGTAAATAGAATTGTTACCAACACTTCACCTTACTCTACACCAAGATGTCTATCACCATACCTACAACAAGTATGCAACTACCATGCGCTATTAAATTTTCGGAATTTACTTCAATCTGATCTAGGATCTTAACTGAGAGAACAACATGTACAACATATCTACAGCATATCAATCATGGACACAATAATGCAAGCACACAAGAGACATATATTTTACTTGGGGAAAACCATAAAGGTGAAAAACCCGAATAACTTCCTCAGAGATAGATAGAGCAATGATACAATGAGAATACAAGAGATAGTCTTCTCCTAGCAGTAGAGCCTCCTCCTCCACAAGTGCACCACTCTCCCAAGTGTGAGTCAGAGAATAGAATGTGTAAAATGAGAGAGACACACTCTCTATTTATACACTAACTTGACTTGACCTTTACTCAACTAGGTCGGCCTCAACTTAACCACTTAACATAATGCTGACTGAGCTGACCCCCACGAGGGTGGTCTAATAACCCTTTGACCCACACGGACGACCCCCAATAGGGTGTTCTAATAACCCTTTGACCCACATGACTTATACAGGGCCGACCCCAACAAGGTGGTCTAATAACCCATCAAGTATAAGTTACGACACTTACAATATAAATGATGACACTTCCGTATAGAGGAATAATAACATCTCTATAGGAATACAAACACTTCCGTATAGAGGAATAATACCATTTCTATAGGAGTACAAAATACATATATGAAATACATTCCGAAGTTACATATACATCAACATGCGCATCACATCCTAATCAATATATTTAAGTACTAAATTCAAAGAATTACAATGCAAGGTGTTTGAAATAATTGTGGATATTTAGTTTCCACAATGAGAAGCAATGCATCCATTATTCCCTATTTACTTCCCTACCAATTTTTAAGGGTTTCGATCTTTTATCTACTATGGTTTACCACAAAAATAATACCCATGATAGTGTGGGGTATAAGCATGTGGGGTATAAACATGGTTACTTTCATGAATGGGAGAAAAAATATGTTTTAATTCCTGCAATGGTGGAGGAATTTTCCTAGCCTCCAAGCTGATGTGCTTATAGGGTGGCTCTAGAGGAATGGGATTGCACTCAATGGATTTGATGCTCCACATCTAGTGGAGGTGGATACATAGTGCATGGGTTCAATGTGACAAATACAAGATGAGATTCTTCCATGTGAAATAGGAGAGGGGGGATTGCAGTGCGAGACTCAATCAATGGTGATGATGCACCCATCAAGAGGGCATTTAATGATGTAAAAGAGTAAAGACACCATAGAATTAATGGAATATATATAATTGCATTCAAGGAAGATATTGTATTTTACGAGGATAATCATGATTGCGACATCAATCAAAATTGAAATGTTAATAACCCTGCCAAATCTACCAAATGTATTACTTGAATTCTTTTGTAGTGTCCCAAGCTTGGAGGAATTTTCCCACCTAAGTAATTTTTTCTTAAATCCATAAAACTCAGAATTTTAGGCCTTCCAAGAGTGATTGGCATGATACTTGTAAAATGGTTTTGAAATAAATCTATCTCAGTTAAACTAGAGCAATCACCCAATCCCCAACCGAATTCAACCAATGTGCCAAACGCGTGTGGAAAATGGGCAGTTGATGAACTTACCAAATTTCTTGACATTGTGAGGCTATTGGAGTATCCTTTGCTACCACTACATCCTCTTCTTGATTCTGGATGAAATGAGGGATAGCATGAGATCCTCTTATCTCCCCTGTCTCCTCTACTCAGATCTTTGCAAATGGAACCCACGATTCGGGTTAACTATGCAAATGGAACCCGCGGTCATCTCCCAGGTTATTTATGCGAATGGAACCCGCAGTCTCCTAGGTTATTTGTGCAAATGGAACCATCGAACTCATTTGTGGCCTCCTCAACCTCCTATATGACCTCCTCAACCTCCTCTGCAACTCCCTCAACCTCCTCCACGACTGCCTCGGTGACCTGTATGATCTCCTCAGTGATGGCCTATGCGACCTCTAGTATTGGTTCTTGTAGGGTAGGTAAGTGAAATGTGTTCATGCGGGCTGGGAGGGAGGTAAGTTCTATATTTTGAAATGTTTTTTTTAATGTGAATTATGTCTATTATTGTTTTTTGTTTTTTATTTTGTTTTGTTTATTATTGTTTTATGTTTTTTATTATTATTTATATTTATTGTTTTTTATTATAGTTAGTATTTATGTATTATTATTTATTTATTTATATATGTATGCAAATGTGTGTGTATAAAACCTAAAGTAAATAATACAATTAAGTTTGAAAATAAATTTTGATTAAAAAAACATATTAAAATTGTAATGATGATGCCAGTGATGATGATGCTAACAACAACGATGTCAATGACAATCATCATAATCATCATCACCACCATCCTGATCATCATCATTAACGTCATCATCATGATAATTATCATTGCCATCATTATCATCATCATCATCAGGAACATCATCGTCATCATAAGAATCATCATCGTCGCCAGTAATCATCATGATCATCATCACAAACAACACCATCGTCGTCGTCATCATCATCATTATTAGTGATGATGATGATGATGATGATGATAATTAAATCATTGACGTCATTGTAGTCAACATGACCATCATCGCAACTTTCAACACTTTCGACTAATCAGATTTAACTGGCCCCTCATAGATAATCAATGAGACCACAATCCTATAAATCTTTTTCTCATTTTCCCATTGGGTGTGTCTTACAAAGACATTACAAAACATAATATGGAAGCATAATCTAATATTATTTTAATCATAATTCATCACAGCAAACTCATCAACGTTGTGTGCGCATCCAAATGGTCATAAGTGTGTACAACAATTTCATCATGTTTGTGCCTCCAAACGGTCACAATCAAACAAACTCATCAATGGGTGCACATCCAAATGGTCATAAGTGTGTACAACATTTTCATCATATTTGTGCATCCAAACGGTCACAATCACAATGTCTCTTTCGATCAGTTTTGACTCCCGAGTCCCTACATAGATTGTCACTATTTTGGACGACGATTTTCCTTCCTTCATTTTAATACTATGCAATTTACAAGTAGTTGCTAAGTGCTAAGTTTCCATAGTTATAAACAACCATGCAACATATTTTCAACATAAATGGACTATATTTCTCTTGTTCAAGCTTACGTAGAGTCTAGTAAATAAACACAATGCACTTTCACACATTGGGCAAATATTGTTGTCCTTGAGCATAAACTTTACGTTAATATGTTTAACTTTACGTTAATAGTGTAGCTTTCAACAAGGAAGAGTTGCGTTGGTTATGCATGTAATAGCACTAACAATAGCCAAAGTGATATAAAAAGTTAGAAACAAATTTGTTTCAAGCTCAGTTGCTATCATGATATATTTGTTTGTAGTTGTTCAGATTCAACTGGCATATTGTCTTAACCCAGCCTGTATTCTGGGTCTCAAATTTGGACAACCAACATTATGGTCTTTGGTAAATGCGCATTGAAATATTTTCGTTATGTGCCTGCAAAGTGAATTCCATCCAAATGATATTTGTGTTGGCAGGGTTTTAGTACGTTCTTGGAAAGTGCATTAGATAAAACAAGATTTGCAAAATCTTTTTTATATATATTTTGATATTTTCAATAGAACCCGTTAGATATCCGACATCCTCAGGCATATATGATGTCGGATATCTGACGTCCTCAAGCATAATAGTCCGTCAGATATCCGACGGAAAATTATATCAATTGAAAAAAATATATGAAATTTCATAATTTTGAAGGTGAAATCCTACGACACAGTCCTTTTCGTCGGATGCCGTTGGATTTTCTCATTGGATTTTGGGTTCAAATATTGTAGTGAGAATAAACAAGATCTACTTCCTCATCACCACTTGAGCTTCATGAAGTTGGTCCAAGCAAGAAGAAAGAAGAAGATGAGGTTCATTTGCAAGAACCTCATTTTCTTGTAGGGTCTGTCATGTCCCAAATTTGGCATTCGGTCACAATGGCCTAATCACATTAGCCCTATTCATTAGAGTTTGTCAAATTGATGCTAAAGGTCAAATAATTGCCAAGGAGGAAAATTACTAGTTTCCTAGGTTTGGGGTGGAAGCTTTGGGATTTGGAATAATGGGGATAATAAATGATGTTTCAACATTCGAATGGAATAAATATTTAATAAAGGAGATAAATAAATATATACAAGTGAAAATCAAAGTGGCATTTCATGATGAAGACACATGGAGGAAGTGGGACCCACATATGGCTAGATTTCCCCACTACATTTAGCATCATTCTCTCACCAATTCGAATTCAAGGTGAATGGTAACAAACTTGGGGGAGTCCAAAAGGTATTATTCATTGCATGACTCATCCAAGGTCGAAATATATAGGAAGAGTAACTCCCATGGAAGAAGAAGAGGCAATTTGGAGCTAGTGAGACACTTGGGCTAGATTCCCTAGCTCTATGACAACAATCATGAAGATGCTATGACACCTATGACACAAATCAGACCTGAAGGCTGAAATATGACATATATGACATGTCAGGGCTAAAAATAGACTCCAAGAGGGTTCTCAAGGGTGTTAGGGCAGCTAAGATGCTTCCACGTGTGATTTGGTGGAAGTGGGAGACTAGGAATTGTTGTACAAGTGGCGTTCTTTGGAATCTCTTCCCAACTTGAGTTGGCATGAGTCTCTTGGAAGGAATTCGACCCATGGAGGACATTATAAGTTTATAAATGTCAATAAAAAAGAATGAAACCAGCTTTTGATCACTTGTAGAATTTGCAATTACATTTGTGAAGAGGGAGAGCTAGTGGATGACTAGTTTCTTGCCTTAGCCAATTTCGAGGGTGAAAGATTCCCATCCAAGTTGGTAATTGGAAAGTCCATTCAGACCTTTCATTTGGAGCTTTAATGGAGTCTTTATTTGCAGGTGTAAGCTACAGGGCAGCTCATGGTTTCTTCTATTGCAGCTCACTCCTTCAACCATTTCCAGTTTTGATGGCATATTCTTGATCCTTGAGGGAGGAAATTTTTGGTGAGATATTGTACTCTTTGGGGAATCTTTTAATGCCACATTTCTTTTTTAATATGAAGTAAATACTCTGTTACTCATCTCCAAAAAATTTCAAGTCGAAATTCCAAGTAGAAATGTATAAATCTCATTTTTAATGGAAGAACAATGTCATTTCCCCACTACCTTGTTGTGAGCCAATGTATTGATGATGATTTCGAATGAATGGATGATTCTCTGATATATTTGTGGTCAATATAATTACATGGATGTCTTCTACAAGTTTCATGTACTGTACTTGAGCATTTGAAGCATTTTTACTCAGTATAGTTGTATTGGGACGTGAAATAGTGCCATTTTCCCAAGGGTCGAATTGGGGATTTTTGCAGTTGAATGGGAGAGGGTGAAAATAGTTGTAATAAACCATTAATGGTGCATATGATACCTTAATAACATACTTAACACATTACATACCTCTTTTCATAAATTTGAGTGGGTTTGGAGGCATTTGGGAAGCCATTTTCAGTACTTACCTCAGGGGGATTTGAACCCCAAATTACTAGTTGCATACTTGGTCTAGAATCTTAAGAGAGTTTTCAGAGGTCTTTTGGTGGCCATATATCATCCCTGAACATCATATTCAAGTCCTAATATCATTAATACACCTTCCTTGAAGATTTGAAGGCATTTCAAGTCAATTTGAGACCTAGAGACCAATACTAGTCAAAGGGAAATCACTAGTAAAGTTACCTACATTGACCATAATTGAAAGAGGATTTGCAGAAGTATTTTAAAGGTCCAAAGGCATCCCTGAAACAAATATTTATGTTCTAATATCATTCATATACCTTCTCAGAAGATTTGGGATCATTTGGGGCAAATTTGGGACCTAGAGATCAAAACTAGTCAAAGGTCGAACTAGGGAAAAAAAGTGGAAAATTGCCCTTTTAATAAAATTCCTAACAAGGGACATTACAGTGGTATCAGAGCATGGTCCTTGCACCTGTGGATTAGGTACATACATTCAAGAATAATAGGCAGCCATGTCTTACTATAATGATGAATCCTATGAGTACAATTCTTATGAGGAATATGCAGATGCTTATGAGCAATATGAAGCAGAATGTGAATGGTACAAGGAAGAGATGCCATCATGCAACACTTCTTACAATTTCAAGAGAAATGAATATTATTCTTATGACTTTAAATCTGATGAATATGAGTGTGTCACACCAACCAAGGATAATTCTATGAGTGAGTTCCAAAGATGGAGAGCAAAATATAAAACCTTGCTGCAACAATATCAAAAATATCAAGAATATCTTGCTTTTAGCAAAAATACACAAAATGCCATGTCTTTTGAGTACTATGTTGAACATGTTTTTGAAAATAGGCCCAAAAATGAAGATTTGGATTTAGTGAAGAAAGGTTTATGCCCTTCTTGTAAAAACCCTTGGAGCGAGTATCATATATGTGTGCATGAAATGATGTCCTCCTTGAGGAGATCTTTTGAGATTTATTCAAGAAGGGATTCTAAATATACTGATCCTGAGGAAAACAAGGGGCAAAATGAATCAGCTTGCTTGAAGGAGAAAAATGAAGAGGCATCACAAGAGCATGAAGAAGATTCTACTGAAAATATGGAAGATCATTTCGAGACACCTTCTAGCTTAGACATGAACCAAAGAGCATCTACTGATGGATGCTTAAACTATGAAGGAGTACCTACTGATGGGTGCTCACACCTCTATGTTGGTGACATAGAGATCACTTTTGAAAGTGTTGCTGCAAGGCCAAGTTCCATTAAGCATGATAATGAAGACCTTGTAGCAGTTGAAGAAGAACCAAGATCAACTTCCCCATCACCACTTGAGCTTCATGAAGTTGGTCCAAGCAAAAATGAAGAAGATGAGGAGGTTCATTTCCAAGAGCCTCATTTTCTTGAAGGTTCCTTAAAGATGAATGAAAAGAATATCCAAGAGTCCCTCAGCATTCTCCATGACACTCAAGCATTGGTGTCAAATTCTTGTTGGAGAGCTACTTCATTGGAGGAAACATCCTTCATTGAAGACATGGAGAAGATTCAAAGAGCAATGTGCAACATCAAAGGTAATTTCATGTCTTTGATTTTTGATAGAAACCATTTGTTTGAGCTTAATGAGTTGTTACATGATGCATACTTGAAGAATAATGAGGATATTCATAAGCTCACAATTCAAAATGAGCAACTTCTTGAAAAGTTGCAAGATACTTGTTTTTCCTCGTATGTTTCAGATTGTCAAATGGTAGATTATTTGGAGGATTCTCATGACATGGTGGATCATGAGAAATGTGGGAATTTGAATGTTCTTAATGTGTTTGAAGATGAACTTGAAGAGATCCAAACGCTTGATGTGGTGGAAGAGGAACTTGCATTGTCTTTTGATGAAGGTTATGCAATTTTTAAAGAAGAGCATGATTCCTCTACATTGGAACCAATCTATGACAAAGGTTTCCCACTTTTGAAGGAGCTGCATGATACTACCCACATGGCTACTTTCCATGATGAAAATTCTGCATTTTTTTATCATTTGGGTGAGTTAGTTCATTCTCCTACATCCTACAATTCCATGTTTTGCAGTATTAGTCTCAATGAAGTATGGGTGAAAGGGTTCTTTTTGATGGTGCCACATGAGGAGTATGGAACTCCTAGATTTACCTTTTATGATGACATTGTTGGAGCACATTCTTCTACACATTTGAAGCAACATTATTTGTCACTTTATGATGATGCAAATCTACATGGATGCACCTATGATAAGCATTTGAGTCACTTGAAGACTCATGGTTTTTCTTACTCAACATTTGATTCATTTGATGTTGGACGAACTTCATCCAACACTTGGGAGAATAGATTTATGATTGGAGAACATTTTTGTTGCAAGACACATACTTTGTTATATCTTTATGACTCTCACATTCAGGGATGTATGGGTGAGACTTCTTTGAGTCATTTGAAGTCTCCTTGTTTTTTCTGCTCACTATTTGGTTCAGATTTTAGTGGAGATTCTTCATTCACTTCTTGGATGAAAGAATACATGGTTGAATATTTTGATGCATATCACATCCTTTTGGAGCAGCATTATAGGACATGGGATCCTCACCTATGTCATTGGAGTAGATTTGATTGGTCACTTGAAGCTTGTATGCACTTGGAAAATGGTGGTCTACTTGCTTGGAGGTATAAGCACTTTCATGACTCTTTGATGAAGCATATCCTTGATGTACATTTTCATTATGTTGTTATGTACTTTGATGATATATATTTGGTACTCTTTATGTTTGGAATGATGCATACAAGAAAATGGGATCCAGGAATCCTCTTAACTAATGGTGTGGGTTGGAGAGCACTCTTAATTATTGGGGTGCAATACAAGCAATGGGACCCTGGAATAATTTTTATCTCATTGGTTTCAAATTTTTTTGGGGGAAACAAGCAGTATGGGAGATGGATTTCCCCACTTAATAAAGTGATTTTTATCAGAGTAGTGCAGCAGCAAGCATGGTGGTTCCTCTCTAAAATCTTCATGGAAACTCAAAGACTCAAGGTTGGGCAATTCAATGGCAACTTCAAAGAATTATACAGAAAGCAGGTTCTTCAACACCCATGTTTAAAATTGCTTGAGGACAAGCAATATTGGGAAGGGAGGATTTGTCATGTCCCAAATTTGGAATTGGGTCACAATGGCCTAATCACATTATCCCTATTCATTAGAGTTTGTCAAATTGATGCTAAAGGTCAAATAATTGCCAAGGAGGAAAATTACTAGTTTCCTAGGTTTGGGGTGGAAGCTTTGGGATTTGGAATAATGGGGATAATAAATGATGTTTGAACATTAGAATGGAATAAATATTTAATAAAGGAGATAAATAAATATATACAAGTGAAAATCAAAGTGGCATTTCATGATGAAGACACATGGAGGAAGTGGGACCCACATATGGCTAGATTTCCCCACTACATTTGGCATCATTCTCTCACCAATTCGAATTCAAGGTGAATGGTAACATACTTGGGGGAGTCCAAAAGGTATTATTCATTGCATGACTCATCCAAGGTCGAAATATAGAGGAAGAGTAGCTCCCATGGAAGAAGAAGAGGCAATTTGGAGCTAGTGAGACACTTGGGCTAGATTCCCTAGCTCTATGACAACAATCATGAAGATGCTATGACACCTATGACACAAATCAGACCTGAAGGGTGACATATGACATATATGACATGTCAGGGCTAAAAATAGACTCCAAGAGGGCGCTCAAGGGTGTTAGGGAAGCTAATATGCTTCCACATGTGATTTGGTGGAAGTGGGAGACTAGGAATTGTTGTACAAGTGGCGTTATTTGGAATCTCTTCCCAACTTGAGTTGGCATGAGTCTCTTGGAAGGAATTCGACCCATGGAGGACATTAGAAGTTTATAAATGTCAATAACAAAGAATGAAACCAGATTTTGATCATTTGTAGAATTTGCAATTGCATTTGTGAAGAGGGAGAGCTAGTGGATGACTAGTTTCTTTCCTTAGCCAATTTCGAGGGTGAAAGATTCCCATCCAAGTTGGTAATTGGAAAGGAAATTCAGACCTTTCATTTGGAGCTTTAATGGAGTCTTTATTTGCAGGTGTAAGCTACAGTGCATCTCATGGTTTCTTCTATTTCAGCTCACTCCTTCAACCATTTCCAGTTTTGATGGCATATTCTTGATCCTTGAGGGAGGGCGTTTTTGGTGAGCTATTGTACTCTTTGGGGGAGCTTTTAATGCCCCATTTCTTTTGTAATATGAATTAAATACTCTATTCCTCATCTCCAAAAAGTTTCAGGTCGAAATTCCAAGTAGAAATGTATAAATCTCATTTTTAATGGAAGAACAATGCCATTTCCCCACTACCTTGTTGTGAGCCAATGTATTGATGATGATTTCGAATGAATGGATGGTTCTCTGATATATTTGTGGTAAATATAATTCCATGGATGTCTTCTACAAGTTTCATGTACTGTACTTGAGCATTTGAAGCATTTTTACTCAGTATAGTTGTATTGGGAGGTGAAATAGTGCCATTTCCCCAAGGGTCGAATTGGGGATTTTTGCAGTTGAATGGGAGAGGGTGAGAACAGTTGTAATAAATCATTAATGGTGCATATGAGACCTTAATAACATAATTAACACATTACATACCTCTTTTCATAAATTTGAGTGGGTTTGGAGGCATTTGGGAAGCCATTTTCAGTACTTACCTCAGGGGGATTTGAACCCCAAATTACTAGTAAAATTGCATACTTGGTCTAGAATCTTAAGAGAATTTTCAGAGGTCTTTTGGTGGCCATATATCATCCCTTAACATCATATTCAAGTCCTAATATCATTAATACACCTTCCTTGAATATTTGAAGGCATTTCAAGTCAATTTGAGACCTAGAGACCAATACTAGTCAAAGGGAAATCACTAGTAAAGTTACCTACATTGACCAGAATTGAAAGAGGATTTGCAGAAGTATTTTAAAGGTCCAAAGGCATCCCTGAAACAAATATTTATGTTCTAATATCATTCATATACCTTTTCAGAAGATTTGGGATCATTTGGGGCAAATTTGGGACCTAGAGATCAAAACTAGTCAAAGGTCAAACTAGGGAAAAAAAGTGGAAAATTGCCCTTTTAATAAAATTCCTAACAAGGGACATTACAGGGTCCTTGAATATGGATGAAAAGAAGATTCAAGAGGCCTTGAAGACTCTCCATGACACTCAAGCATTGGTGTCAAATTCTTGTTGGAGAGCTACTTCATTGGAGGAGACATCCTTCCTTGAAGACATGGAGAAGATTCAAGGAGCAATGTGCAACATCAAAGGTAATTTCATGTCTTTGCTTTTTGATAGAAAAAATTTGTTTGAGCTTAATGCATACTTGAAGAATAATGAGGATATTCATAAGCCCAAAATTCATAATGAGCAACTTCTTGGGAGGTTGCAAGATACTTGTTCTTCCTCCTATGTTTCAATTTGTCATATGGTAGATGGCTTGGAGGATATTCTCATGACATGGTGGATCATGAGAAACATAGAAATATGCATGTTCTGGATGTGTTTGAAGATGAGCTTGATGAGATCCAAGCACTTAATGTGGTGGAATAGGAACTTGATTTGCCTCTTGATGATGGTTATGCACTTTTTGAAGAAGTGCATGATTCCTCTAACTTGGAACCAACATATGAGAAAAGTGTTAGAAAAAAAAGATCACAGAGCAATAACAATAAACAAAAATGCAAATATAATCACACACACATTACAAGAGAGACACAGATATATCGTGGTTCACCCCAACTTGGGCTACATCCACACTGAATTTGCCAATCCTTATTATTATTACCATCCAGCAAGGTGAAGGGATACAACCTGGAACACAACCACTGCACTTCCTCTTCACTATCTCACAGTCTCTCTCCTGATCTTAGAGATCTTTACAATGCATAAAACCTAATACATCTTACCCTAGCTGTATTACAATGTCTTTCTTTTATAGGGGAAATACAATAAGAAAATACCACGGGATACCCAAAAAACCATGGGTCCACAAAACAGCTAGTGAAAACAGCCCCAAAATTACAGAATGGGTGTACAGTCCTCCGGGGTGCATAGCTAAGAAAATATCATCTATGAGACTGGAAGATCTAGCTCCACAACCAACAATCTCCCACTTGGAGACTGATCACAGCAACTCCACCGCTACTACACTTGCTGTACTTAGACTTGGAAAATTTCTCCTCTTCACCTTCATGCTAGAAGGCCAACTGAAGCTGAGCAAGAACTCAGTTTCTCTTTGGTCACTACCTTTGTGAACATGTCTGCAGGATTATGGCTAGTATGTATCTTTTCCAGCTTCAACAGTTCATCTTTTAGAACAGAGCATATGAAATGGTACTTGAGCTATATATGTTCAGTCCTAGAATGCAATGCTGAGTTCTTTACAAAATGAATGGCAATTTGGCTGTCACTATACAACTTGCTATCCTTTTGCTTCTTACCCACTTCCTCCATAAACCTCTGCAACCAAATCATCTCTTTACTAGCCTTTGTAATAGCAAAATACTCTGCTTCCATTGTTGAAAGTGCAACAACCTTTTGCAGTTTCAAAATCCAGCTTACTGCTGTTCCACCTATAGTAAACACATACCCTGTGGTGCTCCTCCTACTATCCTTATCACCTGCCATATCTGCATCAACATATCCTTGTAGAACAGTGTTTGAACCTCCAAAAAATAATTCCTGAGTGGTGGTACCTCTCAAATACCTGAGAATCCACTGTACTACCCTCCAATGTCCTTTACCTGGATTGTTCATATATCTGCTCACAACTCCCACTACATGTGAAATATCTGGTCTTGTGCACACCATGGCATACATCAAGCTGCCAACTGCTGATTGATAGGGAATCTTGGATATGTAATCTATCTCTTCCTGTGTCTTGGGACACATTTCCTTACTTAGACTTAAATGGCTGGCCAACGGTGTACTTACTGGTTTTGCATTCTGCATTCTAAACCTCTCCAACACCTTTTGTAGGTTCTCACTCTGAGACAATGTCAATTTGTGATTTTTTCGGTCTTTCGTTATTCTCATACCAAGGATTTGCTTTGCAGCACCCAAATCCTTCATTGCAAATGAATTAGCTAGCTTCCTTTTGAGCACATTTATATTCTGCATGTTAGACCCCACAACAAGCATGTCATCCACACACAATAACAAGATAATATATCTTTCATTGTCTAGCTTCTTGAAATAAACACAGTGGTCAGAATGGCATCTACTATAACCTTGTTTTGTCATAAACTTGTCAAATTTTAAATACCACTGCCTTGGAGCTTGCTTCAAGCCATACAAACTCTTTTTCAACCTGCATACCAAATCCTCCTTACCTTTGACCTCATACCCTTGTGGCTGCTGCATATATATCTCTTCCTCCAAATCCCCATGGAGAAAGGCTGTTTTTACATCTAACTGTTCAAGATGCAAATATTCTACTGCAACTAGAATTAAGATAGTCCTAATTGAAGTCATATTAACAACATGAGTAAATATTTCATCAAAATCAATACCTTTCTTCTGTGCAAACCCCTTTACAACAAGTCTGGCCTTGTACCGCTTCTTACCTCCTTCTTCTTCCTTCAACTTGTAAATCCATTTTTTCTGTAATGCTCTTTTACCTGCAATAAACTGAACCAGATCCCAAGTCTGGTTTCCTACCAATGAGTCCATCTCCTCATTCATGCCTTGCTCCCACTTCTTTCTAGTTTCCACCTGCATTGCTTCTTCATAACATTCTGGTTCACCAGCATCAACCATCAACAAATAATACATTGAAGGAGAGCATCGTTCATGGAGTCTACTTAACCTGGTAGATCTTCTTACAGCAGTAGGAGTTTCAGGAACTTGTTGTTGTTCTTGATTTTCTAGCACCTTTGGAACTTCATTTCAAGTAATTCTATCAAGTACTGTGTACTATGTGTTTTTCTTTTCATGTTTCTTTCCCTGCAACTGATCTTTATACATGACCTTTTCATTGAATATGACATCTCTACTTCTAATGATTTTTTGATTTTCATAATCCCATAAATGATAACCGAAATCATCAACCCCATATCCAATAAAGGTACATTTCTTGGATTTAGCTTCAAGCTTTGTTCTATTTTCTTTATCAATATGGACAAATGCTTCACAACCAAACGTTTTCAGAAATGAGTAGTTTACCTTTTTATTTGTCCATGCCTCCTCTAGAATACCACCATCCAAAGCACTTGAAGGTCATCTATTTATTAAATAAACAACAGTATTTATAGCATCCGCCCAAAACTATAAGGGCAATCCTGCATGTAGTCTCATACACCTTGCACGCTCCATGATCGTTCTGTTCATCCTTTCTGACACAATTTTTTTGTGGTGTTTATGGGACTGTCTTCTCTCTATGAATCCCATGGTATGAACAGTAACTATCAAACTCCTTTCCGCAGTACTCACCTCCATTATCAGATTTGAGACACTTCAACCTTTTCCTTGTCTCATTCTCAACCAAAGATTTCCACTTCTTAAAAGTAGCAAACACATCAGATTTCTGTCTAATGCAATAAACCCAAGTTTTCCTAGTTGCATCATCAATAAATGTAACATAATAATGAGAGCCACCAAGATATTGTACCTAATCCAGTCCCCATACATCTATATGCACTAGCTCTAACTTTTCATTCTTCTTCTGTTTCCCAACCCTGAGAAATCTAACTCTCTTATGTTTTCCATAAACAAAGTTTTCACAGAATTCCAAACTTACCTGCTTCAAATTTGGCAACAAATTCCTTGAGTGGAGAATCTGCATCCCCTTCTCACTCATGTGGCCAAGCCTATGATGCCACAATGTTGTATCTGTTCCTGTGGAAGGTAAAGAGATAGAATGGTCAGTATTATGAGGACATAAATAAAACATACCTATCCTATCTCCTTTTGCTATCACCATTGATCCTTTAGTGATCTTCCACCACTTTTCTCCAAATGTAGATAGACAGCCCCCATCTCCCAACTGCCCCGTTGAGATCAGATTTCTTTTCATAGTAGGAATATGCCTAACATCTTTCAACATCCAGTCAATTCCATTCTTAACTTTTATCCATACCTTACCCGTTCCAACAATTTTACATGGCTCATCATCACCCAATAAAACATGTCCAAAATCGCTAGGAACATACTCATGAAAGTATTTCCTATGGGGTGTAGCATGACATGAAGCTCCTGAATCTACCACCCAATAATCACTAGTATTATCTAATGCAAAAATCAAAGCATCTTATAACACATCACCTGCTACATTTTCTTCCTAGGTAGTTTCCTTCTGTGCATCTCCTTTCTTCTTTAGAGATCTGCAGTCTTTCTTCAGATGTCCTTTCTTTCCACAGTTCCAACACTCTATCTTTCCCAGTCTAGACTTGGATCTGCCCATTTTAGACTTCCCACGATTACCTTGGCTCTTTCCTCTCTCCTTTTGTCTTCCCCTGGTATCCATGGTCAACGCATTACCTGATGCCTCATCTATGCTTTTTTTTCACATTTCCTCGCTAAGAATAACACCAATAACATCATCAAATTTCAAGGTGTTTTAACTAGAGACAGAGTTACTTACAGCCATGACCAAGCTATTCCAGCTTTCTGGCACTGAACACAAGATTAGAAGAGCCCTAACCTCATCATCAAAGTTCACACTTACAAAACTTAGCTGATTTGTAACCATATTAAACTCAATTAAATGATCAGTAACAGATCCACCTTCAGACATCTTCATATTAAATAAATGCTTCATTAAAAATACCTTGTTGGAGGCCGAGGGTTTTTCATACAGCTTACCCAGTGCGCTCATCAAACCCTCCGTTGTCGTTTCTTTTGAGATATTGAAAGCCACCGATTAATCCAAGCTTAGCCGTATTGTTCCCAGAGCCTTTCTGTCAAGAACCTCCCATTCTTCGTCCTTCATAGCCGCCGACTGCTTTGCTCTTCGTTCCAACAGTAGGAATAGATCCTTCTGGTACAGATAGTCCTCCATTTGCATCTTCCATAACTGGAAGTTTTCGCCATTAAACTTCTCGACCTTAAACTTTCCTTCTTCTGCCATTGCTCCCACTCGAACCAGAAACCCTAGCTTCCTGCGGGTTTATCTGCCAAATAAACCTTTGGCTCTAATACCAATTGTTAGAAAAACAGGATCGCAGAGCAATAACAATAAACAAAAATTCAAATATAATCACACACACATTACAAGAGCGACACAAATATATCATGGTTAACCCAAACTTGGGCTACTTCCACATTGAATTTGCCAGTCCTTATTATTATTACCGTCCAGCAAGGTGAAGGGATACAACCTGCAGCGCAGCCGCTGCACTTCCTCTTTACTGTCTCACAGTCTCTCTCCTGATATTAGAGATCTTTACAATGCATAAAACCTAATACATCTTACCCTAGTCATATTACAATGTCTTTCTTTTATAGGGGAAATATAATGGGAAAATACAACGGGATACCCAAAAAACCATGGGTCCACAAAACAGCTGGCGAAACTAGCCCCAAAAGATGCATAATGGGTGTACAGTCCTCCGGGGTGCACATCTAAGACAATATCATCTATGAGACTAGAATATTTGGCTCCACAAGCAACCAAAAGTTTTACACTTTTGAGGGTGGTGCATGATCCTATCCCTATGGATCCTTCAGATGATGAAATTTCAGCACTTTTTTTATCATTTGGGTGAGTTTGTTCATTCACCTACATCATACACTTCCATATTTTGTAGCATTCATCCTAATGAAGTATGGATGAAAGGGTTCTTTCTGATGGTGCACCATGAGGAGTACGAAGCTCCTATCTCCCCTTTTGATGATGGCATGACTAGAGCACCTTATTCTTTACATTTGCAATATCATCCTTTGTTACCTTATGATGATACACATCTACATGGATGCACCTATGATGTTCACTTGAGTCACTTGAATACTCATGATTTTTCTTGCTCCTTGCTTAGTTCATTTGATGTTGGAGGAAATTCATTCAATACTTGGGTGAAGAGATTTATGATTGGAGCACATTCTTATTGGAAGCCACCTCCTTTGCTACTTTTTATGACTCACATTCATGGGTGTATGGATGAGACTTATTTCGGCCACTTGAAGTCTCCTTGTTTTCTTTGCTCCTTACTTGGTTCATATTTTTGCGGAGGTTCTTCAATAACTTCTTGGATGAAAGAACACATGGCTAATTATTTTGATGCATCTTACATCCTTCTGGAGCATCATTATAAGACATGGGATGCTCATCTATCTCATTGGACTAGATTTGGTTGGTCACTTGATACGTGTATCCACATGGCACATGATGATCTACTTACTAGGATGTACAAGAACATTCATGATTCTTTGATGAGGTACCTTCTTGAGGTACATTTGGACGTTGTTGTTATGTACTTTGATGATCTATCTTTTGAACTCATGATGTTTGTAAGGATGAAATACAAGCAATGGGATCCTGGTATTGCTTAGTTTCATCTCACTTGGAGCAACAGTTCGATTGTTGGTTTCAGACGAAAAACCAACCTTCATTTGTTTGAGTTCATCTTTGTACATCAGTGTTCCAGTTTCCAATGTGGGAGACCTTTTGAGAGATGGATTTAGTTTTCACATGCTTGGTTTTCATGGCATTTCATAGTATACATTTCACACCATGCATGTATCATACTCATTTGGGACCCTGGGATCATTTTTGGACTCATTGGTTTCAATTTTTTGGCGGTAGCAAGCATTATAGGAGATTGAGTCACCACTTGAGAAGGTGATTGTAATCAAAGTAGTGTAGAATCAAGCATGGTGGTTCCTCTCTGAAAATATCTTGGAATATTGAAGACTCAAATTTTGGCAACTCAGTGGCAACTTCAAAGAATTATACAATGAGAAAAGGGGTTGAAAGTTCAGAAAGAGTTTCCAAAATATGAAAGAGGTAAAGATTAATTGTGAAAATTTTGTTTTGATGCATTTAATTAATCTTTTGGTGTTTAGTGGTGATGTCACAGGAGATATCAATATGAAAAAAAAAATCCAAATCTCTTTACTTTTGCAAACAAACAATTGCAGTACATGAGTGCCACTACTCAAAGTTTTGGAAGGAAAGCAGGTTTTTCAACATCCATGTTTGAAATTGCTTGAGGACAAGCAATCTTGGGTGGGGAGGACTGTTATGTCCTTAATTAAATAATTTTCAGATAAACAAATAAGTTGGCCTATCCAATTCCTAAGGGTTATGTGGGAAAACTAAAATATTGGGATTTAACCCCAAGCCATAGTTTCTCATGGAAATTCGAAATTCTAAATTGATGGTGGAAAATAGGCAAATCAATTATGGAGAAATTGTTAATTTCTCCAAACTGAAGTGGCATGGGGGCCTAGTTGGACTTGGGGGTACATAAGTGGATATGTGGGGTCCACATGAGGGAATATTCCTCCTTCACACATGAAACCATCCTCAAATTCGAATTTGGAGGGATAAGTAACTCCCATGGGGAAGGTGAAGAGTCACAAGGCTATTTTTAGTCAATGACAGAATCTATGACAACATATGACATCTATGGAAACTTATGACAAGAACCAGGTCCTATGATAACTTATAACAACCTATGACATGTTGCAGGTCCTAAATTTAGCCAAGGAGGTCGCTAGAGGAAAAGGGTGGGCCCACATGCTAATGTAACTTCCACAAAATCATGCTAAGCCTCTCAAATTTGAATTTCCAAGGTAGATGGAGTTATTATTTGGCCAAATAACATTAGAGAGGAATTAAATGAGTGCTAATGTGTCATTCTTTGATAAAAATAAGATTTATTAATATTTTATTGAATATTTGTGAGAGAATTCTAGAATGAGGGGGAAATGCTCCATGAAGATTTATAAAAGGGACGGAGACACTTGTGAAAGGGATTTTGTATCATTGTTGTTTTTTTTCACTCTTGGAGAGCTTATATTTTCCATTGCATGGTGGGTGTTTACCTTCCCTTCCATTGATCTAGTTTCGGTAGTGAAAGATTCCATCCAAGCTATTAGAGAGGAGGAGATCATCCAGATCTTTTTATTGTGCTTCATTAAAACTGATTATTGAGGGGAGAAATCACTTTTAGATTTATCTACAAATATGTATTGCAGTTTATATGTTCATATATAGTAGTGGGGATGAATTCCTATCATTTGCAGTTTCTTTCTAATTATTTGGATCTTGGACCCGTGTTGCTGGGATGAAATGGAGGTTCTGGTTTCAATACTTCTAAGAATTTATGGGTTGTGAGACCTATTCAATTGCATTCAAATCATCATTTCCAATGGGAAACACTTTTTGTTTCACTCAAAAAGGTTTTTGTATGCCCTAGATATCATCATTTTACTAATTCTACTTTATTTAGCATCTCTTCTGGTGGAGGGGCACACCACTAGTTTTCTATCTCTATATTTCTTGGATTTTGAGATTTTGTAAGAGACACATATTGTTGTAATCAGTATATTTACTGTCTCCATACATTCATAATAAATATTTACAAAAATTTTCATCATATGGTGTTCAATTTTCAAGCTTATGGGTGATTTATGTGCAAATCTGCTAGTATGGTTAAGCAATCTTAAGACAATGTGTATTAAATTTTCATATCATCTCCCTAAAGTCTGTTATTAATTTTTTTTTTAATTGGTATTTTCATGGTCGAATTGGATCTGTTTTGGAAGACTTGGGTTGATTAGGAAGTGTTTGGGTCAAGTTGAAAAACTAGCATTCCAATGTGGGGGAAATCGAGCTAGTTTTTCACTAGTCTTGAGAGGGTGTCTTTCATACTTCTTTGGAAGTTCTTTGGAGTCTATTAGTGGGTCAGATAGTTTCATTTGAGTCTATTTGAGTCCATTAAATTGATATTCACATAATTCAAGTTGATCTTGTAGTGTTTAGGAAAAGTTGGAAACCTCATGTTCAGTGTGGCCAAAATTGAACTACTGTTCCTAGTTTCTTTACCAACTTCCAATTTTATATCAGATCTTATTTGGGACACATATCAGTGGAATCTAAACACTTTGATGATCTGTGCACCTTTAATGGACATCAAAAATATAAACAAACTCCACTATTGTTGAACGAGAGCATCCCATAAACTTTCATAAGCCATAGTTTGAGAAAAAGTTGAAAATCAACATAATTAAAATTGAAACCTTGGAGAAAATATTCCTAATTTCTGATTAGGAACATTACATATAACCATATTTTTGTAATAATAATGTAAAAATCAAGTTTCAATCCTATATCAAATTATGAAAGTTAAACAATAATTATTTTAAAAAACTTATGTTTGAAGTTGATAATATAATTCCTAAAAGAAAATATATTCAATATCATTAGCATTAAGAAAAGTAATGACAAAAATATAGTAAATGAAAACACCAACATGAATAATTACAATAGTATGATTAGAGAAAACAATAATATGAGAAAATACAACAACATAGACATGCTAAAAACATTAATATGAAAAATAACAAAAATAAATGTAAAAATAAATAACTATATTTTAAATATGTGCACATATTTCTTAAAACTATAATAAAAAAAATAAGAATATTCAATCGATAGCCTTTTTTGAAACCATCAACTTCATTTTTGCTTCATGTTATTTGTATTTTTTTAAAACTATATTGTTTTGAATAACTCTCTAACTAACATCTTCATGTTATTTGTATATTTTTTATCTATATTGTTTTGAATAACTCTCTAACTAACATGTTTATCATCTTTTAAATGACTCTTAATTGACCTTCATAATTTATTATTTAGTTTATTTATACCTAAAATTTCATCATTGATTATGTGTCAATATTTATCATGAATTATTACTTAAACAATTTTCAATTAAACCATTTTTAAAAAATTGACAAATACCCAATCTTTCTCTTTATACTTACACTTACTACCTGTAATCTTTCTCTTTATACTTGCACTTACTACTTGTAATGACTTAGTTTAAAAGACTTAGAAATTTTAAAGCATTTTTAATACTTACTACTTGTAGTGACTTAGTTTAAAAGACTTAGAAAGTTTAAAGCATTCTTAGTGGTTGAGAATACTTGCTACTTGTAGTGATTTAGTTTAAAAGACTTAGAAAGTTTAAAACATTGTTAGTGATTGAGAATAATAAATTAGTTTTCATCATTTTGATTGTATTATATTACTAGAGTTTAAATTTTAAGTTTTTATTTTATAAACGAAAATTTATTTTTTAATTACTTTTCATAATATTTTATTTTATAAATCAATATTGATTTTTTTAAAAGACTTTCCATAATTTTTTATTTTATGAGCTAACATGAATTTTTTTTATTATTTTGTTACAAACATTTGTTACAACATTTCCCCCATACCTTTTTTTAAATACTTTCCATAATTTTTGTGCCCAGAGGCGTTATACAACCCAGTATGGGGGAGATCTTGTGAGTCGAGTGTTTGTCGAGTAACAAAAAAATGCAAAGTAAAAAGTAAATATGAAACTTAAACTAGAGACTTTACTTTTTACTTTTAATACAAAGTAAAAAGTAAATATTAGACTTTAGAGTGTTTGTGGAGTGTTTGAGTGTTTGTTTAGTGACAAAATAATACAAAGTAAACAAAAAAGAATTTAATACAAAGTAAAAAGTAAATATGAGACTTAAACTAG
Organism: Larix kaempferi; assembly: GCA_027924585.1. NCBI lineage: Eukaryota > Viridiplantae > Streptophyta > Pinopsida > Pinales > Pinaceae > Larix > Larix kaempferi. The sequence continues at coordinate 5,134,901 of BSBM01000643.1, forward strand.
AGACTTTAGAACTTAGGATAGGTGGCTCGGGTATTGCACTTTAATGAGCTATTCAAGAAGAGGTTTGCACCTCAGAAGATTTGATCCCTCTCGACGCTTGATAGAACCTAGGATTTGGATCTAGGCTGGTTTATTTTATGAGCCGACGTGAATTTTTTTAATTATTTTGTTACAAACATTATTTTGTTATTTTGTTACAAACGTGACATCACGTTACAACATCTCTACCACACTGGATTATAAAGCACCTCGTTTCACTCAATGCAATAAATTTGGAAATAAAACAATATTGTTTATATTATTGTTTCATTTATTTTTATTTTTTTTATAATATTTATAAAAAAGCAACCGGTTTCACCTTTGTAACTGACAAATAGATGATAGAATCAATGCATGGAAATTGTAAAACATAGATGATAGAGCCAATTAGTGCAAATTGTTGTGACATCATGCACGACCTATATGTAGTTATATGGATAAATTGCTCGAAGTATTTCAAGCTGACAAAATATCTGCAGTATACGATTTTTCCAGGAGATATCAAGTTTGATGTTTAGAAGAATCTTGATCAACTGAAACATGATTTAGAGGGGAAGAAGATATTATCTGGAAACATAGTTTAAATTCAATATCATCGAAGAAAACTCAAGGCAGATATGATCAAAATTCGGTGCAGCTTTACAGGGATATGGTTTAGTTAATAATCTTTCATCACAATAATCTTGGCTGAATTATATTAAATTGTAAAATTTATGATTGCTTATATCAAGTTGTATGTTTTTGCAATATTTTGTAAAAGTTTTGTTGGATTGTGATCTTTCTAAATGGATATGTATCATGTGATGCTCATTAAGTAACATTACTTATAGAGAAGATGTATTGAAAAAATATTCCAATGGAACATTTTGGGAGACTACAAAGATATGTACCATTGTAATGTTGAATGGTTATATGTTTCACTATGAAATTTTGTATGGGTTATGTTGGTTGCAATAGTAATTGGATATGTTTCATTGTTATATTAATCTAGGTTTACTTATGTATGGTGGTTATGTTCTTGAATCATGGTGATGGTTCATTATGAATTTCGTAAAGGGTTATGTCATGTTGTGACAATCCTAAAGAGTTGTGTTGGATTGCAACATCTCTCAATGATACATTGTTATTTTAAATGTACTTTATTATGTTGATTATGGTTCTTTGTGGTTGAACACATTTAACTGTGGTTGACCATGATTGAGTATGGCTCACCATATTTAACAATGGTTTACAATGTTGGGAAAAAATTCACTATGCTTGACCATGCTTGGTGAAGTTTTATCATGGTTGATAATGTTTGGCAATGGTTGACTATCATTAACCATGTTTGACCATGGTTAACTACTTGACTATTTCAACCAAATGTCACATTATGGAAAAATTTATGTTTGATAGCAGTTTTATATGGCATTCTAATATTTAGAAGCTTAATTGAGTATTATATCACTGCGCAACACAAAAAGGTTGATAAAATTGTTATGCCACATGCGTATTATTGTTGACGATGTTTTCCTGTGGTTGACGATGGTTGACCATGTGTGCTTATGGTTAACTATGGTTGGCCAATGTTTATATCTTGGTTATCACAATTAAACATGTTTGATGATGTTTGACTATGGTTGAGCATGATGAGAATGATTATGTTTTACATGGTTGGTTATGCTTGACCATGTAAGACTATAGTTAACCATGGTTGACTATGGTTGACATTACAACATGAATATGTTCAATTCAATATTATGTCACATCTCACATAATGGTTGATGATAATATTATGTCACACCACAACCATTATAGTTTCACTTGTGTTTTATAGGTTAGATTATAACATTAAGAGACTCAATTCAAAATAATGTAACATTGTCACATTTAGAAATAGATTGTAAAAAAATTCACATTATGCATGACAACAATATTATATCACATTATAACATTAAAGAGGTTGAATTCAATAATACATGACACTACGACACTTAAAGGTTGATAAAATTGTTATCTCACATTGGGATGCTTAACTTAGTTGAGTCATGTCAAACTACTACATTTGTAAGTGGTATGTTAGATTCTGATGTTCATAAAGGGTTTTTACAATGTGATATATTCCTTAAGAATTATGTTATATCCAAATATTATGTTGCATTGTGATATTCCTCAAGTTTTATGTTATAAAATTTGGTTATGACAAAAGGATAATTGTTATATGTCACATTTCAAGGGGGATGTACACTTCAATATTATGTTACAATGTGAGATTACCACCTTCATACTATGATTGACTTGCATGTTATAAGATATTTGGACATTTAAAGGAGAACAATTGAACATGTACTTCAATATTATGACACATTGTGACATTAAGTCATTAGAAGTGAAATAATATATGGATTTATGTTTGAGATTGATAATAATGTATATTTAAATGTTGTGGCATATAACTCCACATTTTTTTAGTATTAATGTACAAAGTAAGATTACTATGCCAAATTGTGAAAGTCAAAAACTAATAATTATAAAAGAGTTATACTTGAAGTTCATAATATAGTTCCTAAAATAAAATATGGTCAACAATCGTTAAGATTAAAAAGAGAAATGCAAAGAACATGATAAGTGAAAGCACCAACATAAATAATTACACTAACATGATTAATGAAAACAATAATATGAAGAAATACAACATGGAAAGTAAAAACATTAATGTGAGAGATGACAAAAAATGCAAAAATAAATAACAACCTTTTAAATATGTATACGTATTTTTTAAAACTACAACAAAAGTATTCATTTTGTAAAAATCCCTAGCTTTTTATATAGCCATCAACTTCATATGTGTTTCATGTTTATTTGTTTTTTCTTAAGTATATTGTCATGAATAACTGTCTAATTAACATATTTCTCATTTTCTAAATAACTTTTACCCAACCATCATAATTTCTTATTTCATTTATTTATACCTAAAATTTTATCATTGATTATGTACCAATATTTATCATAAGTTATTATTTAAACAATTATCAATTGAGATATTTTCTAAAAGATCACATATACCCAATCTTTCTCTTAATACATACTACTTATAGTGACTTAGTTTAAGAATTTTAGACAGTTTAAATAATTTTTAATGATTGATATAACTAAACTATTTTTCATCATTTTGATTGTATTTATTATAAATTTTGAAATAAAAATAATATTGTTTATATTATTATTTTATTTATTTTACTTTTATATTTTTATTTATAAAAAATTTATAATATTTTAATATATTTATAATGTATATTATTTTTCTAATATTATGTTAAATAGATCTAATAATTAAAAATTATTATTATTATTATTATTATAAAGAAAAAAATATAATATTTATAAAATTTTGGAATAATTCGAAATACATTCTCATCACTTTGTTATAATGTTCCAACAAACTTTTTTAACTTTAAACATAACTTTCTTTATTAAATATTTTTTAACTTTTGGTAAACTTTTAACCAAAAAACAAAATAAAAAAAGTTGAAGTAAAATATTTATGCACCTTATTTCAACATAACATGGAGCCAACATGCTCATTATTATACTTGTTTCATATTAAAAATGACTTTATCTTCATTGTAAGGTTTTTTAAGTGCTGAATTTATGCAGTTCCTGAAAAAGTGCAGGAGGCAAAATGGGGTCTGCAATGAGCACTAAGGTTTTTATGTCTCTGTATTTTTTCTGCAGGAATGGTGTGATTTTGTTGATTGAGGCAGACTAATTTTAGACAACAATCACTTGGAGTCAAGTTGGCCTCTCGGGGCCAACCTAGTACCAGCCAAGTTAAAAAAAAGTGGGAAGTAAATTTTCGTTTGTTGTTTTTTATTGGTTGTACTCAATCCGTCATTATCAGCTATTTCTGCGGTTATTTTTCAATCTTTTTCACATTTGCTTTTTCTGCGGTGTGGTCTATTATCTATTGTTCGGTGGGCTCCAGGTGTCTTGGTTTCCAGATCCTATTTTTTGGTGGGACAGTTGCCGGTTACTATTTGTGGGGGAGGTGGTTTTGATGGGACATCAAGTGCATCCAGCTAGATGTCCACTATCCCCTGCCAGTGATGGGGGATGTCCTGGTATTCCTAAGGGGGTTTGGGCTCATTCTTCTGGGGTGGATGTGAGTCGGCGCAGGAAACTATAACTAAATCCTCCCATGACTAGCCTAACAGATTTAGGGGGGAGAAGGCACGTAAGCGTCAGTCTAACAAAACCTTGAAAGTAAGGGAGGGTCTGGACTGCTATACCATTCCTGTGGAAATGAACCTGGAAATAATTGAGATGTTGAACTCTTGGGACATTGTGGGGCGGTTGGAGTTTATAGGGGGCGAACAAAATGAGTTGGTGGAATGGGTCAGGAAGAACTGGTCTCCGCTCGTTGGGGATATGCCCAGGGTAATGCATCTTTTAAATGGGTGGATTATGTTCATTTTATTGAAGTCGGAGCATGTGGGTAAGGTTCTTAAGAGATTCTGGTGCTTCAAAGAGGGGTCATTTTGTCTGAAGAAGGGGCATCTGTCATTTGATCCATTGAAGGAGAAACAAATTTTTTTCCATTTATGGCTCCTTATTCTTGGCTTGCCGATAGAACTCTAGACGAAGAACATTCTTATCGGCATTGCTAATTCGGTTGGTTGATTCGTTTGGCTTGATAATTGATCCTTATATGGGTATGATAGGCAGTCGGCAAAAGTTATGGTGGAGTTCGAGATGGCCCTTGGTGTTGATGTATATGTAACTTCGGAATGTATTTCATCTATGTATTGTACCCTTATTAGAGATGTGTTATTCCTCTATAAGGAAGTGTTGTCATGTGGATTGACAAGTGTCGCAAGTGTGTGTACTTGTCGTTGGGTTATTAGACCACCATGTGTGGGGTTGGCCCTGAAATATATATTATATTATGGATGTACCTAGCTAGACAAGTCGGCCCCATAAGGTTACTGGGAAAACAGGTTAGTATAAATAGAGATCAGGAGATCTCTATTTAGATCATTCAGAAAGTCATCTCTCTCTCACTCAGAAAGTTGTGCACTAGTGAGGAGGAGGATCATCTGCTTCTAGGAGACTATCTCAAGTGTATTTTGGTTGTACTTTGGTTGAGCCATTGCTCTCTCTATCTCTGAGGAAGTTGTGGGGTTTTTCACCTTAGGGTTGTCCCCACGGAAACTTTGTGTCTATTGTCTCTCATGCTTTTGATTCTTGTGATGCTTGTCATGCTTATTGTGATTGTTATGTTTATTGTGAAGATCCTAGAGTATTGTGAATTAATGCTCAAAATTTAACATGGTATCAGAGCTAACCTGAGAAGAAGACATTTTGTATTGACAGAAACTTGAGTTTCTTTCTTATTGGGTTTCTCTCCATAGATTTTGGAAAAGAAGTATAGTAGATTGAATCTACTCATCAAGGAGAATCTATCTGTCCAATCATAATTCAATTCTGAGCATTTTTAGATTTGGCCCTAAACATTAGGGTTTCCACAAAAGTAGGAATTTTTGAAATCTGAAGACATAGCTGGAATATCCTTCCCGAAATAGAAGTTTAGAGCTTTGGATCGATATTTTTGACTAAGTAGATCTCCGGGAAACTCAAACCCTAATTCAGGGCTCTCCCCAGTGAACCTCGGAGGACAAAAAGGCAAATCTGAAGGGTAAATCTTTGCTGATCTCAAATTCTGAATACACCAGGTTGATTAGCTCATCAACGTGCATCTTTCTATCCTTTCAAAAAATTGAAATTCACATTTTGAATTTTTAGGGTTTTTTCGACAAACCCTAATCTAGGACTAGATCCAGTTTTCAGCATTTCAAGTGGTAAGACCTAAATCTTTTCTATTTCCATTTGAAGTACTTGTTAAGATGTCTCACCACACCAATCTTGAGGATAATCTTGAAGGAGCTGATAACTTCTGAGCTTGGAAGTATAAGATTGGGTTAATCTTGGAAGAGAATGAGTTGGACTCATATGTAAAAGAAGACATTCCTATCCCAGAGGATGAAGAGGCTAAGGTATTGCATAAGAAAAAATTGGTCAAGGAAAAGAGAATCATTGCTGATTCTATCAAATACCATCTCATACCCCATGTGTCTTCTCTAAAGACACCCAAGGAGATGTTTGACTCTTTGACCAAGCTATTTGAAGGGAAGAACAAAAATTGGAATATGACCCTGCGGAACCAATTGAAAGGAGTAAAGTTTCAGAATGGAGAAACCATTCAATCTTATTTTTCAAGGGTCTCCCAGATTAAGGAACAACTAGAAGCAGTGGATGAAATGGTGGAGAATGGTGAAGTGGTGATGACCACTCTAAATGGGCTACCTAGGTCATGGGATTCCTTTATTCAAGGAATTTGTGCAAGGAAGAAGTTGATCTCATTCAACAGATTGCAGGAAGAATGCTCTCAAGAAGAAGCTAGGCTTGTGGCCCGAGAAGAAAAGATGGGAAATGAAGATCAAGCTCTCACAGCACATGCCAGGAAATGCAAGTCCAATGAGAAGGGACACTTTGCTCTCACAGCTCTCATAAAGATAAGAAAGATCTCAGATGCTTCAATTGCAATGAGAAGGGACACTTTGCTTCAGATCGTCCCAAGAGGAAGAAAGACAACAACAACAAATTCAATAAGAAGAAGAAGAATAACAAAAGAAGATATCATGCTCATGCTGCCGAAGATGATGAACCCCCAATGAAGAAGGCTAGGGAAGAAAGTGATAGTGATGATGACTCATCAAGTGAAGAATAATATGTTCTAATTTATGCTCTCACAGGTACTATCTCCCATGGTTGTAATGATTGGTTGATTGATAGTGGGGCTTCCAAACACATGACTGGGATTAAGGAATCTTTTTTGTATCTATCTGAACATGAATCACACCATAAGGTGAAACTTGGGTATGATTATCAATACCCAATCAAAGGAAGTGGTGAAGCCTCCTACAACCTAGATTCTTGAAAATATTTGAAGATGAAAGAAGTCCTTTATGTACCTGGGATCAAGAAGAACTTACTCTCCATCTCTGCATTGGATGCAAAAGGTATGAGGGTTGCATTTGTGGATGGCCAAGTCCTAATGTGGCCAAAGGGAAAGAACATAGATGATGCAGTAGTGATTGGAGAGCAAGAGGGAGGTTTGTATAAATTGAAGGGAAAACCTGAACATGACATGGTACATGAATCCATGGATCCAAGTGAACTTTGGCATAGAAGACTTGCTCATATGCACTATAGGGCACTTCCAATTGCAAGCAAGGCTGTAGAGGGTCTTCCTGAAATCAAGACCAAACATGAAGGTGTTTGCAAAGGATGTACAAAAGGTAAGAACATTAAGAAGGCTTTCCCAAGCAGTGAAAGCAAGGCAAAAGACATCCTGGAAATCATCCACTCAAATGTATGTGGTCCTATGTAATCTAGTTATCTGAGTGGGTATGTTTACTATGTATCATTTATTGATGACTTCTCCAGGAATACTTGGGTATACTTCTTGAAGAGCAAAGATGAGGTGTTTGATAAATTCAAGGAATTCAAAACCTTGATGGAGAATCAAACTGACAAGAAGATCAAAACATTCAGATCCAACAATGGTGGAGAATTCACCTCAGGTGACTTCAAGAAGCTTTGTAGTGATTCAGGGATTAAGAGGGAGTTGACTGCTCCTTATAATCCTCAACAGAATGGAGTTGCATAAAGGAAGAACAGAACAATCATGGAAGCAGCAAGGGCAATGCTGCATGACCAGGATCTACCTATGCATCTATGGGCAGAAGCAGCTAGAACAACTGTATATGTGTAGAATAGAACACCCCACAAGACATTAGATAACAAGACGCCAGAAGAGGTATTTTCTAGTAAGAAACCTGAAGTCAGCCATCTCAGAATATTTGGTTGTCCAGTATACACTCATGTCCCAAAGGAAAAGAGGACTAAACTAGATCCTTCAGGAAAGAAGGGTATCTTTGTGGGTTACAGTGAAAGCTCGAAGGCTTACAGAATATACTTTCCAGAGTTCAAGAAGAGTGATGTCAGCAGGGATGTAACATTTGATGAAAACTCAACATTCATCAAATCAAGGAAGGCACCTATCGAATTTTATGAAGAACCTAAGGAAACTAGATTTCAAGATACTACCATGACTGAAGCAGTTCCAGAAGTTGTTCGTGTTAAGATTTAATATGCTAAAATAGAAAATAGCAGCATTACATTCCATTTTACAATAATAGCATATACAGGATCACTGAAGAAATAACAAGCATAGCATAAACATAAGAGACAGAGATTTATCCTGGGAAACCCTCATGGGGTAGAAAACCCAGCAAAGCTTCCTCAATATAGATGACCAGCAATATACAAAGATGAAACCCTGAGACATGATCTCCTCCTCCACAATAGAAGACCTCTCCTCCACAAGTGTGCTATCCTTAAGTGAGTGAGTGTGTCAAATGAGGAACACACCTCCTCTATTTATACACTAATCTGACATATCTTTTACACAAGTACACGTAGGCTCGTATTTAACCAATGGGTTAAATACCCAACTACAACTGACTGGGCCGACCCCTCTAGGGTGGTCTAATAACCCTTTGACCCACATGACACATACAGGGCCGACCCCCACTAGGGAAGTCTAATAACCCGAGTTACCACATTCCGACGAAGGAATAAACATCTCCAGATATACAATAAGATCTTCACGGAGGAATGAAACATCTCCGGAATAATAAAGTACCTTTGAAGTTACAATATCTCAACACTCCCCCTTAATGAGAAGGATATTATAACAACATCTGCACGAGCAAGGAGTCATCAACATCATACATGATACATCTATAAATCATTGGAAGCTTTCTCAACATCATCAGTAACTCAAGCAGTTACTGGAACATCTTCAATACTGGAACATCAACATCTTCAGTACTGAGTCTTTATCTTCTGCAGCACTCGAACAACTACAGCAACATCAACATCTGGATCCTCACGATCATCAACATCATCATCTCACGATCATCAACATCGTCATCACACGATCATCAACATCGTCATCAGCATCACGATCATCAGCATCGTCATCACACAATCATCAGCATCGTCATCACACGATCATCAGCATCGTCATCACACGATCATCAGCATCGTCATCACACGATCAGCAGCATCGTCATCTAGATCATCACGATCAGCAACATCATCATCTAGATCATCACAATCAGCAGCAACGTCATCTAGATCATCACGATCAACAGCATCATCATCTAGATCATCACGATCAACAACATCGTCATCTAGATCATCACGATCAACAACATCATCAATACAAGTATAAATATCATTAATACAAGTATCCTCATCAATACAAGTATACACATCATCAATACAAGTATCCTCATCAATACAAGTATACACATCATCAATACAAGTATCCTCATCAATACAAGTATACACATCATCAATACAAGTATCCTCATCAATACAAGTATACACAATAGCAGCATACCCTGCAACACACAAGATCCAATTACGGGATGATCAATCCCTCTCACTTTAGGACATAGGTCCAAGGATGATACAATCCTGATCCGCTTACGGGATGATCAGTCCCTCTCGGTTTAAGACAACTCTCATGTCTATGGATGATGCAATCCAGATCAACTTACAGGATGATCAATCCTTATCACTTTAAGACACCTCACCATGTTTAAGGACGAGGCAATCCCAATCTATTTACAGGATGATTAGTCCTTATCACTTTAAGACATCTCACCATGTCTAGGGATGAGGCAATCCCAATCTATTTACAACATGATTAGTCATTATCACTTTAAGACATCTCACCATGTCTAGGGACGAGGCAATCCCAATCTATTTACAGGATGATCAGTCCTTAACACTTTAAGACATCTCACCATGTCTAGGGGCAAGGCAATCCCAATCTATTTACAGGATGATTATTCCTTATCACTTTAAGACATCTCACCATGTCTAGGGACGAGGCAATCCCAATCTATTTACAGGATGATTAGTCCACTCAATCTCATTTAGGACTATCCTTCCTTTCGAATTACTGGATTTACTGTCCAAGGATGATTTAATCCATTCAATTCATTTAGGACTATCCTTCCTTTCGGAATTACTGGATTTACTGTCCAAGGATTATTTAATCCACTCAATTCATTTAGGACTATCCTTCCTTTCGGAATTACTGGATTTACTGTCCAAGGATGATTTAATCCACTCAATTCATTTAGGACTATCCTTCCTTTCGGAATTACTGGATTTACTGTCCAAGGATGATTTAATCCACTCAATTCATTTAGGACTATCCTTCCTTTTGGAATTACTGGATTTACTGTCCAAGGATGATTTAATCCACTCAATTCATTTAGGACTATCCTTCCTTTCGAAATTACTGGATTTACTGTCCAAGGATGATTTAATCCACTCAATTCATTTAGGACTATCCTTCCTTTCGGAATTACTGGATTTACTGTCCAAGGATGATTTAATCCACTCAATTCATTTAGGACTATCCTTCCTTTCGGAATTACTGGATTTACTATCCAAGGATGATTTAATCCACTCAATTCATTTAGGACTATCCTTCCTTTCGGAATTACTGGATTTACTATCCAAGGATGATTTAATCCACTCAATTCATTTAGGACTATCCTTCCTTTCGGAATTACTAGATTTACTGTCCAAGGATGATTTAATCCACAACCGTACATTTAGGACCACATCCAAGGATGACTCAATCCTCAACCGTACATTTAGGACCATGTCCAAGGATGACTCAATCCTCAACCGTACATTTAGGACCACGTCCAAGGATGACTCAATCCTCAACCGTACATTTAGGACCATGTCCAAGGATGACTTAATCCTCCACCGTACATTTAGGACAATGTCCAAGGATGACTTAATCCTCAACCGTACATTTAGGACCACGTCCAAGGATGACTTAATCCTCCACCGTACATTTAGGACCACGTCCAAGGATGACTTAATCCTCCACCGTACATTTAGGACCACGTCCAAGGATGACTTAATCCTCAACCGTCCACCAAGGACTTCATTCTTGAAGACATACGTCTACGCCTCTTCTTTCGGACTGAAGTCCAGGGATGATCCAATCCCCTCACATGTTCACCAAGAACTTCATTCACGAAGACATACGTCTACGGCTCTTCTTTGAGACTAAAGTCCAGGGATGATCCAATCCCCTCACATGTTCACCAAGAACTTCATTCTCGAATACATACGTCTACGGCTCTTCTTTTGGACTGAAGTCCAGGGATGATCCAATCCCCTCACATGTTCACCAAGAACTTCATTGTCGAAGACATACGTCTATGGCTCTTCTTTCGGACTGAAGTCTAGGGATGATCCAATCCTCTCATGTCCACCAAGGACTTCATTTTCGAAGACATACATCTATGTCTCTCTTTAGAACAAGTGTTCAAGGATGATACAATCCCTCTTCTTTCTCGGAGACACTTATCTACGGCTCACTTTAGAACTTGTGTTCAAGGATGATGCAATCCTCACATGTATTCTCATCAATTACTATCGATCCTGGGAACCCATACAGAACCTGATTCACACTTCTTCTTTAATTAAACCATTAAGAGAATGGTCTTATCTAGCCACTTGGAGCAAACATCTCATCATGATTCTCTTCTTCTTTCTAAGAGAATCTTCTAGCCACAAGCCTTCTATAGTGTGTTTGATTTGAAAATCTTTTTTTTTTTTTGTTTAACATCCATCGCTTGTTCAGTGTTCATCATTCATCATGATCTTTCCTACAAATCAAAATTAAGTACATGATTAGTAATACTTCATAATCATCAAATCATATTGACATGATAACCTATTATGCATACAGATATCATTTACATAGTTATGCAACTATTTTGACCAATACTTTGGCACAACACTTTCCCATATCCTGTATGCATACAGTGTCTATCTAGATGCCTTCCATCTCTACCAGAACATATTATCGAGAGTGTGCATAGCTCTCAGCATGTCAGCAAAGAGGATTCATTCTAGACAAGCAACAACGGAATGTTTGTCCAACTTACCAATCATATGCATATTAGTAGTATACTATTCAATGCTCTATTAATGTTTATACTCAGCATGATATATTCTAGGAATACAAATATGCATACAAGCAATATCATTTACTATTTCAAATAACAACTCAAATACTTATCTTTTATGTTTGTGTGGTTGCCTCCCGCTTGATCTTCTATATCTCTTTTGAACTTGTATTCATTCTGTACCACTGTGCATGCTCAAGTGTGCACTAGTGTCATCCTCATGATCTCATACACAAACATACATTCATTAGTATATTATAAACATTATCAAAACATCTAAATAGTCTTGAATATGTATAGTCACGATCATAAATAATAAACATTAGTATTCAAGATTTCAGGGAAGACTTCTTGTACTCATGCATATCATCAATCAAGATAAAAGACATAATATGCATAATCCCTTGATTAGTAACTTTATGAATAAGAATATCTAATCATGCCAAGTATACTTATATAAGGGATCCCAATACAAGGTAAGATTCTAACATGACATAGGAGAACATACTTGGATTAGTATACCTGCTTAGTTATGTACAACATACCTAAACAATCTCTTCAATGATTTAGAGATCCTGAGCTAGAACCTGCATGTCTCATAGGTTAAGCATAATATAACAAAGTCATACATACCTCGTAAGTAGAAAAAATATTATGGATGAGTCTTTGTCTTCATGATGTCATGGTCATGGAACTTGATTTGTCTTTTGTGATGTACCTGTATCTTGTTAGCAGACAACATCAACCTCACACAACACCATAATGCATTAGTACAATCATATAGCCCTAATCAATGAATGTCTTCGATCATTCACATGCATTCATACTGTTACTAGGGTGATAAGACAATTCTAACATTAATCAAGATTGTACTAATAAATAACATGAAGACAAAACACATTATGAACTTAATCAAGAATCAGATTTCAAGACATACCTGAACCTCCTTAAGTCACACCTGTCGAGACTTCTTCTTAGCCTCAACTCCCCCTGAAACTTGATCTGGAGCTTGATTAGAGTTTGCTGGAGAAACCCTAAAAATTCAATCTTTGACTTTCACACTTCCGAATGAATGGAAGGATGTGTCTTGCTGGGCTGATCAAACTAGCATACTTCAATTTTGAAATCTCCAAAATTTGACCCCTCAAAATTGCCTTTGAAACTTCTGGATCTTCTGGACAGGATCGCGAACTAGGGTTTGATGAAGCCCACCCTTCTGCTCATTCAAAAGGTTTGATCCAAGGCTCTAAACTCTTATTTTTCTGAGGAGCTTCTAGCTGTGGTTACAGACTTCAAAAATTCCAACTTTTGTTGAAGCCCTAATTTTCCATCTTTCCGATCAAAATCCCGAGCTAGGGTTTAATCAAGCCCGGTCTTCTACCCAACCAAAAAATTTGATCTTGGTCTCTAAATTTCAATTTTTCTGAGTAGCATTCAGCCATGGATTCCGATTCCAAGAATTCTAACTTTCTCCGAAACCCTAAATTCCGGAAGCCATGAATAAAGGTGCTCCAAAAATAATTATGTTTTGACAGAAATATGTACCTGATTGTTTCTACTATAACTCTGAAATTTTCGCTCCACAGGGTCTGAAAACTTTTTCTGCAGTAGACTGACCTGTCATCTTTCCATCCTGATAGGTCTGACCTCAATTGGATTTTCTGAGAGAGAGTTATGCCAAAGGTCGCAACGTGACCTGTTTTGGGATAATACAGGAGAGCGAACTTGTACGACGTGCCACGTGTCACTGTTTGAACTTCGGCCTTTGAAAACGTTTTTTGAGATAGCTAGCCCTGTTATCTTTCCATACTGATAGTTTGGACCTCAATTGGACTCTCTGAGAGAGAGTTATGCCAAGTGTCGTAACATGACCTGTTTATGGGATAAAACAGGAGAGCGAACTTGTATGGCATGCCACGTGTCACTGGTTCAGCTTCGGCCTCTAAAAACGTTTCTTGAGATATTACAATCTGTGTACTACCTGTCACTTTTTACGAAATTTCATTTGGATCTTCCTAGCCCAAGTTATGACCTTTTTTCTTAGGTCACCTAATTTTGACTGAGATCTGGAAGAGGCAGAAACCCTAACTTGTACTGATCATAACTTACAAAGTACAACGAATCTGAGGGTTCCCTTTGGACACAAGGTACCTGGGGATGTTATCTTCGACCTGTAAACGTTTCAGACCCTGAACCTTTGCAGAAATGGATTTATAGCGAAATTTCCACGATGACTGGTTTTTGCTATGTAAAACCCTAATCTTCAAATTGTCGTAAGTAAAGCAAGTGTCGTAAGTGCCATACCTTGCCTTCCTTCAGTTTAGCTCTGATACCATGTTAAGATTTAATATGCTAAAATAGAAAATAGCAGCATTACATTCCATTTCACAATAATAGCATATACAGTATCACTGAAGAAATAACAAGCACAACAAAAACATAAGAGACAGAGATTTATCCTGGGAAACCCTCATGGGGTAGAAAACCCAGCAAAGCTTCCTCAATATAGATGACCAGCAATATACAAAGATGAAACCCTGAGACATGATCTCCTCCTCCACAATAGTAGACCTCTCCTCCACAAGTGTGCTATCCTTAAGTGAGTGAGTGTGTCAAATGAGGAACACACCTCCTCTATTTATACACTACTCTAACATATCTTTTACACAAGTACACGTAGGCTCGTATTTAATCAATGGGTTAAATACCCCACTACAACTGACTAGGATGACCCCTCTAGGGTGTTCTAATAACCCTTTGACCCACATGACACATACAGGGCCGACCCCCACTAGGGAAGTCTAATAACCCGAGTTACCACATTCCGACGGAGGAATAAACATCTCCGGATATACAATAAGATCTTCACGGAGGAATGAAACATCTCCGAAATAATAGAGTACAAATATAATATTCTTTGAAGTTACAATATCTCAACAGTTTGTGAGTTTGAAGATCCGCAAGAACTTGTAGATCCACCCTGTGAGGATAACTCTCACAAGAGGAAACCTGCATGGGCTAGAGAGCTCATTCAAGATGCAGAAAGATTTGGCATTCCAGAAGAAGAACACAGAGCAAAGAAGAGAACCAGATCACATACCAGCTATGTTGCTTTACTCTGTGACATTATGAACAAAGAGCCTTCCAGTTATGAAGAAGCAGCGGAAAAGAAAGAATGGAAGGATGCCATGGTTGAGGAATACCAATCAATAATAAAGAATGATGTTTGGGATGTTGTACCAAGACCTAAAGAGAAGTCTGTTGTGACTTCTAAATGGATCTACAAAATCAAGCATGCTGCAGATGGCAGTGTAGAGAAATACAAAGCAAGATTCGTAGCTCGTGGCTTCTCTCAGAAAGAGGGAATAGATTATGAAGAAACTTTTGCACCTATATCTAGGTATACTTCCATCAAAACAGTACTTGCCCTAGCTCCAACGATGAAATGGAAAATACACCATATGGATGTCAAGACTGCCTTCCTGAATGGTGTAGTTGAAGAGGGAGTATATGTGGAGCAGCCACTCGGTTTCGAAATACATGACAGTGAGTCATATGTGTGTAGATTTAAGAAAGCCTTGTATGGCTTGAAACAAGCTCCCAGAACTTGGTATGGTAGGATGGACAGTTTCCTATCTAGTTTGGGATTTACCAAGTGTAAAGCAGATTCCAACCTTTATTACAAGGTTGAGGAAGGGAATCCTGTGATTCTACTCCTGTATGTGGATGACTTATTTGTAACAGGAGATGACAGATTGATTGCAGATACGAAGAGGAAGCTCGCTACTGAGTTTGATATGAAAGATTTGGGAATGATACAATATTTCCTAGGTATGGAGGTGTGGAAGAGTACAGGTGGGATCTTCCTTGGTCAAGGGAAGTACACAGTAGATATCCTGAAGAGATTCGGGATGATGGATTGCAAGGCCGTGGCCACACCTATGGCATCGAATCTGAAGCTTCTATGTGATGCTTCATCGGAGCCGGTTGATGTCTCTATGTATCATCAAATGATTGGGTCCTTGATGTACCTGATGAACACGAGACCAGATATTTGCTTTGCGGTGAACACATTGAGTTAGTTCTCGACAGATCCGAGGAGTGCTCATCTGGTTGCTATAAAGCATGTTCTGAGGTACCTGAAGGGTACAGTGGATTATGGGCTCAAGTATGAGGTGAATCAAAAGTTTAACCTACAGGGTTATGTTGATTCAGATTGGGCTGGAAGTGCTGCAAATAGGAAGAGCACATCTGGGTGCTGCTTCAGTATGGGATCAGGTGTGATCTCTTGGTTTAGCAGGAAGCAGTCCTGTGTAGCACTGACTATAGCTGAGGCAGAGTATTTTGTAGCCTATTCAGCTAGTTGTGAGGCAGTATGGCTACGGAAGCTATTCTCTGAATTATTTGATCTCTCGTTGGATGCTATTGGTATCTTCTGTGATAACCAGAGTTGTGTGAAGCTATCCGAGAACCCAGTGTTTCATGACAGGTCAAAACACATAGAGATCAAATATCACTATATCAGGGATATGGTGCAGAGAGGAGCTGTGAAGCTCCTATATGTTGCGACGGACGAGCAGATTGCAGATGTGCTGATGAAGCCACTAGCCAGGGTGAAGTTCGAGTACTTCAGAGAGAGGCTTGGTGTTCTTCGGATTGATGACACTTCAAGGAAGAAGTGATGGACACATTTGCTGAAGCCATTACAAGCATGTTGGAAGGAGGATCCTTCACATGGCTGTGGATGTAAGCGCTAGATGACGAGCATCAAGATGATGTTCTGGTTTCTGCTTTGTATGATCAGTTGGATCATTTTTATGTATGTATGTATGCATCATGTTGGATGCTAGATATGATCAGTTGGATCATTTATATGTATATGTATGTATGCATCATGTTGGATGTTGGATATGATCAGTTGGATCATTTATATGTATGAACGCATCATGTTGGATGCTGGATATGATCAGTTGGATCATTTATATGTATGTACGCATCATGTTGGATGTTGGATATGATCGGTTGGATCATGTGTATGTATTTTGTATAAGCATCATGTTGGATGCTTGGACCATGTATCTGTATATGTATCAGGTGGATCATGTATGATGATATGTATCAGGTAGATACTTGGTATGCATTACGTAGATGCATTGTATGATCAGGATGATCATGGATGACGAGCTTTAGGATGTTGCTCCAGATGACATGCAGCAGGATGTTGCAGTGATGATGATCAAGATGATCATGTGTATATCAGGATGATGTATGGTGAGTATCATGTTGATACTCTATGGCCGTGGAATAGGTTGTGCAGATAAGCATATAATTTGTGCCCTGGGAGATTTGCAGATAGTCTTTCGAGGTTTTGCCTACAGCATGTAATTTGTACCCTGGGATATCTCGAAAATGCTCTTTCGAGATTTTTCTTGGGAGGACATATAATTTGTGCCCTGGGAGATTTGCAGATAGTCTTTCGAGGTTTTTCCTATGGCATGTAATTTGTGCCCTGGGATATCTGGCAGATGCTCTTTCGAGGTTTTTTCCTATGGCATGTAATTTGTGCCCTTGGAGATCCGATAGGTTGAGCTGTGTGCTCGTAATTAGTCCTGGGATTCTCTTTCGAGGTTTTGCCATAACCACATGTAATTTGTGCCCTAGGAGATCCGATAGGTTGAGCCTTGCGCTCGTAATCAGTCCTGGGATGCTCTTTCGAGGTTTTGTGGTGACTACATGTAATTTGTGCCCTGGGAGATCCGATAGGTTGAGCCTTGTGCTTGTAATCAGTCTTTGGATTCTCTTTCGAGGTTTTGTGGTGGGGTCACATGTAATAAGTCCTGGAGATCTGGACAGGATGAAAAAGGCCTCAGATGCTCTTTAGGATTCTTGCTAGTCAAGAGACTCTTTTAAGGTTTTGTGATGCACATAATAAGTCTTGAGATTTCCACAGTATGGCCAGTGATGATGAATACCTGCAGGTGGTGGGCCTACATCCAGTATGAAAAAGGACTGGCTCTATAGAACTTCCTATGATGAGTAGAGTTAGAGATTGGTTGCGATAGCAGCTACAATGATTATGATGATGATGATGCATCGATGACGATGATCCTGAGAAGAAGACTTGTCTACCAGATCTGTGTCGAGAAATACCTTCCTAGTTAAGAGGGAGTGTTGATGTATATGTAACTTCGGAATGTATTTCATCGATGTATTGTACCCTTATTAGAGATGTGTTATTCCTCTATAAGGAAGTGTCGTCATGTGGATTGACAAGTGTCGCAAGTGTGTGTACTTGTCGATGGGGTATTAGACCACCATGTGTGGGGTCGGCCCTGAAATATATATTATATTGTGGATGTACCTAGCTAGACAAGTCGGCCCCATAAGGTCACTGGGCAAACAGGTTAGTATAAATAGAGATCAGGAGATCTCTATTTAGATCATTCGGAAAGTCATCTCTCTCTCACTCAGAAAGTGGTGCACTAATGAGTAGGAGGTTCATCTGCTTCTAGGAGACTATCTCAAGTGTATTTTGGTTCTACTTTGGTTGAGCCATTGCTCTCTCTATCTCTAAGGAATTTGTGGGGTTTTTCACCTTAGGGTTTTCCCCACAGAAACTCTGTGTCTCTTGTCTCTCATGCTTTTGATTCTTGTGATGCTTGTCATGCTTATTGTGATTGTTATGCATTGATATACTGTATATGTTATTCTCTCAGTAAAGATCCTAGAGTATTGTGAATTAATGCTCAAAATTTAACACTTGGCCTTCCGGCTAAAATTAAGCCTCTGTGGGGGGAAGGGTTTGGAAGCAACATTTCGACTATTTTAGAATCCCAATTCGGTGCCATTATTTCCAATAGACGTGTCATATCCATTCTCTTTGTCCGGAGCTTTGGTATTTCACTAAGATGAGGTCGACGCCTACCTCTGCTGATGCTCAGAAGCATTTACAACTGGACCGGACTGGGGATACTTTGGGACTTCATGATTTTCCTGGTAAGTTGTCACCTAGACTTGGTTCACCTATACCTGTTATTCCTGAAGATGAATTAGCTTTGATTCGGGATGCTGAGGCTCTTCTAGATAGAAAATAAGCGTCGGGGGATACGATACTAAAATTTGGTGATGATGGGGTTTCAAATGCTAAAGATAGCCATTTTTCTGATAAGTCTAGGGCTTGTCAGGGTCTTTTTGGGGTTAGTAATGTTTCTAGGGAGGATTGTGAACCCTCTATCTTGCCTTCTGTTATTGGTAGTCTATGTAAGCCGGATGAAGTTGGGGTGACTAGGATTTGTGAATTTGGTCCGTCAGTGACGAATTCTGACATTATTACTCTGTCTGATGATTCCCCTGAGGAGTTTGGGGGGGGGGGACAATGGTATTAATGAATCTGGGCCTTATACTGGAGATGACACCATTATTTTAGGGGAATCTAGATATAGGACCTCTGTCAATTCAGATATCCTTTCTCCTCTCCCTATTTTTTCCAAAAATCCTTCTTCTAACCCTAGGGTACAGTCCATATATAATGCTCATTTTCAGAATGTTACAATTAGGAATCCCAGGAAGAAATGCCAGAAGGAATTGGGTGTTGGTGTTGATTCTGCTATTGAGTCTATTTCTATCTTAGAGCGTATATTGTCGAGATTGGAGAATACTGATTCTCATATCCTACCTGAGATTGTTGGTTTAAAGGGGGGTAACTCATCTGTTTCAGAAGGGTGTGTTGTGGGGGAGAATGGTACTTCTATTAATGCAATTGGGGGCCTTGGAGCAAATAACCCCTGTGAATTGGTTCCCTAATGTCAATTTGCACTCTAAATATCAGAGGGTTGGGGACGGCTGTGCGAGATAGGGTCCTCTCCAATCTTATTGCTACTACTCGCTCGAACATATTACTTTTGCAGGAAACAATGTGTGATGACAAATTTGCTATCTCAAAAATTGTTGGGATTCTTACCGGGTGGGAAATCACTGCAATTAGTTCGAATGGGATGTCTGGTGGGTTACTGTTTGCTTGGGACCCTGTTAAAATTCAAGATGCTAAGACAGAAAATAGCAGCATTACATTCCATTTCACAATAATAGCATATACAGGATCACTGAAGAAACAACAAGCACAGCATAAACACAAGAGACAGAGATTTATCCTGGGAAACCCTCATGGGGTAGAAAACCCAGCAAAGCTTCCTCAATATAGATGACCAGCAATATACAAAGATGAAACCCTGAGACATGATCTCCTCCTCCACAATAGCAGACCTCTCCTCCACAAGTGCGCTATCCTCAAGTGAGTGAATGTGTATAATGAGGAACACACCTCCTCTATTTATACACTACTCTGATATGTATTTTACACAAGTACATGTAGGCTCGTATTTAACCATTAGGTTAAATACCCCATTATAACTGACTGGGCCGACCCCTCTAGGGTGGTCTAATAACCCTTTGACCCACATAACACATACAGGGCCGACCCCCACTAGGGAAGTCTAATAACCCAAGTTACCACATTCCGACGGAGGAATAAACATCTCCGGATATACAATAAGATCTTCACGGAGGAATGAATCATCTCCGGAATAATAAAGTACAAATATAATATTCTTTGAAGTTACAATATCTCAACACTCCCCCTTAACGAGAAGGATATTATAACAGCATCTGCACGAGCAAGGAGTCATCAACATCATACATGATACATCTATAAATCATTGGAAGCTTTCTCAACATCATCAGTAACTCAACCAGTTACTGGAATATCTTCAATACTGGAACATCAACATCTTCAATACTGAGTCTTTATCTTCTGCAGCACTCAAACAGCTACAGCAACATCAATATCTGAATCCTCACGATTGTCAGCATGGCCATCACACGATCATCAGCATCGTCATCACACGATCATCAGCATCATCATCATACGATCATCAACATCGTCATCTCACGATCATCAGCATCGTCATCACACGATCATTAGCATCGTCATCTTACGATCATCCGCATCCTTATCTCACGATCATCAGCATTGTCATATCATCTCGATCTACAGCATCTGGATCATCTCGATCTACAGCATCTGGATCATCACGATCTACAACATCTGGATCATCTCGATCTACAGCATCTGGATCATCTCGATCTATAACATTTGGATCATCTCGATCTACAGCATCTGGATCATCTCATCTACAGCATCTGGATCATCTCGATCTACAGCATCTGGATCATCTCAATCTACAGCATCTGGATCATCTCGATCTACACCATCTGGATCATCTCGATCTACAGCATCTGGATCATCACGATCTACAGCATCTCGATCATCTCGATCTACAACATCTGGATTATCTCGATCTACAGCATCTGGATCATCTCGATCTACAGCATCTGGATCATCTCGATCTACAACATAAGTATCCTCAACCATACAAGTACATTAATCAATACATGTATCATCAAAAGTATGTATTCTCACCAATACATCTATCATCAAAACATGTATTCTTACTAATACATATATCATCAAAAGCATGTATTCTCACTAATACATCTATCATCAAAAGCATGTATTCTCACTAATACATCTATCATCAAAAGCATGTATTCTCACTAATACATCTATCAATACAAGTATCCACACTGATACAAGTATACACAACGGCAGCATACCCTGCAACACACATGATCCAATTACGGGATGGTCAATCCCTCTCACTTTAGGACATAGGTCCAAGGATGATACAATCCTGATCCACTTATGGGATGATCAATCCCTCTCAATTTAAGACATCTCTCATGTCTATGGATGATGCAATCCAGATCAACTTACAGGATGATCAATCCTTATCCTTTTAAGACACCTCACCATGTCTAAGGATGATGCAATCCCGAATCAACTTACAGGATGATTAGTCCTTATCACTTTAAGACACCTTACCATGTCTAGGGACGATGCAATCCCAATCTACTTACAAGATGATTAGTCCTTATCACTTTAAGACACCTCACCATGTCTAGGGATGATGCAATCCCAATCTACTTACAGGATGATTAGTCCTTATCACTTTAAGACACCTCACCATGTCTAGGGACGATGCAATCCCAATCTACTTACAGGATGATTAGTCCTTATCACTTTAAGACACCTCACCATGTCTAGGGACGATGCAATCCCAATCTACTTACAGGATGATTAGTCCTTATCACTTTAAGACACTTCACCATGTCTAGGGACGATGCAATCCCAATCTACTTACAGGAGGATTAGTCCTTATCACTTTAAGACACCTCACCATGTCTAGGGACGATGCAATCCCAATCTACTTACAGGATGATTAGTCCTTATCACTTTAAGACAAGTCTCATGTCTAGGGACGATGTAATCCCATCACGTACATTTTGAACCCAGTTCATGGACGATGCAGTCCTCACGTACATTTTGAACCCAGTTCATGGACGATGCAGTCCTCAAGTACATTTTGAACCCAGTTCATGGACGATGCAGTCCTCACGTACATTTTGAACCCAGTTCATGGACGATGCAGTCCTCACGTACATTTTGAACCCAGTTCATGGACGATGCAGTCCTCACGTACATTTTGAACCCAGTTCATGGACGATGCAGTCCTCACGTACATTTTGAACCCAGTTCATGGACGATGCAGTCCTCACGTACATTTTGAAGCCAGTTCATGGACGATGCAGTCCTCGCGTACATTTTGAACCCAGTTCATGGACGATGCAGTCCTCACGTACATTTTGAACCCAGTTCATGGACGATGCAGTCCTCACGTACATTTTGAACTAGTGGTTCCGGGATGATGCAATCCCCATCACTTTATTCTCGAAGACCATACGTCTACGGATCAATTCAGGGACCAAGGTCCGGGGATGATACAATCCCCACTTCTCGGAGACCTTATGTCTACGGCTCTCTTTAGGACTGAAAGTCCAGGGATGATCCAATCCCCTCAACTGTCCACTAAGGACTTCATTCTCGGAGACCTCACGTCTACGGCTCTCTTTAGGACTGAAATTCCAGGGATGATCCAATCCCTTCAAATGTCCACTAAGGACTTCATTCTCGGAGACCTCACGTCTACGGCTCTCTTTAGGACTGAAAGTCCAGGGATGATCCAATCCCTTTTCTTTCTCGGAGACACCTGTCTACGGCTCACTTTAGAACAAGTGTTCAAGGATGATACAATCCCCACATGTATTCTCATCAATATACTATCGATCCTGGGAACCCATACAGAACCTGATTTACACTTCTTCTTTAATTGCACCATTAAGAGAATGGTCTTATCTAGCCACTTGGAGCAAACATCTCATCATGATTCTCTTCCTCTTTCTAAGAGAATCTTCTAGCCACAAGCCTTCTATATTTTGTTTGATTTGTAAATCTTCTTGTTGAACATCCATCACTTGTTCGGTGTTCATTATTCTTCATGATCTTTCCTACAAAACAAAATTAAGTACATGATTAGTAATCCTTCATAATCATGAAATCATGATAACCTATTATGCATACAGATATCATTTATATAGTTATGCAACTATCTTGACCAATACTTTGGCACAACACTTTCCCATATCCTGTATGCATACAGTGGCTATCTAGATGCCTTCCATCTCTACCAGAACATACTATCGAGAGTGTGCACAGCTCTCAGCATGTCAGCAAAGAGGTTTCATTCTAGACAAGCAACAATGGAATGTTTGTCCAACTTACCAATCATATGCATATTAGTAGTATAATGTTCAATGCTCTATGAATGTTTGCACTCAGCATGATATGTTCTAGGAATACAAATATGCATACAAGAAATATCATTTACTATTTCAAATAACAACTCAAATACTTATCTTTTATGTTTGTGTGGTTGCCTCCCGCTTGATCTTCTATATGTCCTTTGAACTTCTATTCATTCTGTACCACTGTGCATGCTCAAGTGTGCACTAGTGTCATCCTCATGATCTCATACACAAACATTCATTCATTAGTATATTCTCAAAACATTCTAATTCTAAATAATCTTGAATATGTATAGTCATGATCATTAGTATTCAGGGTTTCAAGTAAGTCTTCTTTTACTCATGCATATTCTTGTTTGATCATAGTACTCTTCTGGTTAATTAAATCATGCATAAACCCTTGATTACTAACTTTATGAATAAGCATAACCAATCATATCAAGTATACTTATATAAGGGATCCTAACACAAGGTAAGATTCATGGGAAACATACCTGGATTAGTATACCTACTTGGTTATGTACAACATACCTAAACAATCTCTTCAATGATTTAGAGATCCTGAGCTAGAACCTGCATGTCTCATAGGTTAAGCATAATATAACAAAGTCATACATACCTCGTAAGTAGAACAAAGATTATGGATGAGTCTTTGTCTTCATGTTTTCATGGTCATGGAACCTGATTTGTCTTTTGTGATGTACCTGTATCTTGTTAGCAGACAACATCAACCTCACACAACATCATAATGCATTAGTACAATCATAAGTGTCAACACCCTAACCAATGAATATCTTCTATCATGCATTCATAATTTTGTTAAGGTTATACGACAAATCTAAAATCAAAATTGTACTAACTGTAATAACCTGAAGACAAACATACCATAAACTTAATCATGGACAAATATCGAAACATACCTCGATGAGTCATACCTGTCGAGATCGCTTGTATTCTTCTTATTTAATCCCTTATCCTCATCTCCCTCTGAGACAGGAACTTCTTCACTTATGCAGGTGACCAATCCATCTTCTTCTAGGATTAACTCAATCCACTTGATTTGCAAGAACTGGACCTTTGAAACTTTCGGATTCACTGGACGTGACCCTGAACTGGGGTTTGATGAAGCCCACTCTTTTGCCCCATCAAAAGGTTTGATCCAAAGCTCTAAGCTTCTATTTTTCTGAGGAGCTTCCAGCCGTGGTCACAGATTTCAAAAATTCCCATTTTTACAGAAGCCCTAATTTTCCACTTTTCTGATCAAAGTCCCGAACTAGGGTCTAATCAAGCCCGGCCTTCTGCCAAACCAAAAATTCTGATCTTGGTCTCTAAATTTCTATTTTGATGAGTAGCATCCAGCGGTGGTCTCCGATTACAAAAATTACAACTTTCTTCAAAGCCCTAAATTCCGGAAGCCATGAATGAAGGTACCAAAAAATAATTCTGTTTTGACAGAAATATGTACCTGATTGTTTCTGGTGTAACTCTGAAATTTTTGATCCACAGGGTCTGAAAAAGTTTTTTGAGATAGCCTGACCTGTTAGCTTTCCATCCTAACAGGTCTGACCTCAATTGGATGTTCTGAGAGAGAGTTATGCCAAATGTCGCAACGTGACCTGTTTTGGGAAAATACAGGAGAGCGAACTTGTACGGCGTGCCACGTGTCACTGTTTGACCTTCGGCCTCTGAAAAGTTTTTCTGAGATAGCTAGGCCTGTTATCTTTCCATATTGACAGGTATGACCTCAATTGGATTCTCTGAGAGAGAGTTATGCCAAGTGTCGCAACATGACCTGTTTATGGGATAATACAGGAGAGCGAACTTGTACGGCGTGCCACGTGTCACTGATTCAACTTCGGCCCCTGAAAAAGTTTTCTGAGATAGTACAGTCTGTGTAATACCTGTCACTTTTCACGAAATTTCATTTGGAGCTTCCTAGCCCAAGTTATGACCTTTTTCCCAAGGTCACCTGATTTTGACTCAGATCTGGAAGAGGCAGAAACCCTATATTGTACAGATCATAAATCACAAAGTACAACGAATTAGAGGTTTTCCTTTGGATACAAGGTACCTGGAGCTTTTAGCTTCGTCCTGTAACAATTTCAGATCCGAAAACTTTGCCAAAACGGATTTATAGTGAAAGTGCTACGATGACTGGTTTTTGCTATGTAAAACCCTAACCTTCAAATTGTCGTAAGTAAAGCAAGTGTCTTTAGTGCCATACCTTGTCTTCCTTCAGGTTAGCTCTGATACCATGTTAAAATTAAAGATGCTAAGACAGAAAATAGCAGCATTACATTCCATTTCACAATAATAGCATATACAGGATCACTGAAGAAACAACAAGCACAGCATAAACACAAGAGACAGAGATTTATCCTGGGAAACCCTCATGGGGTAGAAAACCCAGCAAAGCTTCCTCAATATAGATGACCAGCAATATACAAAGATGAAACCCTGAGACATGATCTCCTCCTCCACAATAGAAGACCTCTCCTCCACAAGTGCGCTATCCTCAAGTGAGTGAATGTGTATAATGAGGAACACACCTCCTCTATTTATACACTACTCTGATATGTATTTTACACAAGTACATGTAGGCTCGTATTTAACCATTAGGTTAAATACCCCATTATAACTGACTGGGCCGACCCCTCTAGGGTGGTCTAATAACCCTTTGACCCACATAACACATACAGGGCCGACCCCCACCAGGGAAGTCTAATAACCCAAGTTACCACATTCCGACGGAGGAATAAACATCTCCGGATATACAATAAGATCTTCACGGAGGAATGAATCATCTCCGGAATAATAAAGTACAAATATAATATTCTTTGAAGTTACAATATCTCAACAGACCCTAGGTACTATTCCTTATATGTTTATAAGACCCACTGGGGTATATTGATGGAAGGTCTATGTAAATTGAATGATATGCATCTCACTATATTAAATTGGTATGCCCCCTATAAAAATCGGGAAGCTTTCTGGATTGGTCTGCAATCATCTAGGATTCTGAGGATGGAGAATGTCATAGTGGCAAGTGATCTCAATTTTACCAGAATTGCACAAGATATTTGGGGATCTAAGGCAAAAATGTATGTCCTTGCTGACTTCTTCACTGAGTTCCTTATAAATAATGATTTAATTGATGTTGTTACGGGGGTGAACACTCCAACCTAGACTAATTGCAGAACCGGTCAGCATGGGATTCACAAGAGATTGGACAAATTCTTAGTACATACATCATTGCTGCAATCCTGTGGCAGGTATAGAACTTGGGTTGGGAGGAATAAGATATCTGATCACTGGCATGTTTTCTTACAATTGGAAGATTGTGTGTTTCAGCAGAATTATCCTTTTAAATTTGATAGTTCTTGGTTGATCCAAGACGAATTTGTGCAATTTAATAAGGAGGTTTAGTTGAATCTAAATATCAATTCTGAGCTTAATCCTGTGGACATGTTCTGCCACAAATTGAAGGAGTTAAAGATAAAAGTTACCAGTTGGATTCATAAGAGGAAGCAATTGGACAGACAGAAACTCTTGATGGTGGAGGAACAGTTACAGGATCTATACACATATAACCTGGAAAGGCCACTGGTTGGTAAGGATTTTGAGTTACTTAAAAAACTGGAGGAGGAAAAGGTTAATATTTATTTAAGGGAAGAAAAGGAATGGCGCTTGAAGAGCAGAGCTCTCTGGGTTAATTTTGGGGACAAAAATACAAGGTTTTTTCACACCTTTGCTTCAACTAGAAGGAACAATAATACTATTTGGAAGTTGTCTGATGAGGAGGGGAATGAAGTTTCAGGTCAACATGAATTACAAGGATTAGCTTTGAAACATTTCAGTAATATTTACACTGTTGATCAGGGATGTGATTTAGCTTCACAGCTCCAGGTGATTAAACACTATCCTAGATTCTTTAACATTGAAGATGGAGATGATTTATACAGGGAAGTCACTCTGGAGGAGGTGGAGAGGACACTTAAACTTTTTGCTAAGGAAAAAAGCCCCGGGCCGGATGGATGGACTATGGAACTATTTTTACATTTCTATGATATCATGGGAGATGATATTGTTAGGATGGTGGAGTTCACTAGGAAGCAAGGGTATATGTATGGTGCATTAAACTCTACATTCATCACGTTAATTTCTAAAGTGAATGATCCTAAGACATTTGGTGATTTTAGGCCTATTTCTCTGTGCAATTTGGCATATACGATTGTATCAAAGATCATAGCTGGGCGCCTTAAACTGGTTCTCTCTAAACATATTTCAAGGGAACAGTTCGATTTTTTACAGGACCGACAAATACATGATGCAGTGGGTATTACACAAGAATTATTACACTCTATCAAATGTAGGAAAAAGAAAGCTATTCTGCTTAAAATGGATTTAGAAAAGGTGTATGATACATCCAAATCCTAGGCTCTATCAAGCGTCGAGAGGGATCAAATATCCCGAGGTGCAAACCTCTCCTTGAATAGCTCATTGAGTGCAATACCGGAGCCACCTAATCCTAAGTTCTAAAGTCTCTAGTTTAAGTCTCATATTTACTTTTTAATTTGTATTATTCTTTTTTGTTTACTTTGTATTATTTTGTCACTAAACAAACACTCAAACACTCTAAAGTCTCATATTTACTTTTTACTTTGTATTAAAAGTAAAAAGTAAAGTCTCTAGTTTAAGTTTCATATTTACTTTTTACTTTGTATTATTCTTTTTTGTTTATGGCCAACGTAATATTTACCACCTAATCCTTGGTACATACAGCTGGATGTCCACTATCCCCTGCTGTTGGAGAGGACACTTAAACTTTTTGCTAAGGAAAAAATCCCCAGGCCGGATGGATGGACTATGGAACTATTTTTACATTTCTTTGATATCATGGGAGATGATATTGTCAGGATGGTGGAGTTCACTAGGAAGCGGGGGTATATGTCTGGTGCATTAAACTCTACATTCATCACATTGATTTCTAAAGTGAATGATCCTAAGACATTTGGTGATTTTAGGCCTATTGCTCTATGCAATTTGGCATATAAGATTGTATCAAAGATCATAGCTGGGCGCCTTAAACCAGTTCTCTCTAAACATATTTCAAGGGAACAGTTCAATTTTTTACAGGACCGACAAATACATGATGCAGTGGGTATTACACAGGAATTATTACACTCTATCAAATGTACGAAAAAGAAAGCCATTCTGCTTAAAATGGATTTAGAAAAGGCGTATGATAGAGTCAATTGGGATTTTCTCCGTTTAATTTTGATACAAATCAGCATTCCAGCATTGGCTATTAGATGGATAATGACTTGTGTTGATACAGTGAACATTGTTGTTTTAGTGAATGGTGCTACTACCCCATATTTTAGCTGCTCTAGAGGCATCCATCAGGGGTATTCACTGTCTCCACTACTGTTCCTTCTGGTCATCAAGGGACTGAGTATAATGCTCATTCAGGAAAAAACTGAAGGTAAGATTAAAGGCATCAAAATTTCAAAGGACTTATATATTACACATGTCCTGTTTGTGGATGACATTTTAATAGAAGGGATTGATACCTTGATGGAATGGAGGTGCTATCGTGATATTATTATGTTATATTGGAAAGCTTCAGGAATGTGCGTTAGTCTGAATAAATCCCGTTTTATGGGAATCTTATTGATGAAGATCAAATTCTGGGCTTTCAAACCTTGCTGCCATATAAGTTTGGAAAAATTGCTGAAGGTTTTACCTACCTTTGTTTTCACCTTAAGCCTAATGGATACTTGATTAAATACTAGGAGTGGCTACTCAAAAATTTCGAAAACAAGATTTCCAATTGGACATATCGTTTGATGTTAATTGGAGGCAAACTTACCCTGGTTAAGTTGGTATTGATGGGTACTCTAGTTTATTGGTTTTCATTATTGCCTATTCCATTTTCTGTGATTAATTCCTTGATAAGACTCATGTTCAACTTCTTATGGATGGGTGGACTGAATAAATCTAGTCTTGTGATGATTGGTTGGGAAAGAATTTCTTTACCATTTGATGCTGAGGGTTGGGGCATTAAGGACTTGTTAGTTTTCAGTGAGGCCTTGTGTTTAAAGAGTTTGTGGCGAGCAATTTTTGGTAATACACTCTGGTCGAGGATTATCCATCATAAATATATTAAATCTGAGATTTCACATTGGTTAAGGGTTCCAGAAAAGAAGGTGCAGGGGGTCTCTCCGATCTAGAATGGTTTCATGAAAGTTTACAAATGGCTGGCATTTGAATTATGCTGTAAAGTTGGTACAGGGGAAGAGGTTGCTATTGGCGTTGATCCCATTCTGGGACTGAAGGATTCATATAGATTATCATCTAATATTTTAAATGTGCTTAAAGAAGTAGGTTATTATACTCTAAATTCTATTGCAAATTATATGAGGATTGGCTATTGGTGTACTAATGTTGGCCTACTGTTGCCTCCAAATTTAGCTCTGGAATGGAAGCAATATACGCAGAGCCTTAATGCTGCTGGTATCAGTCTTAATTCTGAAGATGATAAGGTTGTCTGGGGAGGTAATGAAGCTGTTGGTGTTGTGACTGCTAGTACTGCTTACAGATGTATTATTAATAGGAGATGCATTTTTCCAAAACATTGGTGGTATGGAAAAATCTGGCAGTGGCATCTGCCACAAAAATTGAAATGTTTTTTTTGGTTTGTGTTACTGGACAGGTTGAAGACTTGCAAAAATATTTCTTCTTTGGGTTGGATGGGCCCTAGTCAATGTATTTTGTGCAAGTGTATTATTGAAACAACTATGCATATGTTCATGGATTGTTCTTTTACATTGGAATTATGGAAGAAAATATATCATATCTTTGATATTAAAGTTAGATGGGGAGGACAAAATATTTCAACTAGTTTGAAACATTGGATGTTGAATTGTAAAGAACATCAGACTCTACCTGTTTTCATTTGCTGGGTGGTTTGGGGATGAGAAACAAGGCTATCTTTGAGGATTCTAGGCCATATCTGGAAAACACATATAATACTACTATAAGCCATTATATGAATTATTAGAAGGAGGTGAAACCTCCAGTTCATAGGGACATTGGGAAATTTGATTTTGTGGTTACTAAAACTGTGCTATTTTTTTATAGAGCTCCCAACATGGGCAACTGTGGTGTAGGTGGGGTCATTTATATCAGTCATGATCAATATTTCACAATCAAGATGAATTTTGGAAAGGGTACAAATATGAAGGCAAAACTTTTGGCATTATGGTGTGTGGCAAAAGTAGCTAACATTTTTGGTTTGGTGAATGTAAAGATATTTGGTGACTCTGGAGTTACCATCAAACGGGCCAGGGGTGAGTATGACCTTAAAGTATTAAATTTGTTTGGATGGTGCAATAGAGTGAAGAATGAACTTCATAATTTGGGGGCGGTCACCTTGGAACATATCTTTAGAGGATACAACTCACAGGCTGATCTTCTTTCTAAGTAGGCATTGTTAGGCAAAGATGATCTCTTATTTTGGGAATAATTTTGTGAGAATCAGCTGATTGATTCTGGCACTGTTTATTTACTTGAATGATCTTGTTAAGTTATGCCAAGGCAATAGTTTTTTGTCTGTTTTTGGCTTATGGTGTATATATTTGAATTTTTAGAAACACTCTTCTATTGAGAAGTTGATGGGAGTACAGTATTTATACTGTTATCATGTACTATTTGATTATCAAACCATTGAGTTTGGTGGACACCTATCCCTCAATATTTCTATAGTATATTTATAATGGCTATTTTATTTACTTCGCTAGTTTGGTGGACAACTAACCCTCAATATTTCTATAGTATATTTATAATGGCTATTTTCTTTATCCTTCTTAGCGATAATGGATTTTTATCTAAATGTATTAAACTATTTTTCTTTTTAAATTGGTATTAATTTTTTTATGACTCATACAAATAGTAATAAAATAAAAATAAATTATACGATATTAATAATGGTTATTTTCTTTATCTTTCTTAGCGATAATAGATTTTTATTCCAATGTATTAATTTATTTAAAAAAATAGTATTATTTTTTTATGACTCATAAAAATATTAATAAAACAAGAGTTGCATGCAGCAATGTCTGTGATAAAGCATGGAAATAGAGTTTGCAAATGTGGGAGTTGGAAAGTCAAGTTTTGGAGAAGTTACCATTTTCAATTGCTTCCATTGCAATTACCCATGCAAAACTCTGTTAGAGGGATTCAACAATCATTATTGTAAAATGCCTCCATATGACCCATGCATTCTAGATAAATGCTCATTGGCTCACTTTGAAGCACCAACAACAAAAACATTCTCTTACATCTTCAAAAATACTTACAAAAGTAAACTAATCTATGGACAACATGCCTCTTTTGAATTGGCTCTATATAGCATATTGACTAGGGATTGCGCATAATGATGATACCTAAATCTGTTGCAATAGGAGTGTGCGAGCGCAAAACAAACATAGTGTGTGCTCGCATTTAAGACTGCATGCACGCCACAGTTTGGTAAAGTATTGAACTGCCAATTAAGAATCCACGTAGGTCTTAAAAGTGTGCATTCACTAGTAGCGCGTACACATTTAACGCACACACACTTTTAATGAGTGTGCCCTAAGAGCGTGTGCGCCTTAAGAGCATGTGCACGCTATTCTATATATTAAAAATTTGGTCGAGGCCCATTTCTAACCCATCTTACCTGATTCAGTCAGTGCATTACAGTCCAGAAATGCTCCACGACCACATGCGCTTGGTAATTACGCCACCAACATCCCCCAATAATCATCCATGTAAGATTTTGATCCACTATTTAGAATTTTCGTTTCTATTTTCAATGATTTAAAAAATTTTACATTATAAAAAATCCAAAAAAATCGAACAATATTGTAACAAATTCAATTTTTTTAATTGTAGTTAATTTCTTCTCCATCACAATGGCAGAAAACCAAGAGTCGAACCCCCAAAAAAACAATCCATCCACACAAAACCCCGAGGAGAGCCCAAGCACGGAAGCCCAGATAAACCAAAATTTACACCAGTTAAGAACCTTGGTTAAAGAGATTAGAATCACTAGGGAACCATCGAGACTCTCCTTAGCCACATCCCTCGACTACATCATTGCCTCAGTTGAGACTACTCATGGTCAATTGACGAGCATAACCAAGTCTAGGGCTAGGATGAGAGCATATTATTCCACTCGTATTAGTAGATACCAAATCAAAGACTTGAACATCTAAAAACAAACAATAGTTAGTTATTTCATTGACCCTAGAACAAACCTACCCCCTGATCCATGCAAAAGGAACCTTTGCATGGATTGGTGCACATATGAGTATTGGAGACAAAACCGAATGAGTCGATAGTTTATGGTTTTCGACAAACCTCCCTGCAACAATAGGAAGGTTCCACTTTATTTTCTTTGGAAACTATATGCAGAGTTCGTGTTGGGTATACATGTCAACAACTTTGACATTATCGAGTTTCATGGGGTTGGTCTTGGATCTACCCAGGATCGACCCGCCAATAGTTGTAACCCAATGAGAGGGCCACTTGCACCTAGGCATGCGCCTAACCTCCCTCAATAGACACCTTAGTTGTTGGATTGCCTAGCCGAGACTACCACTGCCATATCACAGCTTACCCATACTATATTACAATACAGTACATTCATGGCATCATTTAGGAATGACACATAAGAGTAGCATGGAGAACCATCAGGTGTAGGTACTTCAGGCCCCATTGGTCATGGACTCTCCATGATAGTTAGGGGGGCAAAGGATCCTTTTGATAGCCAAGGATTACCCCATCATTGCACGGACTGCGAACATACTTTCCATGCCACTAAGGAGTATCTTGCATGAGATACCTTTATGTCGGAGGTTAGTACATGATTTGTAAATGGTTGATTACATTTTTAAATGAACATTTTACAATCGTTAGATCAACTTTGATTAGTGCATTTAATGTGTAATTGATTTGTTTGGCATGTGTAGTTATTTTGAGATGAAATAACTGAATCAAGGTGGGAGGACATTACTACTCCCAACCTTGATTCTACCATGGTGGCAGTAGAAAGTATTGCAGCTACTCACATACATGTATCTAAAAGAATGTATGGTTGTAGGATTTAAAAATTGAGCTAGTTGCAATTGTCATATTTTATATGAGAAATCAATATTAATGTTCTCGTGTTTCCACAGATGCATGCATAGGAGATTGAGCACAAGTCCCCCCTCCGTGTTGAGTAGATCACTTGTCATACATGTAACTTGTGTGAATTAATTATATATTTGATGTGAAATTGATTGTGTTTGTATGGTTAATTTACATGTTTTTCTTCTAATGAAATATATTTCATATGTTTATGTAGGTTCCATATCTAACCATAAAATCACCATACGCACACATTCCCGCGTATATTCCATATAGTTTTGTTTTTCCACAATTCATGTCAAGTTAGGTGACTGGGCACTCTACTCATATGGTCGGCATTCATGTATCACCCCGTTGGCCTCTCTCACCCATTGTACAACCACTGGGGATATATCGCCGCACACACCCATCCACTCATTTGTTTTCCCCTCATCTCCAACATTTGGCTCCATTTGTCCCATCAAAAATGTCTCCATCCACATTATCTCCATCCATTTCCCATACATCTACTCCCACCCATTTACCTACATCATCCCATGTCCCCCTACCTACATCAACCCCTACTCACCTACCTACATTAGCCCCCATACCCCTACCTACATCATCCCCCGCCCCCTTACCTACATTAGACCCCTCCACCACCATTTCCTCGGAGCAAGTTGTGTAGCCCAATGCTCCACTTCCTATCCCAAAAGGGAAATCCCCTGCATTGCCTCTGATACTCATGGTGAGATTTATAAGTTCTTTAAAATATTATAAAGCATGAATGAATTTCATAAAATAATGCATTTTGGTATTATGTATTAATGATTTTTCTAATTGTTGCAGGGAGGCATTGCTGAGAAATTGGGATCGAGGAGACGAACACCCCCATCATGGCATGTTGTATCGCCTCAGGTGAGTACTCAAGATTTGAATTCTAATTGTGTTTTTTTAAGTGTACTAATTTATAGAATTGTCGGAAAACTGACATGTTGTTGTTTCCCTTTCAGACCACACACAGGTGTAGGGGGGGGAATATTCCTCCATCTCAAAGAGGAGAAAGATTGATTTTGGAGATGAGCATTGGGGTGTCGATGGTGGCCAGGGTGATTAAGACACCCACTATGTACATTAGCCACGATGTGGCATTTTTGGCAGGAGATGGTTATTTGTGTATAGGACATGAGCCACCCTTATTCCACTTTTGGGCATGAGCATCCATTATTAGGAACGTCGTTTCATTTGGTATAAAACTGTAATTTTTAACATATTTCCAATACAAATTTACAATTGTCATTCGGTGTATATGACATACTGTTTATGGATTCTTACATTTTTTATGTGTTTTTGATGTTATATATCATGACATTTACTTGGTTCGTGGTGAATGTGATTGGTTCATGATGAATGGGATGTTATATGTATTATTGAAGAAAGGTGTATGTTGGACCGTAATGGGTGATTATGTTCGCCAAAAATGGAGATAAGAAACATATTGATGATGTGTACTTAGTTCTTGGTATAAAATGCACCAAGAACATAATGTTCCCACTCAATATGACGAGTGAAATTCAAAACTCAATGAATGCATATAAAGCTAAGGTTGTTGATCAAACATGGATTTGGCATTTGAGGTTTGGAAACTTGCACTTTGGAGGTTTAAGCCTAAGAAATAAAATGGTTATGAGATAAAAGGACATGAAAAGAAGTTCTATAAGCCAAAGAAGGTCATGTATGGGTTGAAACAAAGTCCTAGAGATTGATATATCAAGATAGACAACTATTTGAATAGCAATGGGTTTAATAGAAGCAAAAGTGACCCCGCTTTGTACACTAAAACATATATGCAAGGTAAAATTATTATGTAAATGATATAGTTTTTATAAGTAATTTGATGTTGGACAAATTTAGAATAGCCATGAAAAATGAATTTGAAATGGCATAGTGTGGTGAAGTACTTCCTTGGTATTGAAGCTGATCAATGTAAAAATGAAATTTTTATATGATAATAAAAGTATGTTAAAGATTTGTTAAGGAGATTTAGAATGTTGAATTGCAAGCCAATGTGAACACCTGTAGCAATAGGTACTAAAATAAGCAAAGAGGATAATGTATCTTTTGTAGATCCAACACAGTTCAAGAAATTAGTTGGAAGTTTGATGCACCTAATAACAATTAGGCCAGATATTATGTTTGTTGTGAGTTTATTCTCCAGGTTTATGGAGTTTAAGCAAAGAGAATAATGTATATTTTGTAGATCCAACACAAATCAATAAATTAGTTGGAAGTTTGATGTACCTAATAACAATTAGGCTAGATATTTTTGTTGTGAGTTTAATATCAAGGTTTATGGAGTCCCCGAGAAGTAATCATTGGCAAGTTGGTAGAAGAATGTTAAGATACATTGCAAATACATCATATTACTAAATTTTGTATCCCATAATTGAATGGTTTCACAAATAGTGATTTTACATGTAGTGTTGACGATAGGAAAAGCACATGAGGTAATATGCTCTAAATTTTGGTATATGCACTTTGTCATGGGCATCAAAGAAGCATCCCATAGTTACAATTTGGTAACTTGAAGCAGAATATGTGGGTGCAACATTAACAACTTGTCAAGTAGTTTGGAAGAAAGGATTTTTGTCCAACTTATTGCATGGGAAAGAAAATCCTACATTGATATTTTGTGATAATAATTCAATATTGCTCTTTCAAAGAACCATGTATTTCACAAGAAGAGCAAACATATCCAACACTCAATATCATTTCATGAGAAAATTAGTCTTAATAATGGTGAAATCTATTTAAAATTATGTAAATTGTAAATTAAAAAAATCAATTAATTGACATATTCATAAGTCATTGGCAAGAGATGTTTTGAACTCCATAGACAAAATTTAAGAGTCAACTTTGGAAGTGAGAGACAGTGCAATTCTTGCACGAGGGGGTCGAATTTGGAAATGAATCAATCATGAACCCGTGGCCAAAATTCACACGTCTAACATGCCCAAATGCACTTGCATCATCTCACGGAACTCAATTCTCCTGCCTGGATCAAATCCCATACACCGGGACCAATTCAACATGTGTCCTTGAAAGCCTCCATGAGGCAAGTTGTAACTAGTCGTAGAATGATGACCATGGATCAGATCGATGAACTGCCAACACCATTGGAATGAAGACTCTAGAATATTTGTAGGGGTGGCTCTATCCTCTAGTTCCATGTCCCAGAGCCCCTCAATTTCGGTGATTCTGTAATATACGGTTTCTCTTAGTGAGAGACAGTGCAAATCTTGCATAAGGGGGTCAACTTTGGAAATGACTCAATCGTGAAACTGTGGCCAACATTCACACGTCAAACCTTCACAAACACACTTGCATCATTTCATGAAACTCAATTTTGTTTCTTGGATCAAATCCCATGCCCCGGGACCAATTCAACATGTGTCCTTGAAACCCTCTAGGAGGCGAGTTGCAACTGGACATAGAATGAAGACCATGGATCAGATCGATGAACCGTTAACACCATTAGAATCACCAGGCCAAACTAATTCTAGGGATGCTTCTCTCCCCTAGTTCCATGGCCCAACGGCCCTCCATTTTGGCGATTTTGTGATCTAGGCTTTCTCTCAATGAGAGATAGTGCAAATATTGCACAAGGGGTCAACTTTGGAAATGATTCCATCGTGAACCCATGTCCAACATTCACACATTGAACCTACCCAAACACAATTTCAACATATCATGGAACTCATTTGTGTTTCCCAGATCAAATCCTATGCCCCTGGGACCAATTCAACATGTGTCCCTAAAATCCCTGACGAGGCGAGTTGCAAATTGCCATAGAATGATGACCGTGGCTCGGATCAATGAACTGTCAACACTATTGGAATCATGACATCAGATTAATTCTAGAGGTTCCTTTCTCTGCTAGGTCCATGGCCCAGAGCCCCTCCATTTCAGTGATTTTGTAATCTAGGGTTTCACTCAGTGAGAGACAATGCAATTCTTGCACAAGGGGGCATATTTGGAAATGACTCGATCGTGAACCCATGGCCAATTTTCAAATGTCAAAACTATCCAAACACACTTTTAGAATATCGCATAACTCAATTGTGCTTCCCGGATCAAATCATGTGCCCATGGGACCAGTTCAACATGTGTCCTTGAAAGCCTCTAGGAGGCGGGTTGTAACTTGCCATAGAACGATGACCGTGGCTCGGATCGAAGAACCGTCAATACATTGGAATTAGGACACTAGAATAATTCTAGGGGTGCCTCTCTCCCTTGAGTTCATGGCTCAGAGCCCCTCCATTTTGGCGATTTTTTAATCTAGGGTTTCTCTTAGTGAGAGATAGTGAAATTCTTGCACAAGGGGTCAACTAAATGACTTGTTCGTGAACCCATGGCCAATGTTCACACATAAAACCTACCCAAATACACTTGCAGCATCTCACAAAACTCAATTCTACTGCCTGGATCAAATCCTGTGCCCCTAGGAGCAATTCACCATGTGTCCCTGAAAGCTTGTAGGAGGCAAGTTGCAACTTCCCATAGAACGATGCCCATGGCTCAAATCGATGAACCGTCGACACAGTTGGAATCAGGACACCAAAATAATTCTATGGGTGCCTCTCTCCCTTGGGCCCATGGCAAAGAGCCCCTCCATTTCAGTGGTTTTGTAATCTAGGGTTTCTCTCAGTGCAAGATAGTGCAATTC
This sequence comes from Larix kaempferi, assembly GCA_027924585.1. Taxonomy (NCBI): domain Eukaryota; kingdom Viridiplantae; phylum Streptophyta; class Pinopsida; order Pinales; family Pinaceae; genus Larix; species Larix kaempferi. Next base: position 5,173,700 of record BSBM01000643.1, read on the forward strand.
TTACATAAGGGGGTCAACTTTGGAAATGAATCAACCGTGAACCTGTAGCCAACATTAACAAATCGAACCTACCCAAAGACCTGAATTTGTGTAATATTTTTCACCTTCATCCCTTGGACACATTATGCTATGGATAAAATATCTTGATGCATTTAATGGTAGTATGAAAGAGCATTCCTGCACAGTGTTAGTATGCAAATCACAAAACATATGTTTATATGTGTCATAATAGTATTCAAATTCTACATGGTATTTGCAACAACATGTGTTGTGGTCAATGCAAATTCTAACATACTAAGTCTTTCATTTTTTAAATGACTATTGGCCCAAGTTCAATTGTGTGTGCTCAGTCTTGAATATCTCGTAGAGTTCCATTTGTGTCATTTCAAGGAAGTGTTTGATGTGGGATTCATGCTCATTAGTACCTTTTATGAAATTCAAAACATATTTTTGATTGGATGAAGTTATAGTGTTATCATGCCAAAACTTGTGCACTAGGTCTTTAACTGCAACAATTAGCTTCATGTCTGAACGAGGCAACCTACCAATGAATGCCCAACAATCCTTTTGTCCTGGACTATCTAGTCTTTCTCTAATAGTAGAATACTTATGGAGAGTCTTTCTATCTATTTTAAATAGGTGATATGTGTGTGCTATAAGGCGACTATGCCTCATTCTTTTGCTTACAATCGATTCCGATAGTACATGATGGGCCACATTAATATACTTTGTATGAGACATCTTTCCAATTAAATTAAATGCAGCTTGGATATTTCTAACAACATGACTATTAGCCTCTGAACTTCTAACTAAATTTATTCCTAAAATTTTCCGAAAAATGGCTAACAATGCGATTTTAACAAAGCTAAAAATAATTGACATTTCGATGCATCACTCTTAGATTCAAATTTTTTTTGACAGTTTTGTGTATTGCCAACCAATAGTTTGTTTATGTAACTAACCTTCAAGACCTATTAGGGCACTTTCATCCACATGAATATGTCTAAGAGTTATTCTTCATCATGCACTGGATAATCTAGGTAAATTAGGTGTACAAGAAGTATGAGTCCCACCACTACTTTGTTTTGGCACTTTCTTTACATGTTGTTCCAGGTTTGGAGTGTTTTCGACATGTGTGTTGTCTTCTTGGAGAGACTGCAAATCCACAACTTGATGCACATCCAATTCTGCATACTTGGATTCTACCAATATTTTAATGTACTGAAGCACTTCATCATTGGTCGGTGATGGATTATTGGTTGGAGGATGACTTGCTGATGGAATTTGAATGGGCTCCATTGGATGCATCCGCTTCACTTGTGGAGTTGAACTAGAAGTCACTGTCTTGTTCATTGTGGTAGTATTTGAGGCAATGACAGTTGCATGTCTATGTATTTCCATGCCCAACCTTGATTTTTCTCTTAGATCATGGAGCTTTTAAGGAAATGGATCCTTCCATCAAGAAATTTTTGTTCTATTCTGTATGTTTCCCATCTCCAAATTTCTTTTTTAGAAAACAAGTTTATTGTCCATTCCAGAATAAATAACATTTCCAACAAGATGTTTAGTAGCATACCATATTATCCATTGAATGCTTACGTGAGTGAGGGATACTATGGGTTAGGGATTTAGAGTGAGAAATAGATATTGGTGGTTAGGGGTGGAGAGATATGGAACAAGTTTGTTAGGGGTTTAGGGAGAGAGGTGAAGGGGGATAGGGGTCTAGTGAGAGATACAGAGAGATAGTGAGTGACACAAAGAGAGAGAGAGAGAGAGAGAGAGAGAGAGAGAGAGAGAGAGATAGTTAAAATGGTTGTACATTTGAAGTTGTGTTGCATGAACATTAACTTCAGAATTTATTATTGATATTGATGCAACATTTGATATCCGTGTAATTTTTAATGAAATACAACCTTTCTTCTCGAAGTGACCCCAAAATAAGCGATGGAATTCGAAATTTACTATGTTTTAATTCGAAGATTAGGGGCATGCAAAGCTAACATAGAACCTGGTTAGGGGTTGAGAGAGAGAGGGAGATTGGGGGTTAGGGGTTGAGAGAGATAGATATTGGGGGATAGGGGTGGAGAGAGATGGAACAAGGTGGGTAGGGGTTTAGGGAGAGAGATCAAGGGGGGTAGTGGCCTAGGGATAGAAAGATAGTGAGTGGCAGAGAGAGAGATATTATGAGACATAGAGAGTGACAGGTAATTAAAATGGTTGTACATTTGAAGTTGTGTCACATGAACATTAACTTCACAATTTATTATTAATATTGATGTAGGCAATTGATATCCATGTAATTTTTAATCAAATACAACCTTTCTCCTCGATGTGACCCTCAAATAAGCGATAAAATTCAACATTAACCATGCTTTAATTCTAAGATTAGGGGCATGAAAACATGACATAGAACTTGGTTAGGGTCGAGAGAGAGAGGGATATTGGGAGTTAGGGGTCGAGAGAGATAGAGATTAGGGGTTAGGGGTGGATAGAGATGTAACAAGGGGGGTATGGGTTTAGGGAAAGAGATCAAGGGTGGTATGGGTATAGGGAGAGAGTCAAAGAGATAGTGAGTGACAGAGAGAGAGAGAGGTAATTATAATGGTTGTACATTTGAAGATGCGTCGCACGAACATTAAGTTCACAATTTATTATTGATCTCAATGCAGGCATTTGATATCTATGAAATTTTTAATCAAATACAACCTTTCTTATCGAAGTGACCCCCAAATAAGAGATAAACTTCAACATTAACCATGCTTTAATTCTAATATTAGGGGCATGAAAAGATGACATAGAACCTGGTTAGGAGTTGAGAGAGAGAGGGAGATTGGTGTTTAGGGGTTGAGATATATAGAGGGGTGGAGAGAGATGAAACAAGGGGTGTATGGGTTTAGGGAGAGAGATCAAGTAGCGTAGGGGTATAGGGAGAGAGACAGAGAGATAGTGAGTGACATAAAGAGAGAGAGATTGTGAGATAGAGAGAGTGAGAGGTAATTAAAATGGTTGTAGATTTGAAGTTGTGTTGCATGAACATTAACTTCACAATTTATTAATGATCTTGATGTAGGAATTTGATATCCATGTAGTTTTAATCAAATACAATATTTCTTCTAGAAGTGATCCCCAATTAAGCAAGAAAATTTGAAATTAACCATGCTTTAATTCTAAGATTAGGGGCATGGAAAGCTGACATAGAACTTGGTTAAGGGTTGAGAGAGAGAGGCAAATTGGGGGTTATGGGTTGAGAGAGATAGAGATAGGGCTTTAGGGGTGGAGACTCAAAGAGAGATGGAAGAAGGGGTGTATGGGTTTAGGGAGAGAGACAGAGAGATAGTGAGTGACAAAGAGAGAGAGATTGTGAGATCACAAAGAGACTTGGAGGTAATTAAAATGGTTGTGCATTTGAAGTTGTGTCGCACGAACATTAAATTCACAATTTATTATTGATCTTGATGCAACATTTGATATCCGTGTAATTTTTAATCAAATACAAGCTTTCTTCTCAAAGTGACCCCCAAATAAGCAATGAACTTTGACATTTACCATGCTTTAATTCTAATATTAGGGGCATGAAAAGATGACATAGAACCTTATTAGGGGTTGAGAGAGAGAGGGAGATTGGGGGTTAGGGGTTGAGAGAGATAGATATTGGGGGATAGGAGTGGGGGGAGATGAAACAAGAGGGGTAGGGGATTAGGGAGAGATATCAAGGGGGCTAGGGATCTAGCAAGAGAGAGAGAGAGAGAGAGAGAGAGAGAGAGAGAGAGAGAGAGAGAGAGATTGTGAGACTAAGAAAGGGAGAGGTAATTAAAATGGTTGTACATTTGAAGCTGTGTCGCACGAACATTAAATTCACAAATTATTATTGATATCGATGCAATCATTTGATATCCCTGTAATTTTTAATCAAATACAACGTTTCTTCTCGAAGTGACCCCCAAATAAGCAATAAACTTCAACATTAACCATGCTTTAATTCTAAGATTAGGGGCATGAAAAGATGACATAGATCCTAGTTCGGGGTTTAGAGAGAGAGAGAGGGAGATTGGGGGTTAGGGGTTGAGAGAGATAGAGATTGGGGGTTAGAGGTGGAGAGAGATGGAACAAGGGGGTAGGGTTTAGGGAGAGAGATCGATGGGGATAGGGTCCTAGGGAGAGAGACATAGAGATAGTGAGTGACAAAGAGAAAGATATTGTGAGAGAAAGAGAGTGAGATGTAATTAAAATGGTTGTACATTTGAAGCTATGTCACACGAACATTGACTTCACAATTTATTATTGATATTGATGCAACATTTTATATCCATGTAATTTTTAATAAAAGACAACATTTATTCTCAAAGTGACCCCCAAATAAGCGACAAACTTCAACATTAACCATGCTTTAATTCTAAGATTAGGGGCATGAAAAGCTGACATAGAACTTTGTTAGGGGTTGAGAGAGAGAGGGAAATTGGGGATTAGGGGTTGATAGAGATATAGATTGGGGTTTAGGGGTGGAGAAATATGGAACAAATGGGTTACAGGTTTAGGGAGAGAGATCAAGGGGGTTAGGGTTCTAGGTAGAGAGAGAGAGAGAGAGAGAGAGAGAGAGAGAGAGAGAGAGAGAGATTTTGTGAGATAGAGAGAGTGAGAGGTAATTAAAATGGTTGTACATTTGAAGTTGTGTTACAAAAACATTAACTTCACAATTTATTATTGATCTTGATGCAGGAATTTGATATCTATGTAATTTAATCAAATACAACCTTTAAAGAGAGTGAGAGAGATTAGGAATTAGGGGTTTAGAGAGAGAGAGAGAGATTGGAGGCTACGGGTTGAGAGAGAGAGAGTATTAGATGTGAAAGAGTTAGAGAGATAGTATTAGTTGTGAAAGAGTGTGAAGTGTTGAAGGAAAAGATGTGGAAGCTGACCAATATATACTATGAATTTTTGGATGCCTCAAATGCAAAGAGAGAGATAAAGAGAGATATTGGGGGTTAGGGGTTTATATAGAGAGAGAGGGAGAGAAATATTACGGGTTACGGTTTGAGAGAAATAGAGAGAGAGTATTGGATGTGAAAGAGTGTGTGAGAGAGAGTATCGAATGTGAGAGAGTGTGAAGTATTCAAGGAAAGGATGTAGAAGCTAACTGTTGGAATATTCTCACCATCGCTATTGTATTTCCATGCATTGCATGCATTATTCATGCATGCATGCATCTAGTCATCAGTATGGTAGTCTCCCAACAACTAGTCCTCAGTTTTTAGCCCCCTGGAGCCTGTTTCTAGCCATCAATAGGCCTCCTACCTACCTAGTGCGCATTGTTTTCATCATATGGATACTAATGCACCCTACTAAACACCTCTCGGATTCCATCGGTCAATTCTTGCATTGATTGCTTAGTTAACTGACTGTAACTCCCAGTTGTCTATATCGGAGTGCCACTTGACTACTAACAGTCTGCCATGCTCCCTTGGAGTCTCCTTCCCTTGATCAGTGCTCACATGCATCAGTTAGACTCAGTTAGACTCACATTTGATTGATCTTTGACTATCGGTGGCCACTACCACTGATTGGGTGATGGTTCCAATGCAGTTCAAGCCATTCCTTGAGGAGAATTTGAATGACTTTTGGGGAAATCGAATTCATTCTATTTTACTCTCATATTTTTTCCAGCTTATCGCTGATGAATGTAATTACAACAATTTTCCACATTATTTGAGTTTCATGTGTGAATTTTGATAATATTCTTTCTCTTCTTCTCTCCAATTCTTTGAGTGAAATTGTGAGGTTTGTTCAAGCTAAAGTGATCTCTCCTGTAGAATTTCACATGGTATTAGAGCTTGTTACAACTATTTGAGTTGCAGTAGTTGCAACAGTTTATTGAACAACTGCTTTTTCAGTAGAGCACTAGAAGCCTCTGGATCTAAAAGCAATTCCTTCTCTCTCTCTCCATACAACTGTGATGAGTGGAAACCAAAGATGACAGCATATCTGAAGATATATGGTCTTTTCGATATATGTATTGGTGTTAAGAGAGATTTTGCTTCCCATTAAGAGGAAGAAGATTGGATGGATGATTGTGAAAGAGTCGTAGGAGAAATAATGACTACTATGCTTTCTAGTATGCAGTACCTCATTAATCTTGATGAACATCGAAGTGATCTCTGAACTAGTTTGGATAGATTATTTGGGGAGAAGAAAGAAGAGGAAGATGTTAGCCATTTGGAGAACAGGCTCAGTGATACTTCCTCCTATTTTATCTCTAATCATTTTTTGTCCTCAATCATCTCTCATGATGAAGTTGTTCAAGATGAAGAAGAAGCTACATATTCAACACAGAAAAATCATGTTGAAGACATTCCTTTCTCTATTTCTCTAGAAGTTGAAGATAGTTTCGAATTGTCTACTTCCCATGTAGCAGAAGCAGATGAAAGTAACACAATTGATGGATTTGATCCATATTCTAAATTGAATTCTAAGCAATATATGTCAGCTAATACTCTAGAAGCTCAATAGAATTTCAAAATCTCTACATCCCATGACCCTGCTAATGTGCAAGCTGATGATCTACTGAGTATTTTGGAGGTAAAATCAGTTTTGGAGGTGATGCATTCGCCCTCCTTGATCAAATGTTTCCCATGAACTTCTATTTGGTCATTGGCACATGTTTTCAGAGTTTCACCGATGATGAAAGACACTACCATTTGCTTGGGTTCAAGTCTCAGGAATATCCTTGCGATTTTGGTTTTGATCTCACCCCTATTGGTTCAAAGGAGATCACAAGAAACCATGTTGATTTGAATTCCAAGCCACCACCATCCTTTCATAGTTCATTTGGTTAGGATCTCACCTATGTTGGTTCAAAGGAGATATCAAAGAACTATCTACACATTCCTGGAGCTGATCCTACCTCAGTTGGTTCGAATCACATGTTTCAGAATGATCTTCATATTTTTGAATTCGTTATCACCATGTTTGGTCAAAAGAGAAAGTTCAGGAAGCCTCCAGATTCGCTTACATCCACTGAAGGATAAATAAAGTACATGTTTTTGGAGCATGATCCACTTCTTCCCAAGAGGAAGATAACTCCAGAAATTGCATAAAGCATCACACCGCTGCTTATTGATCAAGAGAGTGAAGATTCATCTCAAGATATTTCATATTCCGACTCTAAAAGTGATGAAGAGCGAATGATAGATCCAGATCCACTAGAACCTGGAGATCTATCAGATGATAGTGAAGATGAGCGAATGATAGATCCAGATCCATAAGAACCTGGAGATTCTCCTCTTCCTAGATGGATTGCCACAACTCTTAGATCTGTCGGTGATATTGTTGCAGATCCACTTGATACAAGGAGAACCATATATCATTTTCACAATGGAAGATTTCATCCTTCTCACATTGATCGATTTCTTACCGATAGAGATTTTCTCAGTAAATAAGTTCACTTACCTTTTGGAGTGAGTGATGCACATGATTGATTATGTTTTTACACTATATCTTGAGGGGGGGATTTCTTCCCACTAGTTTTTCCCTCTTTCCTCACATTTTTATTTAGATTGTTGTACGAGGTGACCTTTCGTCTAAGTTACCAGGGCCCTACTATTTTCTAGTTCCTATGTTTCCTCATAGTCCGGCTTGCAGGGGGTGTTGTAATATTCTCACCATCATTATTGTGTTTGCATGCATTCTCCATGCATCCAGTCATCGGTATGGTAGTATCCTAGCACCTAGTCGGCTTTGAGCCCCCTGGATCCTATTTCTAGCATCAATAGGCCTCCTACCTACCTAGTGCACATTGTTTTCATCATCTGGATACTAATGCACCCTAATACACACCTCTAGGATTCCATCAGTCAATTCATGCATTGATCAATTAGTTCTTGCCTTGATTGCTCAATTAACTGACTGTAACTCCCAGTTGTCTATATCAGAGTGTCACTTGACTGTTGACAGTCTATCATGCACCCTTGGAGTCTCCTTCCCTTGATTAGTGCTCACATGAATCAGTTAGACTCACATTTGACTGAGCTTTGACTATCGGTGGCCACTACCACTAATTGGGTGATGGTTCCAATGCAGTCCAATCCATTCCTTGAGGAGAATTTGAATGACCTTTGGGGAAATTGAATTCATTCTATTTTAATCTCATATCTTTTCCAGCTTACAGCTGATGAATGTAATTACAACAGTTTTCCACATTCTTTGAGTTTCATGTGTGAATTTTGATCATATTCTATATGTTATTCTCTACAATTATTTGAGTAAAATTGTGAGGTTTGTTCAAGCTAAAGTGATCTCTCCTGTAGAATTTCACATGGTATCAGAGCTTGTTACAACTATTCAAGTTGCAGTAGTTGCAACAATTTATTGAACAACTGTTCTTTAGTAGAGCACTAGAAGCCTCTTGATTTCCACAACAAATCCTAGTTCCATTGCATTGAATTCATTGGAGCAATCCAGTGCTGTCTAGCTATGGGGGGTTCACTCAATGAACTTGTTACATAGCATGACCGTTCACATGATATTAAAGAATATCCCTAATTTCACGTAATATTGGAAAATGCCTCATAAAATGGTATTGTTGAACCCCCCTCCCAATATGCCTTTCCAATTAAGAAAACCCCTAGTTTCACCATATATTGTAGTTATCCATTTTTATCAACCCATTTTTAATAACCCCCTTTATATTTTATTATCAAGTTGTAATAAATAGGATCCCTATCAAATCTTAGTATAAGCAAACACGATGCTAAATAAAATAATAGTATAATGCTAATAATGATCCCACCAGGATTGTAGGTGTGACTAATCAATTTGTAGCGTTGGATAGTGTAAGACCCAATGAAATAGTACCGGGGAAGGAAAAATGTGTAAAAGAAAACCTGGTCAAGAGATCAACATAACAAAGAATTTAAAAGACAAATAGTCCACTATTTAGTGCAATGCTTAGAAAATATGAGAATTGCAAATGTTTCACACCACAACCTACCAATATAGGAATTTTATATCATGTAAATACAAGTATATCCATAGAGAGCTCATGTTTTATATAATCTTAATAGATTAAACTTTGTAAAAATGCAAAATTGAAACCCTTTCGTGGATGGAATCCCCTACCTTCCTATCAAAACAAACATCTTGGTTCTAGTGAGCCAAGAAACATTGATCTCACTTTTCTTGGTTGTTGTGGAGCAAGGTTTGATTGAATCTCAATACCCCCCTAAACTCCAACCTAAGAAATGAAGAGTTATATCTTTTACTCGAATGCCTACAAAAAATACAGTACAATTGTTCAAGTCTGGAACTCTCGATTAGCTACATATCTTAACTTAAAGATGAAAAACAATACAACATCAATTCAGACCAATCCTAAATAAGCTATTAAATGAGGATTGCTCAAGGATAGTAATCCAAACAGACTACCATTGATATTATAATTGATACACTATTATTAGATTTGAGCAAAACTTAAGATCGCAAGTAATATTAAATAAAAATGGAGGGTTCATAAGTTTTAGGTTGCGATGAATTGATCCCATGATTTGGATGTATGAATCCATCCCACGATTTGGAGGTTATTCCTCAGCCCACCCAAATAAAATAACCCACGATATTTATATTACTATGTCATATTTAAAAAACCCATTGACACCTTAATACAAAACAATATATTTTTGAAGTTTTTAAGAGTATTCAAACCCACAATATGAATGGATGTGATATGATATTGCCTCACTAGTGAACCCCCCATGGGTCTAGCCAGGTGTGAAGGATCCAGATAAAAGTGTTCATTGTCCTAAAGCAGTGTTCTTTATATTTTGCAACAAACCTCCTGCCAAATTTCATTGTTTTTATAGGTTATTCGATGTTTTTTGCAGTTGTAGCAATTTCCTATAGTTGTAGTAGTTTCAAAGTTTTCTGCAGTAACAACAGTTTTCTACAGTTGCAGCAGTTTCAAAGTTTTCTGTAGTTGCAGCAGTTTTTTATAGTTGCAACAGTTCTCTGTAGTTGCAGTAGTAGCTTTAGAATTCAACAAACAACTTCCATGGATCTAAAAGCAATTCCTTCTCTATCTTCATAAAACTATGATGAGTGGAAACCAAAGATGATAGCATATCTGAAGAGATATGGTCTATTCGGTATATGTATTGGTGTTAAGAGCGATTTCGCTTCCCATGAAGAGGAGGAACATTGGCTAGATGATTGTCAAAGAGCCGCGAGATAAAGAATGACTACTATGCTTTCCAGTATGTAGTACCTCATTAATCTTGATGAACATCCAAGTGATCTGTAGACTAGATGGATATATTATTTGGATAAAAGAAAGAAGAGGAAGATGCTAGCCATTTGGACAACAACCCCAATGATACTTCCTCATGTGTTCTCTCTAATCATGTTTCGGCCTCAATCATATCTCATGATGGCATTGTTTAAGATGAAGAAGAAGCTGCAGATTCAACACAGAAAAATCATGTTGAAGACATTCCTTTCTCTGTTGCTATAGAACTTGAAGATAGTTTTGAATTGTCTACTTCCCATGTAGTAGAAGCAGATGAAAGTAGCACAACTGATGGAGTTGATCCATCTTCTAAATCAAATTCTTAGCAATATATGTTAGTTACTACTCTAGAAGTTGAAGAGACTTTCAAAATCTCTACTTCCCATGAGCCTGCTGATGTGCAAGATGATGATTTATTTATTTTTTTGGAGGTAAAATCAGTTTTTGGAGGTGATTCTTTCACGCTCCTTGATCAAATGCTTCCCATGAACTTATATTTGGTCATTGGAACATGTTTTCAGAGTTTCACCAAAGATGGAAGACACTACCATTAGCTTAGGTTCAAGTCTCAAGCATATCCTTGTGATTTTGGCTTTGATCTCACCCTTGTTGGTTCAAAGGAGATCACAAGAAACCATCTATTAAGACTTGGAGTTTATTTGAAGTCCAAGCCACCACCATCATGTCATAGTTCATTTGGTTATGATCTCATCTATGTTGGTTCAAAGGAGATATCAAAGAACTATCTACACATTCCTGGAGCTGATCCTACCTCAGTTGGTTCGAATCACATGTTCCAAAATGATCTTCAGATTTTTGGATTTGTTCTCATCATGTTTGGTCAAAAGAGCAAGTTCAAGAAGCCTCCAGATTTGCTTGCATCTAATGAATGAGAAATCAAGCACATGTTTTTGGAGCATGATCCACTTCTTCCCAAGAGGAAGATACCTCTAGAAATTGCATTAAGAATCACACCACTTCTTGTTGAGCAAGAGAGTGAAGCTTCATCTCAAGATATTTCAAATTCTGACTCTGAAAGTAATGAAGAGAGAATGTTAGATCCAGATCCACAAGAACCTAAAGATCTAGCACCTGACAGTGAAGATGAGCGAATGATAGATCCAGATCGACAAGAACCTGAAGATCCTCCTCTTCCTATATGGGCTACCACAACTCTTAAATCTGCCAGTGATCTTGTTGGATATCCACTCGATCCAAGGAGAACCAGATCTGATTTTCAGAAAGGAAGGTTTCATCCTTCTCACATTGATCCATTTCTTGCCGATAGATCTTTTCTTGGTAAAGAAGTTCACTTACCTTTTGGGGTGAGTGATGCACATGCCTGATTAGATTTTTACAGTCTACCTTGAGGGGGGGCTTTCTTCCCATTGGGTTTTCCCTCTTTCCTCACATTTTTATTTGCATTGTTGTATGGGGTGACCTTTGGTCTCAGGTACCAGGGTGTAACATCCCCTCCTACCATACCAGCATGATAGAGAGGATTGTGATACTAAATCCGGGCATCTAGCCCATGAACTTTTATCTAAGCATTCACATAATATGAAAGACATATGGAATGTATAACTATAAGAAATATACAGCAGAACATATGGAATGTATAACTATAAGAAATATACAGCAGAAAATAATATCAATTACACATTCCTCATACATTCAAGATATTCATCAAATAAATAATTGCAAGTTAACACAAGAGAATACTTATCTTATAACAAAGTAGTCCCAAGCAACTGGCTATGCAACTGCAACGTTCCACCCAACCATAGGCCAGTTATGCTTATCAACCTCTTGATAAAACTGCCACCCCCGAGCTGGGCATGATTACTACAAGGAACCAGGGAACCGCAGACTCACACATAGCCAAGCATACACCAAAATGAGCCAAGCCAATCTACAATTGGGTTTATCAGGCTGCTAGGAACTGGAAAGGAAGAATTGCTAAGCTAGTGTGCTCGACCACAGAGCTATGGATACCTCTACAAGATCTATTCAGCTTGGCACTCACAATGCCTACACACCCAACACAAGGGAGTATTCTCTTCACTGCTACATAGTCCCTCAAGCCATACCTTCCTTTCTAGTGCTCTCAGGGTGTGCATAGAAAAGTAGCCAAAGCCCTCTTGATCTTCTTGAGAGGTTCCTCCCTTCATTAGGTTTATCAAGCCAATTCTGTCCACTACCATTCCAAGTTTCTTGCTCACAGATTTAAATCAAACAGGGATGCAGATAACATTAAAATTACACTTGCTGAGCATGAGAAAAACGTTTCAACAGTGGGATGCCTGAGATGGGGTTTCCTGAGCTTTAGGAAAACATGGGAAGACCCAAAACGTATTGGCAACTGGGAAAATTTGACTGGGAGAGCAAAACCCATTCCAGAAAAATGCCCCAGGGGAAAAAAACAACCTCTCCCTCATTCCCAAATCGCACCCCTCCTTCCCCAGCTGCTGCACAATACCAAAAACGAATTCTTGGGCATGGAAAATGCAGGGTTATGGTGAAAAATGTGAGGATAAATTCCAGTGAGCTCAGTCTGCGTGAGAGGAAGAACGTAATGGATGAGGAAATTTCCTTGGGCAGCATTTCGTGGGTGTTTTCTTGCCCAAGGAGACAAAACACAATTTTCAAGGTTGATGGCTTGCCCATACCTGAAATTGGCTGCCATACCTCTTCATTCCCAAGGCATTAACTGCCTCAACCAACTCTTGGAAGAATTAAATGATTGGGTCCATAACCCAAAATGGGTAGTTGAGGGTTTATGGGTTTTCTCATTGACACATGGATTAACTCCATTGGCTCAAGGGTTTGAATAATTTCCCTCCCCATTCCTTGTAGAAGCATGCTCCATCTCTTTGTTGCATTGCATAGCTAGTTGTGGGTATTTTTCATTAAAATTCGTATTTACATGATGTCTCATTTACATTGTGCCTATCTAGCACAAGAACCATAGGCATCTATTTTTAATTGCCGATACATGAAACGCTAAATCAATGGTGGAGCCTTGGCCTTGAGCTCCTCACCATGATTAAATTACAATATTTACATCATTTACGATTTAATACAAAGGGGGCCAAAATGGGGACATTACACAGGACCCTACTATTTTTCAGTTCCTATGTTTCCTCATAGTCTAGCTTGCGGGGGGTGTTGGAATATTCTCACCATCATTATTGTATTTTCATGCATTGCATGCATTCTCCATGCATGCATGCATACTGCATGCATCCAGTCATCAGTATGGTAGTCTCCCAGCACCTAGTCCTTAGTTTTAAGCCCCATGGAGCCTATTTATAGTCATCAGTAGGCCTCCTACCTACCTAGTGTGCATTGATTTCATCATCTAGATACTAATGCACCCTACTACACACCTCTAGGATTCCATCAGTCAGTTCATGCATTGATCAGATAGTTCTTTCATTGATTTCTCAGTTAACTGACTATAGCTCCTAGTTGTCTATATTGGAGTGACACTTCACTACTAACAGTCTATCATGTGCCCTTCGAGTCTCCTTCCCTTGATTAGTGCTCACATGCATCAGTTAGACTTAGTTATACTCACATTTGACTGATCCTTGACTATCGGTGGTCACTACCACTGATTGGGTGATGGTTCCAATGTAGTCCAAGCCATTCCTTGAGGAAAATTCGAATGACCTTTGGGTAAATCGAATTCATTCTATTGTACTCTCATATTTTTTCCAACTTAGAGCTGATGAATGTAATTACAACAGTTTTCCACATTATTTGAATTTCATGTGTGAATTTTTATCATATTCTATCTATTCTTCTCTACATTTCTTTGAGTGAAATTGTGAGGTTTGTTCAAGCTAAAGTGATCTCTCATGTATAATTTCACACTAACCAATATCTACTTTAAATTTTTGAATCCCCCGAATATATATAGAGAGAGAGAGAGATTGGGGGCTAGGGGTTTAGTGAGAGAGAGAGAGAGAGAAATATAGAGATTGGGGGTTAGGGGTTAAGAGAGATAGAGAGAGTACATCGGATGTGAAAGAGTGTGAAGTATTGAAGGAAAGTATGTAGAAGCTGACCGATATCTACTATGAAGTTTTGGATGCCTGTTAGGGGTTGAGGGAGAGTGATATTGGGGTTTATGGGTTTAGAGTAAGAGAGAGAGGAACTCAGTAATCCCTTGCAAAAGAGTGTGAATTCTTGAAGGAAAAGATGTATAAGCTGACCTATATCTACTATTATGTTTTGTATTCCTTGTATATAAAGAGAGAGAAAAAGAGAGATATTTGGGGTTAAGGGTTTAAAGAGAGAGAAATTGTGGGTTAGGGGTTTAGAGAGAGAGAGAGAGATTGGACATGAGGGGTTTAGAGAGAGAGGGAGAGAGAAAGAGAGATATTGGGGTCTAGGGGTTGAAAGAGAGAGAGAGAGAGCGTGAGCATCAGATGTGAAAGAGTGATAGAGAGTGTATCGGATGTGAAAGAGTGTGAAGTCTTAAAGAAAAAGATGCAGAAGCTTACCTATATCTATTATGAATTTTTGGATGCCCCGAGTACAAAGAGAGATATTAGGGGTTAGGGGTTTAGAGAGAGAGAGATAAAGAGATATATTGCAGGTTAGTGGTTGAAAGAAAGAGAGAGAGTATCGGATGTGAAAGAGTGAGAGAGCGAGCGAGAGAGAGAGTATCGGATGTGAAAGAGTGAGAGAGCGAGCGAGAGAGAGAGTATCAGATGTGAAAGAGTGTAAAGTATTGAAGGAAAAGATGCAGTAGCTGACCCATATCTATTATGATTTTTTGGATGCCACAAATACAGAGAGAGAGATATTGGGGGTTAGGGGTTTAGAGAGAGAGAGGAAAATAGAGAGATTGGGGGTTAGGGGTTGGCAGAGATACAGAGAGTACATCATATGTGAAAGAGTGTGAATTCTTGAAGGAAAAGATGTAGAAGATGACCAATATGTACTATGAAGTTTTGGATTCCTGTTAGGGGTTGAGGGAGAGCGATAATGGGGTTTATGGGTTTAGAGTGAGAGAGAGGGAGAGTTTCATATGTGAAAGAGTGTAAAGTATTGTAGGAAAAGATGCAGAAGCTGACCAATATCTACTATGAAGTTTTGGATGCCCCAAATACAAAGAGAGAGATAAAGAGAGAGATTGGGGGTTAAGGGTTTAGAGAGAGAGAGTGAAAGAGAGAGAATGGGGGTTAGGGGTTTAGAGAGAGATAAAGAGAAATATTGGGGGTTAGGGGTTTAGAGAGAGAGAGATTGGACATTAGGAGTTTAGAGAGGGATTGAGAGAGAAAGAGAGAGGTTAGGGGCTAGGGGTTGAGAGAGAGAGAGAGATTATTGGATGTGAAAGAGTGAGAGAGAGAGTATCGAATTTGAATTCTTGAAGGAAAAGATACAAAATCTTACCAATATCTAATATGAATTTTTGGATGCTTATTAGGGGTTGAGGGAGAGCGATATTGGGGTTTACAATTTTAGAGTGAGAGAGAGGGAGAGTAATCCCTTGTGCAAGAGTGTGAAGTATTGAAGGAAGAGATACAGAAGCTGACCAGTGTCTACTATTAAGTTTTACATGCCAAGAATAGAAAGAGAGATATTGGAGGTTAGGGCTTTAGAGACATAGATATTGGGGGTTAGGAGTTTAGAGAGAGAAAGAGAAAGTGAGAGATATTGCGGGTTAGGGGTTGAGAGAGAGAGAGAGTATAGGATGTGAAAGAGTGAGAGAGAGAGTATCGGATATGAAAGAGTGTGAATTATTGAAGGAAAAGATGCAGAAGATGACCAATATCTACTATGAATTTTCGGATGCCCTGAATACAAAGAGAGAGATAGAGAGAGATTGGGGGTTAGGGGTTTGGAGAGAGAGATAGAAAGAGAGAGATTGGGAGTAAGGGGTTGAGAGAGATAGAGAGAGTACATCGGATGTGAAAGAGTTTGAATTCTATAATGAAAAGATGCAAAAGCTAACCAATATCTACTATGAAGTTTTGGATTCTTGTTAGGGGTTGAGGGAGAGCGATATTGGGGTTTATGGGTTTAGAGTGAGAGAGAGGGAGAGTAATTCCTTGCACAAGAGTGTGAATTCTTGAAAGAAAAGATGTAGAAGCTTACCAATATATACTATTAATTTTTGGATGCCCCAAATATAAAGATAGAGATAAAGAGAGATATTAGAGGTTAGTGGTTTAGAGAGAGAGATTGGGGGTTAGGGGTTTAGAGAGAGAGAGAGAGAAAGAGAGAGAGAGAGTATTAGATGTAAAAGAGTGTGAAATATTGAAGGAAAATATGCAGAAGCTAACCAAAATATACCACGAAGTTTTGGATGCCTCGAATACAAAGAGATATTGGGGGTTGGGGGTTTAGAGAGAGAGAGAGAGAGAGAGATTGGGGGTTAGGGGTTGAGAGAGATAAAGAGAGTACACTGGATGTGAAAGAGTATGAAGTCTTGTAGGAAAGGATGTAGAAGATGGCCAATATATACTATGAATTTTTGGATGTCTCTTAGGGGTTGAGGGAGAGCGATATTTGGGTTTACAGGTCTAGAGTGAGAGAGAGGGAGAGTAATTCCTTACAAAAGACTGAATTATTGAAGGAAAAGATGTAGAAGATGACGAATATCTGCTAGCAAGTTTTGGATGCCCTGAATACAAATATAGAGATAAAGAGATAGATTGGGGGTTAGGGGTTTAGAGAGAGAGAGATTGGGGTTAGGGGTTTAGATATATATATATATATTGTAGGTTAGGGGTTGAGAGAGA
The DNA here is from genome assembly GCA_027924585.1 of Larix kaempferi. Classification (NCBI taxonomy): domain Eukaryota; kingdom Viridiplantae; phylum Streptophyta; class Pinopsida; order Pinales; family Pinaceae; genus Larix; species Larix kaempferi. The sequence goes on from BSBM01000643.1 coordinate 5,190,731, forward strand.
GAGAGAGAGAGAGAGAGAGAGAGAGAGAGAGAGTATCAAACTTGAAAGTGTATTAGGGATTGGGGGTTAGGGGTTTAGAGAGAGAAAATGAAAAAGAGAGATTGGAGGTTAGGGATTTAGAGAGAGATATAGAGATATTGGGGGTTCGGGGTTTAGAGAGAGAGAGAGATGTGAAAGGGTGTGAAGTATTGAAAGGGTTGAGAGAGAGAGAGAGAGAGAGAGAGAGATTATGTCTTAGGGGTTGAGAGAGAGAGATTGTGTCTTAGGGGTTGAGAGAGAGAGAGAGAGAGAGGATGGGTTTAGTGGTTTAGAGAGATCTAGAGAGAGGATGATTATGGGTTAGGGAGATAGAGAGAGAGAGGGTTAAGGGTTTAGAGAGAGAGATAGTGGATTTTAGGTATTTAGAGAGATATATATATTGGGGTTTAGGGGTTGAGAGAGGGAGAGAGAGATTGGGGGTTAGGGGTTTGGAGAGAGAGAGGGAGATTGTGTCTTAGAGAGAGAGAGAGGGTTTGGGGTTTATATAGAGAGAGATTCGGGGTTAGGGATATATATATAGAGAGAAAGATATATATTGAGGTCCACATTAGGGGTTTAGAGAGAGAGATAGAGAGAGAAATTGGTGGTCAAGGGTTGAGAGAGAGAGAGAGAGAGAGAGAGAGAAATTGGTGGTCAAGGGTTGAGAGAGAGAGAGAGAGAGAGAGATTGGGGGTTAGGGAATTAGAGAGGAAGAGATTGAGGGTTAGGGGTTCGGAGGGAGAGAAAGATTGGGGGCCAGGCATTTCCAGAGAGAGATAAAGATTGAGATTGGGGGTCAAGGGTTTAGGGAGAGAGACAAAGAGAGAGAGACTGGGGGTTAGGAGTTGTGAGAGAGAGAGAGAGAGAGAGAGAGAGAGAGAGAGAGAGAGAGTATCAGATGTTAAAGAGAATGGATTCTTGAAGGAAAAGATGCATAAGGTGACCAATATCTACTATGAAATTTTGGATGCCCTGAATAATGAGAGAGAGATTATGGGTTAAGGGTTGAGAGAGAGAAATATTGAGGGTTAGGTTTTTAGAGTGAGAGAGAGAGAGATTGGGGGATCATGGTTAGTGGTAGGACTAATTCACAGGGGGAAAGGTTAGTGGTAGGGGGTTATAGAAATAGAGAAAGGAGGGGGTTAGGGATTACGGTAACAAAGAGATGGGGGGAGTGGACTTTATGGTATATGTTTTCAATTAGGGGCTTATGCTTTATCATAAGGGTATAGATGGGGGGTTGAGAGAGAGAGGGTGGTGGGGTTATAAAGAGGTAGGGTTATGTGATTATATTGAGGAAGGGAGATATAGCTAGAAGGAGGGAGAAAAAATATATAACATTAGCATATGTGCACCAATAGTGTGTGCATGTTATTATTGCATGCGCGCTATTAGTGCGTGCATGCTATTAGTGCATGCACATTACTAATGCACACGCACTAATTTTTTTTTTCCCCGTGCTTTCCTTTTTCCATACCATGTGTAATGACTTGGCATGTGTGGTTCTATGTTTGGATTGTCAAATATTGTGCCTTGGACTACATTATAACAAAACACATCATGTTCTGTAACTTCATGTTATTCAACCTTGAATCTGTATATGCTCCCCTTGTCCACTATTAATGAAATTGCCCACACTTATAGAACTCTCTGTGTATATTCCAAATACCTATTTTTTAATAAATTTGTTAGTATTTTCTATTTTTTATTCATTTTTGTTTGCAATCATGTCATATTTACATAAAACACAGGTCATGTATTTTAGCTATAACTTTCGACTGACTCACCTATTTCGAAAATGGAAAAGAACCGACACAAGTATATTGAAAGACCTATGCACTAAAAAAAATTTGAATTTGTTAGGACGAAGATAGCGGGGCATAACGCTCGACCTTGTCCTTTTACAACTTTCCTAACTTCCTTAACTTGCACTAGATCTGCATGTTATCTACAACCCTACATATTTTTTTTTTACAAATTTCGATAATTTACATACCAAACCCGGGGAATAACGCAAACATATGCATTATGTTTTTGAAAAAATATAACATACCAATCTTAGAAGAATGTCATTTTTTGGGAGTTATACCTAATTTCCATAAATAAAGGTTATATATTCTTGAAGGTGATCCCAACCTTCATAATTTCTTATTTCATTTATTTATACCTAAAATTTCATCATTGAATATATATTAATAATTATTATGGATTATTATTTAAATAATTTTCAATTAAGCTATTTTCTAAAAAATCACATATACCCAATCTTTCTCTTAATACATACTACTTGTAGTAACATAGTTTAAAATTTTTAGAAAGTTTAAAGCATTCTTAGTGATTGAGAATAAACTATTTTTCATCATTTTAATTGTGTTTATATTAGAAATTTGTAAATAAGAATAATATTGTTTATAGTATTGTTTTATATATTTTTCAATATTTTTATTATTTATATTACTTTTATATTTTTATTTATAAAAAATTCATAATATTTTAATCTAATTAAAATGTATATTAAAATTATTTATTATTATTATTATTATTATTATTATTATTAGTATTGAAAATATATCATATATATACAATTTTGAAATAATTAGAAATACATTGCATAATAGATTAAGACTTCATCACTTTGTTATAATGTTCCAATGAAATTTTTTAACTTCAAACATAGATTTTATTATTAAATATATTTTTACTTTTCTTCAGGTTAAAAAACAAAAAAAAATAAAAAAGTAAAAGTAAAATATTTATGCACCTTATTCCAACCTATTATGGAATGGGTTTTGTGGATACTTGTCATGTCCCTAGTCACCTCAGTTCCCTTTTAGGGGCAATGGGAGAGCACCCTTGAGTCACCTGTTAATTTTTTTTTCTTCTTTTTTTCCAAGAAATTCAAAGGCTTTGCAACACTGAACCCGCAATGATCATTGATTTGCAATCCCCAATCGGAAATCGGATTGCTAAATCCGTCTTTCCGAAAAAATCACGCTCCCAACTTCCACAATCCATAATACAGAATTCAGAATTTGGAAGTCAAATCAATGTACCTGAAGCTTCTCCCACCACAATTCCGCAATCTGAAACCCACATTGCAGATGTCGAAATTCAGATCTCCATACAATAAACCCGAGAGAAATTACCTCCCGCAATCCGTAATCCGCAGCCCGCTTGTAGATGGGGATATGCGTGAGCCCAAATACGTTGCTCCGATGAATTCTCCTTTCCAATTTCCACAATCTGTAGTTCATCCTTGCGGAACTCGAAAATTAGGATGCCCATCTCGCTAATCCGGGAAAACCACCCTCCACAATCTACAGTCCGCAATCTTATTGCGGATGCAAAAATGTGGAAATCCAAGCGTGCCAACCCCATGAAATGCGACCTCCCGCAATTCGCACTCTGCAACCTGACTACATATGCGAAAATGTGGATATCCAATGCACAATTTTCGTGGAATTTTCCCTTCCAACTTTCGCGATCCGTAATCCACTTTGCATATGCGGAAAGGCGGAAGTACAACCACACCGCTCAAACAATCAATCCCCAGCCTCTGCAATCTGCAACCTACATTGAGGATGCGGAAAGGTCGGGACCACAAACCCCTGCACCAACAAGCTTCTAAGGAAGCTTCTGATGGTGATAACTCCCTCATCCTTGGTCCAAATTGGGAAAGGATAGTACCGTACGAAAGCTCTGGAGAGCTCTATCCAATGGTATAACCCCCTACCCCATCTAAGAAATATAAACTTGTCCTTTTTCCAAGTGAAACTATGGCCATAATATTTCCTATTTGCCTTTACCTTTCTGCAATAAGCTCTGCTCAACTTCTGCCATGTCTTCTCTCCTTCATCTTATACACAGGGTGTCCATTCCTTTCCCAGATCCTGGCTGGAGTGGTCCCCTACCCCACATGAGCACTCTAACCCTTTCCTTTTTCCAAATGAAACTCTAGCCATAAGCTCCCCTATGTGCCTTTACCCTTCTACAATAAGTTCTGCTCCACTTTTTCCATGTCTTCTCCTCTTCATCTGATCCACAGGGTGTCCATTCCTTTCCTAGATCTTGGTTGGAGTGGTCCTGCACATTTACCAGAATACCCCTAATTCATCCAAGAACAATTAAAAAGCATTACCAAATGTAACTGCAAATGTGCATAAGCCTACTACAGGAACACTAGGGATGAAACATGTTCCACACCCTTGGAATGGAATGCATGCACATATTTCTTCTAGGATGAGTGATGAAATCATATAGGGCTTAGTCCTATTCCTCAAGCATGATTACATACAAGCATAAACATAAGGATAATCATGTAAAGGTGCAAGAACAATGTAATTAACACACACATCAATAGAAGTTAGCCATATCAACACACACATCTGCCAACTATAATAGTCATGACTAGTTAAATCAAGGCATAAGTGAGATAACGACTTACACAACAGACTTAACAAAATGCATATACATACAGTATTATTCATCCATGGACCATTCCCATAAGAAAATAGATGCATGTAGGTACTTAACAACCATAGATGAAGGAAACCTCATCCACACACAATGTGTCATACAATCATCCATCAATAACATGCACAATAGAATGAACATAAGGCGTGGACATGCAGCCCCATAAATCAGTTGGATCCACTATGCACTCAGACAGAAACAAATACACATACATGGATGCATAATAGGCATTATTCAAAGCACAAAGAACACTTATCTTTTGCACTAAACCTCCAAGCAACTAGCTATGGACTGCAACTTTCTAACCCAACCATAGATCTCTGCCGAACCTTTATTATTTCAAAAATCAAATATCACCCCAGAGCTGGGGCTATGTATCTGCTAAGGGGTCCCTCTCGGGTTCATTCACAACTTGGTTCATAGTCCAGCAAGTGTTGGGCATTGCCCAAGCTGACACATTTTTTAAGAAGTACAGTTGCGCAGTTCAGACTGCGAAGCTCAGATGGCACATTTTTGTTAATGGCGCAGTCTAGATTGCAAAGTCAGATATGCACAGTGACTAGTGTGAAGTCTAGGCATAGCGTGTTATGCTGATGCGCAGTTCCAACGCAGCAACTATTTTTGGTAAAGGTCGAGCAGATGAAAACGACCTGTTTTGGGTAAGCAATGCCAGGATCCCCGATAGTTGGATAAGGAGAAGCATGGAGGCATATGAAAGCGACCTGTCAGTTAGAGTTGCAGAAAACCATTAGAAGCTAAGCCACGGGTCGACAATGACAGGAAGGCCAGAGGGGCGGAAAGCGACACACCATGATGCAGTTATAACCATTTTATAATGACTGTGGCTATCAGAAGGGCGTGTTAGCCACGAGTGGCCCAGCAAGGTGGCCAGAAGTGAGTGGAGCAGTTGTCGACTATGGCAAGCAGGATTGGCAGTGTAACCACACCATTTTCGGTACCTTAGGGTTTGCTTTAGCCCACCATGATTGTAAAGACCTGACCTAAGGGCATGATCTATATAAGGGGGCATTTTTGTAAGGTAAAGGGTTTATTATTGTTGATTTTTGTGGGATTATGTTGAATATTGATCTCTGTTGAGAGACTAAACATTGTAAAGAGGCTTTGCAGTTGCGTGCGTAGAGACCTATTGTAGCAAGAAGAGAGTTTGCAGCTGAGTGCGCAGACTAGAACTATTGAACCCTTGCCATTTATTATAAACAACATCTCCTATGGACATACCTCCCATCCTAGGGGTGAACCACGTTAAATCCGTGTGTTGTGTGATTGAATGTGCATTTGCTTTGATAAATGGTTAAATTCTTGCTTATGAGTAGATGTATCCACACTTTTATATGTATTCTCTATAGTAATGGAGGATGAGAATAATATGTTAAGTGTCAAACATACATGTGTGAATGTTAAAGTTGCAAGTAATGTTGAATATGATGAATGCATGAGTTATTTGGGTAACACTAAGTCAGCGAAGTCTGTGTAAGTGTGATTCCCTCGAAGCGTAGCACTGGAAGTGCGCAGTTGCACTATAGTTCATCGTATTACATGTTAGGATCTTCCTATACTCCATACTAGACCTATCAGCATTTCCATTATTTTCATTTTAGGTCATACATGCATTTTTAGGTTTTGCGTGCATTATTTAGGGTTTTGCATGCATACTAGTCATTAGTCCCAACACCTAGTCCTCAGTTAGCTAGCCCCCGAAGCTTCTTTCCACTCAGTTTCAGCCCTCCTAGTGCTTAGTGCACCCTCCTTTCACCTACTGCATGAGAAAGGTGCCCTTCCTTACCTACCATTCAGTTATCTTTAGTTCTTTCCTTGATTTAAGGCTACAATGACTCTCAACTGACTGTATCACTATGATGGACCTACAGTGAGGCTTGAATGCCCATTCTGACTCTACTTATCTCCTCATGCGTCCTCCAGCCTCCTTCATTCAGTTAGTGTCTCCATGTGCTATTTACAATCACTTACACCTACCACACTCAGTTAGACTTCGTTTGACTGACGGTTGACAGTTGCTTGTGCATTGATGACTCCACTGATGATGAGATAGACTACTAGTTGTGCTCTGATGATACTCCAGTGATCTTTTATCACTCCATGAAGGCTAATTCGAATTGCCACCTTGGAATTCGAATCCTCGTGCATTGTACTATTTATTTGTCCATATTGTGATTAATGAATTAGCATGTGTGGAGTTATTTTGCTTCTATCCGAGTTCTATTGTATTATTATTTTGTTGCTCATCTTACTGCATTGACCACTCTTAATCTTATTCCTAAATTCTTTCTTGTGAGGTATACATCATCTCTTAGATCTGCTGTGAGGATTTTTACATGGTATCAGAGCATGTTGAGAGTATTGTTTATCTCCATTCCTGAGAGTTTTTTGCAGGTTATTATCAAGATTTCGAGTGCAGCAGTTGTAGCAGTTTCTGCACTTTTGTAGTAGTAGCAGTTGCAGATATTATCTATTATTTTTGCAGGTCTTCTACAGCTTCCATGTATTCAGAAGAAATCTATCCTCTTCCATTCAACTATGATCCTCTTTCTCCATTCAACTATGATGAATGGAAACCAAAGATGATAGTACATTTGAAGAGAAATGGTCTCTTTGATTATTGTTTTGAAAGAGAGTTCGAATCCTCTGAAGAAGAGATTGTCTGGTTAAATAAAGGTGGCAGAGCCACTGCAGCCATGATGTTTGCTATGTCTCGATGCTTGGTATACCAATTCATTGATGATGTTGAATCTCCAAAAGAGCTATGGGCCAACCTGGATGAAATATTTGGCAAGTAGAATGAAGGGATTGGCCCAAACCCTTTCGAGAGCATTAAAAGTGTTACATTCGGCCTTCTTGATGATCTCATTGATCATGAATCCGTATCAAACATATCTCATATTGAAGTTGTCCACAAAGAAGAATAACTTGTAGATTCTACACTCATGCTCCAAATTTCTTCTATTTCAAATTTTGTGCCAGCTCACACTCTAGAAATTGTAGAAGGTCCTAAATCCTCTCTTGCACTAGATTTTGTTGGTTTGCATCATGATCACATGAATGTTTCGGAGGTAAAATCAGCCATTGGAGGTAATGCATTCACTCTCCCTGATCAATCACCTCTTATTTACTACTATATGTTCATTATTTCATGCTTTTAGAAGGTTATTAAAGACCATGGTTTTGATCTCACCCCTACTGGTTCAAAGGATATCTCAAGAAACCATTGCCATTCGCTTGGGATAATTTCTCATGCAGTTACTGGTTTTGATCTCACCTATAATGGTTCAAAGGATATCTCAAGAAACCATGGTTCAAGTCTTGGATCTGATTTGGATTCCAAGCAATCATTATTATTTGATGGTTCTGTTTGGCATAATATCACCCATGATGGCTCAAAGGAGAAGACAAAAGACTATGTGCACATTCATAGATTTGATCCTAACTCAGCTGATCCGAATCACAGGTTCAAGGATCATACTCATACTTTTGGATTTGTTCTCCTCAAATTCGATATTAAGAGAAAGTATAAGCACATGCTTTCTGAGCATGATCCACTTCTTCCCAAGAAGAAGATACCTCCAGACATATGACCAAGCATCACACCTACTTGAGTTTGGAGCATTTATTTTTGTGTGTGCCTTACAGTCTATTTTGAGGGGGGGGGTATTTTTCCCATGAGGGTTTCCCCATTTCCTTCATTTATTGACTGTTATGATTATACATTGTATTCGGTGACCTTTGGTCTCAGTTACCAGGGCCCAAGTTGGATTAAGGGGGGTGTTAAGATATTCCTATACTCCATCCTAAACCTATCAGCATTTCCATTATTTGCATTTTAGGTCATTCATGCATTTTTAGGGTTTGCATGCATTCCATAAGTTATTATTATTCATTGTATTGGGTGACCTTTGGTCTTAGTTACCAAGGTCCAAGATGGATTAATGGGGGGTGTTAGGATATTCCTATACTCCATCCTAGACCTATCAACATTTCCATTATTTGCATTTTAGGTCATACATGCATTTTTAGGGTTTGCATGCATTTGCATGCATCCCAGTCATCGGTCCTAGCACCTAGCCCTCAGTTAGCTAGCCCCTGAGCTTCTTTCCACTCAGTTTCAGCCCTCCTAGTGCGTAGTGCACCCTCCTTTCACCTATTGCATGAGAAAGGCGCCCTTCCTTACCTACCATTCAATTATCTTCAATTCTTTCCTTGATTTAAGGCTAGACTGACTCTCAACTAACTGTATCACTCTGATGGACCTCCAGTGAGACTTGAATGCCCATTTTGACTCTAGTTAGCTCCTCATGTGCCCTAAACTGAGCCTCCTTCATTCAGTTAGTGTCTCCTTGTGCTAGTTACAATTAGTTACACCTACCACACTCAGTTAGACTCAGTTTGACTGACGGTTGAATGTTACTTGTACATTGATGACTCCACTGATGATGAGATAGACTACTAGTTGTGCTCCAGTGACACTCTAGTGATCTTTTTATCACTCCATGAAGGCTAATTCGAATTTCCACCTTGGCATTCGAATCCTCATGCATTGTACTATTTATTTGTCCATATTATGATTAATGAATTAGCGTGTGTGAAGTTATTTTGCTTCTATCTGAGTTCGACTGAGATCTCATCTTGTTCGCAGGATGTTGTCGAAAGGGCTAGTGAAGAAGGGTTTTGTTGGACGACAATTGCATAGAACTCGGGTCAACATAGGAAAGATTAAGAACAAAGTGTTATTAAGCCAACAAATGGTTCTGTTTCTACACTTTAACTGGTGATGTGTTTAGAATATTGGCATCTTGAGAGGACAGAAATACAGAATTGGGTAGATAATACAGAGAAGAAGTTTGCAAGAAAGGAGAACAAACATCCGCATTTCTCTAATGAAGAATGGTTGCAGAGATACCTGTGGGCAGACATTTATGAAGTTTTCTTTGCATTTTTCAGCAATTACCTATATGAATGGTTGTCAAAATTAGCAGAACGGAAAAATTGCTATTAGGGAAGAGAATCCACGGCGTGGACTCCAGAACTAATTCAGAGGCTTAAAGCAGTGGATAGTCAAATATCAAGAGCAGTAGACTTCTGGATGGATAACATACTAGAAGGCTACATTACAAAGTTCATCGTGGACACGTTGAAGTGCTACAACGCAACAAAAGTAGATTTCTTCAAAGGATTTAAAGGTAAGTACCTGGACAATCTGAGTCTGTATATCAAAACGCTTTTAGCAGAGAAAGGTGTCTTAAGAATGAAATAAGATACCTAGGATTTTTGAGTCTGTAATGTTTTGTAATAGAGACACTGATACCAAAGAAGACATTCATACATTAAGAAGTGGTAAAAGATAGAAGTCTAGTGCAGAAAAGAGGTCTAGTGAACATGAACTTCGCATAGACGCTGAGTTACAACTTGAGCCTGATAGCGAAACACAACCTCCAATAGATACCTATCAGGCCATCACTCCACATAACCCGCCAGGTGACAGTACTGCTAATACACAAAACATCAGTAGTAGTAACACCACAGGAGTGAGTACTCAGAACATTCCGAGCAGTAGTATCCCTAACACGTCATAGAATACTGCGCCTCCTAGAAGGAGAATGACAGACAATATCAAATTGTCGATATTCAAAGGAACAAGTCTAGAAGACCCTGAGCAACACTGGTTTCTATGTAAACCTCTGTGGAACGTTAAGCAAGTCCAGGATGATGTTGTTAAGCAGGCACAACTCGTCACTACATTCATGGACAGAGCCTTGAATTGGTTTATGAAATATTATGTTGGAAAGAATAGGACCCTAATGGATATCAAGGCTTCCCTCCTAAGAGAATTCAAGAAACCTAAATCACAATCACAATGCATGACAGAGCTCAAAGAGATTAAGCAGAAAACGATTGAGTCAGTATGGGAATTTGACCAGAAGTTCAAAGTATTGTTAGACCAAGTAAGCTTTGACATAACACCACAAAAACAACAAGAGTGGTTCATAGCTGCGATGTTGCCACACATTAGACTTCCATTGATGCAACAGAAGGTTGCTTCACAGACAAAGGCTCTAGAGATTGCGATGAAACTAGAGGCTTCATCGATAGGAGAAACTACCGTAGGAATGGTTCAGATCCATAACCAACTAGCAAACCTAACACTATAACTACAAGACATTAATAAAGGAAAATAAATCAGAGAAGAAGTTTGGTGTACAAAGTGTAAGGGAGAAGGACACCCGAAAGAACACTCTCCAGTATTCAAATATTACCTGGATAGTGGAGCACCAAATCCACTGAACTAGTAGCAAGGACCATGGTGTGAAATTTTGCGATGTAGAGGACATCATCCGGAGGATTGTTACATAATTTAGAAGTATGTGCGAACACCCAAGAATTTATACTGCACATTCTATAAATCAGTTGGCCATGATGATTCCAAATGTAGAGCCTATGAACTAATGATGGAAAAAAAGCATGATGTTTATCGAGTTCAAGAAGAAACATCACAACACAATGATAATGCATAGTATGATCAAGGAGCGTATAGAGGACCTGGTGGATTCCGAGGAAGAGGAAGAAATACTGGCCAAGGAAGAGGAAGAGGTAAGATAGTATGCTATAACTGTGGTCAGCCTGGTCATCTATCCAGATACTGCACCAATGCTTGTACTACCTGTAAATAAGTAAGTCTTTTGATCATGTCATTGAGGCATGCCTAGTTCTACAAGAAAAAATGTAGGAGAGGAGACAAGAGGCACAAAACCCGAATATACAATTGATCGCAGCTGAGAGAAGGAATATGGGTTGTAACATTAATGTTGTGACACGAAGTGGGGCTACCATAGGAGAAGATCAAAGAGCAGAAGCTTCAACTTCTGACAATTTCCATGCTAAGCAAAATCCTATTGAAGGGGATTCGAAAAGAAAAGCGAGGGGAAAAACACCTGCTTTCGAGCTAAACAAATAGAAATAAGCCTTCATGGAAGCAAGAGAAACATTAAAAAAACTAGCACCAGTAACTCCAAGAATCAAGTTGCAAAGTGAGACTTCACCGATAAAAGATATGCTAGCCTCATATGATCATACACGTACTACAACAGACACAATGAGTCCTATTGCCCATTTTTTTATACAACTACATGAAGTTGTTGAAGCATGAGAATGCCTTAGCAGAATTACAGATCCTACTAAGCAATTACAAGCAACACAATACAATGAATGAAGCACACAGAGTGGTTCATCATATCAAGGAACAAAAAAGAACTAGAAGAGAAATGCATATGAATGCACAAATTGGAGATTTTGAAATGGATGAGATCATCCTTGACTTAGGTTTAGAAGTTAATGTCTTGACTAAGCAGACATGGGAACAAATGGGGAAACCAAAGTTGCCATGGTCACCCATACAGTTGCGATTAGTGAATCAGCAGAAGCTCATACCCTTTGGGAGATTAGCCAATGTTCTTTTTGACATTGATGGAGTGCGAATTCATGCAGACTTCGAGGTTATTGAAATTGTAGATGATAGCCAAACTTATCCCGCACTATTGGGGATAGGTTGGGCCATGGATAACCTCGCGATCATCAATCTGAAGAAAAAGCAAATGATATTTGAAAGGCCATATATCAATTTCATCGCACCCTTGGACACATCAAAAGGTCCTAGATACACTGATCCAATCTAAGAAGAATGTAGAGCTCATGATCTAGATCACATTTACAAGATGACAGCAAATCAAGCAGATTATATCATCCCAATGGCTGATGGAGCTGTGACAGCTCTTGCATATCAGAATCCAATGTAGGATTGGAGAATTGGCAAAGAAGGATGGACGAAGTATCTGCCAGGTGATGTGTGCAGATCACAAAATCACTTCGGTGGGTTGGAACAGAGGTAAGTCCAATCCCTACCTATGATTGCTTAAGCAGCATTCATGCATTTTTTCAAGAATATATTGTGATTTGAAATGAATATAACTTGTCAGCATTAGATTCTGCACTACTCGCTACACTTGCTAGATGGTGGGCCACGCATAAGGACAATCTAAAAGCATGGGAACAATGCAAACACATGATGGAAATCAAATTCACAGAGCAAGCTGCGCTAACACTAGTAAAGTATAATGGACAAATGAATCCAAGAGATCACATAGAGATTTGTTCAAAAACATGGGAACATAGACTATATATAGAGTGGGTTCATTTGTTTGTCCACACACTGGAACAGAGTCTGCAGCTTAGTGCACACTTCTGTATGTTTACTGGCGATTCAAATTTAAAGTACCTGGGCAATTAACCAGTGTTAGGTGGAAGAATATACAGGTGGTTGTTACTTTTTCAAGAATATAATTTTGAAATTGTTGTTAATCCAGACAGGATGAACTCAAGACCTGACCATTTGTCTAGAATTGACTCAGGCGAAGAACCCACAAACCTGGAATACAATCTACTTGATGCGTAGTTATTTTCCATCCATATCACAAATGATTATTACAAGGACATTCTAGAGTTATTGAATACAGGGTTGGCACCTACAAAATTTACTACGCAGTAAAAGAAGCAACTCGTAGTAAAAGCAACAGACTTCACCATAATTGCGTGGCAATTATATAGGCTAGGACCAGATGTAGTACTGCGCAGATGTGTGCTTGACCATGAGAAAGCATTGATACTAGTTGAAGCACACTCAAGAGTGTCAGGAGGCCACTACGCAAGAAGATCTATTGCATAGAAAATCTTAAGAGCAGGACTATGGTGGCCTACACTCCATAAAGATTCAAAGGAACATTGCCGAAGTTGCAATGTTTTCCAAAGAACAGGAAATCCATCTCACAGGGATGAGATGCCATTAAGACCACAGTTGACACTGCAAGCATTTGATAAGTGGGCAGTTGATTTCATGGGACCTATTAACCTACCTAGGAAGAGAACCGGGTCGAAATATATCATTACAGCTATACATTATCTCACCAGATGTGGAGAAGCAAAACTAGTGAAGGACTGTAGCGTAGTTACTGCCATGCAGTTCATTTTTTAGAATATCATAAAAAGGTTTGGATGTCCGAAGATCTTAATGATTGATCAAGGGATACTCTTTTTTAATAAGACCATTGCAACCGTGACTGAAGAAATTAAAATATACCATGAAAAAATCATCCACAGGCCAATGGCATTGTTGAAGCATTTAACAAGGTGTTAGAAAATGTGCTGACCAAAGTATGGAATATAAACAATGATTATTGAGACTTGAGAATACCAACTGCCTTATCGTCCTATAGAACAACTTGCAAGAATTTGACTGGACATACACCTTTCAGGTTGACATATGGATAGGAAGTTGTGATGTCGAAGGAATATGTAGTTCCAAGCTTGAGGATTGCATCATTCAGCGGCATGGAAGATGAAGATACAATGGAAGAAAGGATTCTACACTTGGTCAGATTGGAGGAAGATCACTTCATTGCAGGATTTCACTAGCAAATGCAGAAGGACAGATAAAAAGCATGGCATGATTGCCATATCAAGCACAAATTCTTTCAGGTAGGAAACCTTGTCCTCCTCTACAATAGTAAATTCATAAAATTTCTTAGCAAATTTAAAATGCATTGGCTAGGGCCATATATTGATATGCATGTTACTAACGGTGGCGTAGTTCAGCTAGCCACATTAGCTGGAGAAAACTTACCAGGTCTGATAAATGGAAGTAGACTAAAATCCTATAGGGATAATCCTACTTCGCCTAGCCCTCAATGATCAGAAGAGAAGGCATTCTAAGTGTCACGTGCAGTTGAAATTGGACACTAAGAATGACAGAATAACGCATCTGCACACAAGTTTGGGGAAACATGAAGTTCCATGAAGTATGAACTGTGCAGTGCACAAACGAAGTTCGATGCAAAGTGCATGCCGCAAGCGTAGATGCGAAGTGTACACTAGAAGCTGCGATGCGAAGCATGAGTTGAAAGTGCAGCTGCGAAGTTAAAAATGAGAAATCACAAGTGCGAAGAGGAACTGTGCAAAAATATTTTGACTGAGCTGTCAATGCAGTTCGAAAAAACTAGCTGTTAAATTGTCGATCAGAAAACTAGCCATTATACAATGATTTTACCCACTCCCGCTTGTGCATTTAATGCAAATTTAGTCGTTTTGATGAATTCAATGAAGGAAAAGACCATGATACTCGATGAATTTGGCCAACGGTCATGACATTTAATGCTTATCTAGCTATTTATGGGTGCAGCTTAATCCTAACTGCGCCTATAAATACTATTAAGACCAAAATCGTAGGTTTTACCGTAAGTTTTAAATTTTCCCGCAAAGAACAATTTCAATTGTTAATAGAGAAGTGCTAAGAAATATCGAGACCATACAGACCAACCTACAGGTGAATGTCTGAGCAATCTACAGTTTAGCAGGTTGTGGAGGACTTCAAATGTTTCGGGGTTGTGGGGTTGATGAAAATGCCCGTTAAGGAGCCAGTTTTAGAGAGATGTTCTGCTTCAAGAATCTCACCCAAGAACACAATAAATATGCAGAGAAAGGATAAGGGACCCCTTAAGGAACCTGAGAAGCCAAAGGAGACAGAAAATTTGCAGCCTAGACCACCATTTCCACTAGGGGACAACCCAATTTACCTTACACATGCATATATCCCACCAAGGAAGCTAGACGCACCTACAGTTACATTGTTCAAGAACGTGTAGTAAGACATTCCGGTACCACCAATTTCAACCAATGTGGATATTGAAGGAAATATGCTTGGAAAAGTAGAGGGATGCAATTTTTCCAACCATAATATCCTAGAGGAAAAAGACCCGCAAGAACCTAAGTATCCTCAGTTTCAAGTCAACCAGTACATGTGCTGACGGGAGGATGCAAAGTCAGGAAAACCTATTATTGTCCTGCAGGATTGGGCTAAGCAGTTGGCACCCTCCGGCTTTTTGCAACTCCTGTGCATACCCCACTTTGAGAGAAGTCCAGAATGTACAGCGGCGGTGTGCACTCTGATATCATGCATGCACTAGGGATTCCTCTATCTTGACCAAAAAATTGATATTACTGTTGACCTCATCTAAAATATTACTCACCTCAGCAAGCGAGGCAACGACCCCAAAGATGAGTTTGTGTGAAAAAACAAAGGACATAGAGCTCGCAAAACAAATGAAGGATGAATACCACTTAATAAAGAGGAAATAGGTCTTTTCACTAGTGGGATTGAAGACAAAGCCACAAAGTTCACAGTCCAACTACTTGCAGGCATAATTTTGCAAAAGTGTAGACCGGAGGAAGTGCAGGCTACAATAGTTCTTCTCACCGCAAAGGCAAAAGATGTGCACCCATACAATTGGGCCAATTATCTGTTGAATGAATTCTTGGAGGATGTGCGTGAAACCCAAGAGATGGGCAGTGCATTCCACTACACCTTGTTAATGATATTAATTGCTTCCGTATCCTGGAAAGAGCCACTTTATCAGCACAATATTCCAATGATAACAAGAGATTTTTGAGCTGTGAAGTATGCTAATATGTGAGAAAACGTGAAGCGGGAAAGACAACGAGTAATTAATGAACAACGTTTCACTTACTATGGACAGTTGTGTGAAGTAATACTACGCACTCCGCGCATTTCAAAAGAGACGACCAAAACGTTTCTCCAGAAGATGTTGTTTAAGGCTGGCTTGCACTCCATTTACATTCAGCCAAGGGCTGAGAAATAGAACCGAGTCTGGTTCCCTATGGATTACTAGTTGGATGCGAAAAGGATTGAGCAAGCCATTGAAGACTAGACAACATAGTGAAAGGTAGATGTGTCGCCGGAGATCCATTCTACATCAGAGAAAAGAAACCCTAAATTTCCAATCATTGAAGAGGTAACAGGCCAAGACACTACTGAAGTGCAAGCAGGAGAAAAGTGAAAGGATCCTGAAAGTTCAGTACCAAAAAAAAGACCAAGGAAGAAAAGCAAGGCAACCAAAGAAAACCCAGAAGCGAAGTTGCACGAAGACGACTATGATTGCATCGCTCTGAAAGTACATGACAACCTAAAGGAGACGCTTGCCGCAAAAGACAGTAAGAATGAAGAGGTGCAAGCGAGTTGAACCAGAACCTCTCAGAGTTAATATTATGGTTGCGAAGATAGACCAAGCCCATCAAGACCTCGTCCGAGAATATGATTCGGAAGATAAGATTGGTGAATCCAGCACACGAAGGAGAAGGCCACCGGCCTTGATGATGAAACCCCACCTAGTGAGAATTCAGCCACTGAACATAATTTTCCCGACTGAGGAGATGGATGAAGGTGCGAAGCAGGTAGAGCACCTTGACCTCAACATCAGCATGATACCTCTTGAGGGGTTACACAATCTCCACCTGCGGGTTGTTGAGGATACAAGATATAGAGACATCATCTCTTACAACCAGAATCTACACCTTGAGGAAAAATACAAACAACTAGCCAAGGAATGTGTGTGGAAGACCACAGAACTCACCAAGGCACAAGAAAAGAGAAGAAGGCAAGAAGAGACAGTTGCTACTGTCTGTGCGTAGATACCTGCATGCGAAGTGCAGCCAGATTTAGAAGATACTATAGTACAGATTGGCAAGGTGGTAAGCGATCTGGAAGGAGAAATGGCCGAGATGGAGATAGCCCATAAGGAAGAGGTTGCTAACCTTGCAACCCAGCAAAAACCTACAACACCACAGAATATGGGAGAAGAAAGAATTGTAGCACTAAAAGCTTCCACAGAGATTATCTCTGCCGAAATAGCAAAGTGTCAATACTTGTTGGAAGAAGCTACGAAGGTATGGGATACAGTACAGGAGGATTCTTCCTTATAATAGATTCAGAATGACTTGCATCAGCCGTAGACAGAGTTGGATGCGGTCAATGCGGCCATGAAGACATTAACGCCAAGGGAGAAAATCTAAAAGTTCGTGCAAGTCAAGAGCTTAACAAAAGAACTGAAGGTTCTGAGGGATAAGGAAAATGAGACATCGGTGAGATTACAACCAATGCAAGAAGAGGCACCGGCCTTCATTTATATAATTGAGGAAAAATTGCAGGAACTCCACACCATGGAGAAGACAGTCTAGGAGTTTGCGCAGGAAGAAATCTTAGAGGACATGTTGCATACTATAAAGGACTTAGAACAATAAACAAAGGAAGTAGTTGCGAAGCTAACCGACTCACTGAGAAATTGAGCCCTCCAGAGGACCAGGAGCAAGACCAAAGTGGATCGGGTATGATCCATGAGTGAGTGCTAGGAACCTGTTGGGCATGGCCGAAGTTGGCATATTTTTTAAGAAGTACAGTTTTTTACAGTTGCGTAGTTCAGACTTCAAAGCTCAAATGGCACAGTTTGGTCAATGTCGTAGTTCAGATTGTGAAGTTAGATATGCATAGCGAGCAATCCAAAGTCTAGGCAAAACGCAGTTATGTTGATGCGTAGTGCGATTGCAACAACTATTTTGGGCAAATTTCGAGCAGATGAAAGTGACCTGTTTTGGGTAAGCGACTCTAGGATTCCTAACAATTGGGTAAGGAGCATCATGGAGGTAGATGAAAGTGACCTGTCAGTTAGAGTGGCAGAAAACCATTAGAATCTAAGCCACAGGTCAATAGCGATAGGAAGGCCAGAGGGGCAGAAAGCGACACACCATGATGCAGTTATAACCGTTTTAGGATGACTGCGACTGTCAGAAGAGCATGTGAGCCACAAGTGGCCTATCAGGGAGGCCAGAAGCGAGTGGAGCAGCTGTCGACTATGACAAGAAGGGTCTGCAGAGTAACCACACCATTTTGGGTACCTTAGGGTTTACTTTAGCCCACCATGATTGTAAAGATGTGACCTAAGGGCATGATCTATATACGGGGTCATTTTTGTAAGGGAAACGGTTGATTATTGTTTATTTTTGTGGGATTATGTTGAATATTAATCTATCCTAAGAGACTAAAAGTTCTAAAGAGGCTCTATAGTTGCGTGCACAGAGACCTATTGTAGCAAGAAGAGAGTTTGCAGTTGAGTGCGCAGACTGGAACTGTTGAACCCTTCCCATTTATTATAAACAACAGTTCTTGTGGACATAGCTCCCATCTTGGGGGTGAACCATGTTAAATCCATGTGTTGTGTGATTAAATGTGTGTTTGCTTTGATAAATGGTTAATTTATTGCTTATGAGTAGATGTATATTCGCTTTTATATGTATTCTCTATATGAATGAAGGACGAGAATAATATGTTAAGTGTCGAACATACATGTGTGAATGTTAAAGGTGCAAGTAATGTCGAATATGATGAATGCATGAGTTATTTGGGTAACTCTAAGTCAGTGAAGTCTGTGTAAGTGTGATTCCCTCGAAGAGCAGCACCAAAAGTGCGTAGTTGCACTGTAGTTCATCGTATTACATAATTTTACAAAGTAGATAGTTTAGTATGCTTGTTGAATGCATAATCTACGCTAAGTAAAGTCAGTCTAAGAGGTGTGATTGTTAAAGAGGTAGCGCAGTCCCCAGTTGTGTTGTCCTATTGTTAAGTAGTTGTTCCAAACCACGTAGTCCCTGTGTGCCCCATAACTAAAGTGTTAACCGTGAAGTAGGTGAAACTTTGTGCAATCCCCTAGTCTATTGAACCACGCATCAACTGATTGCAGAAACCTAATTATGTAACCCCCCATAAAATTTTCCTTGGGTGAGACCTCAACTTGTTCGCAGGCTATTGTTGAAAGGGCCAATGAAGAAGAGTTTTGTTGGACCACAATTGCGTAGAACCGGGGTCAGCACAAGAAAGACAAAGAACAAAAGGCTATTAAGACAACATCAAGGCATCGAACACACAGTTAGCTTGTAAGGTAAATGGGTGTAACATCCCCAACCTCTCCATTGTCTTCAGAGGTGGTGGGAAAACCTTCTTATTTCATTTTTTCTTCCTTATTTTCCTTCCAAATTCATCCATTTTCCACACATATTCAATGGGATCGGATTCGAATTCCACCATTGCAATCTGCAATCCGCATTCCACAATCCGCATTGCAGGATTTAGAATACAAAATCCCAAAAATGATCCTTCTGAGGATTTCTCTTTCCACATTCAGTAATCTTCATTGCGGGATGCGGGAATGCGGAAATCCAATTCAATCCTCTGGAAAATTTCTCCTTCTGCATTCCGCAATCTGTATTCTGGAATGCGGGAATGTGGAAGTCCAATTCCACTTGCCTGAAATTTCCCCCTTCCGCATTCCGCAATTCCATATTGCAGAACTCGAAAATTCAGAATTCCAAACCCACGTTATTTTCCAACATCCGTAATCCACAATCCACATTGCGTATGCAGGACTGCAGAAGCACCTCCTCTGCTCCTGCGAAATTTCCAAGGACATAACTCCTTCATCCTTAAGCCAAATTGGGAAAGGCTAGTACCATTGTAAATATTTTGGAGATTTTTATCCACTGGTGTAATCTCCTTCCCAATTGAGGTCTCCAACCTTGTAATTTTTCCAACTGAAGTTATTTCCTATTACCTCCTCTATGTGCCTTTACCCTTCTTCAAGAACTTTGTATGTATTCTACCATGAATTAGTCTCTTTCCCATGTACATATGAAGCCACACACTCCATTTTTACCTCTTTCATTATTTGTAATGTCCCTTTTTATTTTTATTAAAACGGTGAAATTTTCAACTTTTTTCCCTACTTTGACCTTTGACTAGTTTTGAGGTCAAGGTCTCCAAATTGATCCAAATTCTCCAAAATAATCAAAGAAGGTGTATGAGTGATATTAGGACTTGATTATGACTTGATATTAGGAATTGATTATGATGTCTAGGGATAATTTAGGACCATCAAAATATTTTGCATACCCCTTTTGATTCTAGCCAATGTATGGAGTTTTACTAGTAATTTGGGGTTCAAATCCCCCTAGGGTAAATGTTGAATATGGCTCTCCAAAAGCTTCTAAAACCACTCGAATTTTTGAAAAGAGGAATAGGATGTCTAAGGGACAATATTAAGGTCTCATGTGAATCATTATTCATTTTTTTAATTATGTTATAACCCTCTCCCAACAACTTCAAAATTACTAGTTTCAACCTTAGGGGAAATGGCATTAAATCCTCTTCAAATGGTATAAAACTGAGCAAGATGAATCCAAATGCTTAAGTACCGAACATGAAACTTGTGAAGATCATTAATGAAAGTCTATTAATAATAAATACATCATATAAATACTCTTCCATTTGAATTCATGAGCATTTCATTGGTATACATCAATATAGTGGGGAAATGGTCACTATTTGCTCATTAATGATCAATTTTACATATATCCACTTGGGAGATCGACCTGAAACTTTATGAATATTAAGAATAGAGAATTTAATTCATATTAGAAAATAAATGGGGCATTAGAAGCTCCCCCAAAGAGTACAATAGCTCATCAACAGCGCCTCTCCTCAAGGATGAAGAATATGAAAAGAAAACTGGAAATGGTTGGAGGGATGAGCTACATTAGAAGAAACCACGAGCTGCCATGTAGATTAAACCTACAAATAAAGACTCCATTAAATCTCCCATCAAATTTCTGATTGTCCTTTCCAAACACCAACTAGGATGGGAATCTTTCACCCTTGAAATTGGCTAAGGCAAGTAGACTAGTTTTCCACTAGCTCTTTTCACAAATGCAAATTCTCAAAATGGTCAAAATCCCTTATATTGGTTGATCCCTGTATTTTATAATATCCTTACCCTCCTAATTTTCCAATTCCATCCAATGACTCCAAGCCAATTCGAATTACGGAGTGGTTCATGATTTGCCATGTGTCCTCCCCTTCCTAGCCTTCCACCTTCCACCAATTCAAGTAGGCATCTCTTGGCCTTCTCTAACTTCCTTGGGCACTCACTTAGATGCTATTTTTAGGCCTGACATTTCATAATGGTCATATGTCAGCAATCAGGTCTGCAATTTGTCATAGGTGTCATAGCATCTTCATCATTGTTGTCATATAGGTTAGGGAATCTAGTCTAAGTGTCCAATAACTCCTCATTTGACTCTTCCACTTCTATGGGAGTTACACTTCCATCTCAATTCGACCTATGATGCTTATTTCCAAGTGTATTATCCTTCTAAATCCTCCCAATAACCTTAGTATTCCCAAGGATTCGAAACTACAAGAGGAGTATGCCATGTGGCACACAATTTCTAACTTGTGTGGGCCCCACAACCTCCAAGTGTCTTCATGAACCATTGCCACTTTAATTTTATCTTTAATTTATTTATTTATCTCCTTTATTAAATATTTATTCCATTCTAATGTCCAAACACCATTTATTATCTCCTGTAATGTGCCCATTCAAATAAATTGCATAGAAGACAATCCCATCAATCCTACTAGTTTCCTAGGTTGGATGGGAACATTTGGAATTGCAATAAGGAAGCTAATAAATGATATTTAGAAATTATAATGGTTCAAGTATTTAATAAATAAGTTGAATAAATAAATTCAAGAGAAATTCTAGGTGGCAAGTGGTTTTGAAGACATATGGAGGATGTGGGACCCACACTAGCTTGATTTTTCAAGGACATGTGGCACCTCTCTCTTGCCAATTCGAATTTGATGAGAAGGTGAACATTCTTGGGTGATTTGGTTATTCATACACATGGTATTGATGTTGATGTATATGTAACTTCATAATGTATTTCATATATGCATATTGTACTCCTATAGAGATGGTATTATTCCTCTATACGGAAGTGTTTGTATTCCTATAGAGATGTTATTATTCCTCTATACGGAAGTGTCATAATTTATATTGTAAGTGTCGTAACTTATACTTGATGGATTATTAGACCACCTTGTTGGGGTCGACCCTATATAAGTCATGTGGGTCGAAGGGTTATTAGACCACCCTATTGAGGGTTGGCCATGTGGGTCAAAGGGATATTAGACCACCCTATTGGGTGTCAGCCCAGTCAGCATTATGTTATGTGGTTAAGTTAAGGCCGACCTAGTAAAAGTTATTAAGCAAGTCAAGTCAAGTATAAATAGAGTGGTGGAGGCACCTTATTTCATCATTCTATTATCTCTCACACTCTTTGGAGAGTGGTGCACTTGTGGAGGAGGTGCACTTATGGAGGAGGAGAAGCTGCTGCTAGGAGATGTCTATCTCTTATGCTTGGGTTGTATCATTTCTCTATCTATCTCTGAGGAAGTTATTGGGGTTTTTCACCTTTATGGTTTTCCCCAAGTAAACTCTGTGTCTCTTGTGCGCTTGCATTATTGTTTCCATGATTGATATGCTGTAGATATGTTGTACATGTTGTTCTCTCAGTTAATATCCTAGATCATATTGAAGTAAATTCTGAAAAATTAACATGGTATCAGAGCTAGCCTGAAAGAAGGCATGGTATGGCACATATGACACTTGTTGCACTTGCGAAGCTAGGGCTTGATATAGCAAAAACCAGTCATCGTAGCACTTTCGCTATAAATAAATTTAGGTGAGGTTTCGGGGTTTGAAAATAGTACAGGGAGGAGCTAATATTCTCATGTACCTTTTGTCGAAAGGACAACTTCTAATTCGTTGTACTTTGTGTTTTATGATCTGTACAATATAGGCTTTCTGTCTTCCAGATTTGAGTCATAAACAGATGACCTAGGAAAAAAGGTCATAACTTGGGCTTGGAAGCTCTAAATGAAATTTAGTAGAAAGTGACAGGTAGTGCACGGACTTTAATTTCTCAGGTAACTTTTTCAGAGACCAAAATTGAACCAGTGACACATGGCACGCCATACAGGTTCGCTCTCCTGTCTTATCTCATAAACAGGTCACGTTGCGACACTTGGCATAACTCTCTCTTAGAGAATCCAGTTTAGGTTACACCTATGGGGTTGGAAAGATGACAGGTCAGGATATCATAGGAAAATTCTTTAGACCCCGTGGATCGAAAATTTCAGAGTTACACTAGAAACAATCAGGTACATATTTCTGTCAAAACATAATTATTTTTTAGCACCTTCATTCATGGCTTTCGGAATTTAGGGTTTCGAAAAAAGTTGGAATTTTTGTAATCAGAGACTACAGCTGAATGCTACTCATCAAAATTGAAATTTAGAGACCAAAATCAGAATTTTTTGTTGGGAAGAAGGCCGGTCTTGATCAGACCCTAGTTCGGGACTTTGATCAGAAAAGTGGAAAATTAGGGCTTCTGCAAAAATGGAAATTTTTGAAATCTGTGACCACGGCTGGAAGCTCCTCGAAAAATAAAATCTTAGAGCTTTGGATCGAACCTTTTGATTGGGAAGAAGGGTGGGATTTATCAATCCCTAGTTCAGGGTCATGTCTAGTGAATCCAGAAGTTTCAAAGGAAAATTTGAGAGGTGAAACTTTGCAGTTTTCAAATTCTGAGTATACCAACTTGATCAGCTCATCAAGGCACATATTTCTATCCTTTTAGAAGTTTGAAATTCAAAGTTTGAATTTTTAGGGTTTCTCTGACAAACCCTAATCCAACTCCAGATCCAGTTCCTACAAATCAAGTGGATTGGGTTAATCCTAGAAGTGAATGGATTGGTCACCTGCATTAGTGAAGAAGTTCCTAAGGCCTTACATAAGAATATTACAAGCAATCTCGACAGGTATGACTTATCCAGGTATGTTTTGATATTTATTCATGATTAAGTTTATGGTATGTTTGTCTCCATGTTATTATGGTTAGTACAATCTTGATTAAATTTAGACTTGTTGTATCACCTTAATAAAATTATGAATGAAGATACTCATTGATTAGGGTGTTGACACTTATGATTGTACTAATGCATTATGGTGTTGTATGAGGTTTATGTTGTCTACTAACATGAAAGGTACACCAAGAAAGACAAATCATGTTCTAGTTCAAGAACATATGATCATGTTGACATGAAGATAGATTCATCCATTGTCATGGATCACTTAGAAGATCTATTTACGAGGTATGTATAACTTGGTTCTATAATGGTTAACCTATGAGATATGCAGGTTACTAGCATAAGTCATTGAAGAGAACAAGAAGACATCATGAGGGTATGTTAGACATAACTAGCTAACATACCAATCCAAGTATGTTTTTCCTATATCAAGTTAGAATCCTACCTTGTGTTAGGATCCCTTATATAAGTATACTTGGTATGATTGGTTATGTTTATTCATAAAGTTAGAAATGTAAGTAATCAAGGGTTTATGCATATTATGTCTCTTATCTTGATTGATGATTTAACTAACCAGAAGAGTCCTATGATCAAATAAGAATATGCATGAGTAAAAGAAGACTTCCCTGAAACCTTGAATACTAATGTTTATTATCTGTGTTTGAAATGATCATGACTATACATGTTTCAGATTATTGTGTTTTGATAGTATTAAGATTATACTAATAAATGTGTGATTATGTATGAGACCTCGAGGATAACACAATGATGATACTAATAAGGATGCATAGTGATTAAAGATGGATATAAGTTCAAGGACAGGTAATCTAGGAAGCAAATATCAAGAGGGAGCACACTCCAGTTGTTCCTGCAAGGAAGCAAAGATCAAGAGGGAGCACACTCCAGTTGTTCCTGCAAGGAGGCAAATATCAAGAAGGAGCACACTTCAGTAGTTTCTGCAAGGATGCAGATATTCAAAGGGAGTTGAACACCTCTCACAATCCACATCAAAATGGAGTTGCAGAAAAGAAGAAAAGACTGAGAGGGAGTCAACCCAACAAACAAACAAAGATAAGTATTTGAATTATCATTCCTTGCATATTTTATTGTTTAAATAATATTGTTCAATAATGTATATACTGATGTTCCTAGAATTAGGTTGTGTATTATGCATATTAGAATAGTTGCATTGATGAACAGTATACTACTAATATACATGGGTAAGTGGCCTATGGCAATGTACAACATTCCATTGCTACTTATCTAGAATGAAACCTCTTTGCTGACATGTTGGGAGTTGTGCACACTCTTAACAATGTTCTGGTAGAGATTGGAAGGCATCTAGAAAGTTACGAGATATGGATAAATGTTGTATTGAAGCATTGGCTAAGATAATTGCATGACTGTATGACATATTTCCTTATGTGTAAGAATTTGTTCTGAGAACTATGAGATTTTTTCTAATCATGCAATTTAACTTGTGTAGGAAAGATCGAAGGACTACAACATTTGTTCAGCAACAAAGTTATCTATTGAAAATATTGAAGATATTGAAGTTCCCAGGATCTGGGAAGAATGCCATGATCGAGGAGTACCAGTCGATCATGAAGATGTTTGGGATGCAGTCCCAAGACCTGAAGGGGAGTTTGTAGTGACTTCCAAGAGAATCTACAAGATCAAGCATGTTGTAGGTTGTAGCATAGAGACTTTTGCTCCAATAGCCAAATACACTTCCATTAGATCAGTAAGTGCTCTGGCTGCAGCGATGAAGTGGAAGATACACCAAATGGATTTCAAGACAGCTTTCTTGAATGGTGTAGTTGAAGAAGAAGTGTATGTGGAGAAGCCACTTGGTTTTGAGACACATGACAAGGAGTCATATATGTGCAGAACTTGGTATGGTAGGATAGACAGCTTTCTATCAAATTTGGGCTTCACCAAGAGTAAAGCAGATTCCAACCTTTACCACAAGGTTGAGGAAGGCAATCCAGTGACACTACTTTTGTATGTGGATGACCTGTTTATCACAGGAGAAGATAGATTGATTGCCGACACATAGCGAAATCTTGCTGCCAAGTTCGAGATGAAGGACTTTGGGATGATGCAATATTTTCTAGGTATGGAGGTGTGGCAGAGTGTAGATGGAATCTTCCTTGGACAAGGGAAGTATGTAGTAGAGATCCTGAAGAGGTTCGAGATGATGGATTGCAAGGCCATGGCCACACCTATGGCATCGAACCTGAAGCTTCTTTGTGATGCTTCATCTGAGCCAGTTAATGTCACTATGTATCATCAGATGATTGGGTCCTTGATGTACCTGACGAACACGAGACTAGATATTTACTTTGCGGTGAACACATTGAGCCAGTTCCTGACGGATCCGAGAGGTGTTCACTTAGTTGCTGTAAAGCATATTCAGAGGTACCTGAAGGGTACAGTTGATTATGGGCTCAAGTATGATGCGAATCAAAAGTTTAACTTGCAGGGTTATGTTGATTCAAATTGGGCAGGTAGTGCTGTAGATAGGAAGAGCACATCTGGGTGCTGCTTCAGTATGGGATCAGGTGTGATCTCCTGGTTTAGTAGGAAGTAGTCTTGTGTAGCACTGAGTACAGTCGAGGCAGAGTATGTTGCAACCTATTCAACTAGTTGTGAGGCAGTATGGATTCGGAAATTACTATCTAAGTTATTTAATCTCCCGTTGGATGCTTCTGGTATATTCTGTGATAGCCAAAGTTGTATAAAACTGTCTAAGAACCTAGTGTTCCACAATAGGTCGAAACACATTGAGATAAAATATAACTATATTAGAAATATGGTGCAGAGAGGAGCAGTAAAGCTCCTATATGTTGTGACGGATGAGCAAATTGCAGATGTGCTGACAAAGCCACTAGCCAGAGTGAAGTTCAAGTACTTCAGAGAGAGGCTTGGTGTTCTTCAGATCGACGACACTTCGAGGAAGAAGTGATGGAGACATTTGCTGAAGCCATTCCAAGCATGTTGTAAGGAGGATCCTTCACATGGTTGTGGATGTAAGCATTGGATGATGAGCATCAAGAAAATGCTCCAGTTACTGCTCTGTATATGCATCATGTTGGATGCTGGATATGATTAGTTGGATCATTTATATGTATATGTATGTACGCATCATGTTGGATGTTGGATATGATCAGTTGGATCATTTATATGTATATGTACATATGCATCATGTTGGATGTTGGATATGATCAGTTGGATCATTTATATGTATTTGTATATGCATCATGTTGGATGCTTGGACCATGTATCTGTATATGTATCAGGTGGATACTGTGTATGATCAGGTAGATCATGTATGTTGATATATATCAGGTGGATACATTGTATGATCAAGTGGATCATGTATGCTGATATGTATCAGGATGGTACACTGATGATGATCAGTATGATCATGAGCATCAGGATGATGCTTCATACGATGATGATCAGTTAGCTCATGAGTATCAGGTTGATACTTGGAGGTCAGAGATGATATGTGGCAGGTTTTGCAAATTGCATGTAATCAATCCTCATAAATCCGATAGGTTGAGATGTGTGCTCGTAATCAGTCCTAGGATGAGGTATTGCTATGTAGTATGTAATCAATTCTCAGAGATCCGATAGGTTGGGCTATGTGCTCGTAATCAGTACTGGGATGAGGTATTACTACAGAGACATGTAATCAGTCCTGGAGATCCGATAGGTTGAGCTGTGTGCTCGTAATAAGTCCTAGGATGCTCTTTAGAGATCTTGCCAGTCGTGTTGTGGCACATAAATGTTCCTGGGATGCTCTTTAAAGGTATTGTCTATTCATATGTAATCAGTCCTGGAGATCCGAGAGGTTGAGTTGTGTGCTCATAATAAGTCCTGGGATGATGTTTAAAGGTATTGTGAAGGGGATGCATGTAATCAGTCCTAGGAGATCTTGCTGGTTGTGCTTAGGCACATAAATGTTCCTAGGATGCTCTTGTCAGGTATTGTATCAACACATAAAATTAGTCTTGAGAGACCACCTCTATTAGACCGTTCACAGAGATGATGAAGACCTACAGGTGGTGGGCCTACATCCAGTATGAAAAAGGACTGGCTCTATAGAACTTCCTATGATGAGTAGATTGAGAGATTGATTGAGATAGTAGCAGCAGTGACAATGACGATGACTCAATGACGATTATCCAGTGATGATGATCCAGAGAAGAAGACTTGTGCTAGAAGACCTGTGTCGAGAAATAACTTCCTAGTTAAGAGGGAGTGTTGATGTATATGTAACTTTGGAATGTATTTCATATATGTATATTGTACTCCTATAGAGATGGTATTATTCCTCTATACATAATGTTTGTATTCCTATAGAGATGTTATTATTCCTCTATATGGAAGTGTCGTCATTTATATTGTAAGTGTCGTAACTTATACTTGATGGGTTATTAGACCACCTTTTTGGGGTCGGCCCTGTATAAGTCATGTGGGTCGAAGGGTTATTAGACCACCCTATTGGGGGTTGGCCATGTGGGTCAAAGTTTTATTAGACCACCCTATTGGGTGTCGGCCTAGTCGGCATTATGTTATGTGGTTAAGTTAAGTCCGACATAGTAAAGGTTATTAGGGAAGTCAAGTCAAGTATAAATAGAGTGCGGGAGGCACTCTATTTCATCATTCTATTCTCTCTCACACTCTTTGGAGAGTGGCGCACTTGTGGAGGAGGAGAAGTTGCAGCTAGGAGATGTTTATCTCTTATGCTTGGGTTGTATCATTGCTCTATCTATCTCTGAGGAAGTTATTGGGGTTTTTCACCTTTATGGTTTTCCCCAAGTAAACTCTGTGTCTCTTGTGTGCTTGCATTATTGTCTCCATGATTGATATGATGTAGATATGTTGTACATGTTGTTCTCTCAGTTAAGATCCTAGATTAGATTGAAGTAAATTCTGAAAAATTAACAATTGAGCATCTTAGGTCGAATTGGGATGGATTGGTAACTTCCATGGAAGAGGAATAGTCAAATTGGAAGCTTGTGGACACTTGGGCTAGATTCCCTAGCTTCTTTGAGAACAATGACGGAGCATCTATGACAAATTACAGATCTGACCTTTGAAATCTGACCATTATGACATGCCAGCCCCAAAAATAGGCTCCAAGAGGGCGCTCATGGGAGTTGGAGAAGACAAAGAGACCCCCATTCAAATTGGTGGAAGGTGGAAGGCTAGGAAAGGTGAGACACATGAAAAATCTTCATCCCTTACCCTAATTCGAATTTGATTGAGTCTATGGATGGTTTGGGAACATTAGAAGGCTAAGGATGTTTATTAAATAGATGGATAAACCAAGAGAAGGGCTTTTGATGATTTGAGAAAAATTGCATTTGTGAAGAGAGAGCTAGTGGATGACTAGTTTCTTGCCTTAGCCAATTTCAAGGGTGAAAGATTCCCATCCAAGTTGGTGTTTGGAGAGGCCACTCAGGTCTTTCATGGAGCTTTAATGGAGTTTTATTTGTAGGTATCAGCTACAAGGCAGCTCATGGTTTTTTTTAATGCAGCACCATCTCTCAACCATTTCCAGTTTTGAAGGCATATTCATGCTCCTTGAGGGAGGGCATTTTTGGTGAGCTCTTGTGCTTCTTGGGAGAGCTTCTATTGATGTATTTCTGATTGTAATAGCATTATATACTCTATTCTTCACCTTCAAAAAGTCTCAGGTTGAAATACCATGTGGTTGTATGTAAAAATGAATATTAATAAGCAAACAATGTCCATTTCCCCACTACATTGATGTATGCCATTATAATGATGATGATTTCGAATAAAGGAATGTTTCTCTGATATATTTGTGATCAATGGAATTCCATTGATGTGTATTACACATTTCATATTTAGTACTTGAGCATTTGAAGCTATTATACTCAGTTTATTTCCATTTGAAGCCATTATACTTAGTTTATTTGCATTTGAAGAAGATTTGGTGCCATTTCCCCAAGGGTCGAATTAGTGGTTTTTGTTGTTGTTTGGGAGAGGGTTGGAATAGACCTTATAAATAATGAATGATGGATTTGGGACCTTAATAACATCCCTAAAACATCCCCTACCTCTATTCAGAAATTCGAGTGGGTTTGGAGGCATTTGGGAAGCTACTTTCAATACTTACCCAAGGGGGATTTGAACCCCAAATTACTAGTAAAATTGAATACTTGAACCAGAATCTGAAGAGAGTTTGCAGAGGTCTTTTGGTGGCCATATATCAACCCTTAAAATAATATTTAAGTCCTAATATCCGTAATACACCTTCCCTGAATATTTGGGACCATTTGGACCAAAATTGGGACCTAGGCATCAAAACTAGTCAAAGGTCGAAATTGGGGAAAAAGTGGAAAATTAGGCATTTTCTTAAAATTTTGACAAAAGGGACATTAGAGCTCCCTTATTGCAAATCCTCATGTCTCCATCCAACCTAGGGAACTAGTAGGATTGATGGAATTTCCTTGTTATGAATTTATTTGAATGGGGAAATTACATTATTCTATAGAAGCTCTGCTCCAATCTTCCATGCCTCTCCCCCTTTATCTGATCTTCATGTGTCCATTCCTTTCTCGAATACTAACTGGAGTGCCCTTTCGAATTTACCAAGCTTAGCCCTAAGTCATCCATGAGCAATCTAAGAACATTACACCAATGAAATGTCATTAAGCAGCACTTTAATGGTTCATTCACATATGTAGATTCATACATCAAGGAACACATGAATATGAAACCTTATACTCACACACATAGATTTGCATGGTATCAGTCTATCTCTTTTAGGTAGATTGATGATATAACATGCAGGGACTTATCCCTAATACTTAATCCTAAATCCATATGAGTTCTATCATCATATATAGATGCAAAGGTGCAAGGATAAGGCAATATTATGCACAATAGAATGAACATAGTGCCTATTCCTACAAAACTATTCATCAATATGCCATTCACTTAAGAAAATGGGTACATGCATATGCCTAAAAACCATAGCTGAAAGTAGAATCATCAACATAGAATATCTCATGCATTCATTCATCAAATACATACACCACAGAATGAGACCTATTACATGGACATTCAACCCTATTACCATTTCTGGATCAACTCATGCATTTAGACATAAATGAACACATATACACAGATGTAGAAGATGCATTATTCAACACATAAGGAACACTTATCTTCACATTAAAACTCCAAGCAAAATGGCTATGGTATGCAACATTCCAACCCAAACATTGATCTCTCCCTAGCCTTTATTATTTCATCAATCAGAGATAACCCCTGAGATGGGGCTATGTATCTACTAAGGAGATAACCCCTGAGATGGGGCTATGTATCTACTAAGGAGGGTTAAATGGGTTCTCTCACAGTAAGGGATCAACCCTCATGCTAGGAAAACATATAGTTAAGTTATCAAGCATCTCCACCTTCCATCTAAACTTCTGCTCTATTACTCCAACTAAAACCCTCTCAGCGTTGCGGCCGAATCTTTGTTCCGCATCTTAATATCCCACTATCATATCTAGATTCTCTCATGGGTTCTATAAGATATTCACACTCTATAACTCATCCTAGGGTTTACCTTCAAGGATTTTGTCAACAGATAATGCATCACACAGGGTTTGTATGGAATTCAGCTTTGCAATTCAGCTCACACAGAAATCATGGTTTTCCTTCTCTGTTTCATGAGTAGGTTCTGTAGCTTATGATGAATGAAGCTCTGGTCAACAAGGGCATTGAAACCAGTTTTTTTTTATTCTCAGGTGATGGAATGAATTCCCAAGCGAGTAGAGCAGAACCCCCAAATTTTAGGGCGGTTCCCCCTTTATCGACCTCCTCCACCGACCTTTCCTCCCCACGTTCTGTAACCAAATTACATGTCAATATGGGGAATCAAATCGGTTCTTCCTGCACAAGTGGAAGCATGGGTTCACATCCCATAACCCCCTCACCCCTCCCTAATGGATACACATAGACCCCTCATTTAGTTGCAACCATAGACAACCCTTGGTATTTGATTTACATGGTATCATTTACATCCTTTACATTTTCCATGGCTTAATAGCACATGGTTACCAAAATGTCAAATACTTTCCTTTAAATGAAACTTGGACATCCTCTAGTGGGGCCTTGGCCTTGAGCACCACACTAGGGAAACCGCACACATTATATGCATACAATATTTACATTACAATCCAATACCACTTAAGGGTCAAAATAGGGGTATTACAACTCCCTCCCCCTTAGAACAACACCGTCCTTGGTGTTCCAATACTTAGGGGTACATTTACAGTTTATTCATGCCCAAAATTTCAAAAATGTTGCAGGTCTACCCTTGCATTGTATCGTTTACTTGGAACTTTAAGGACAAAGTCCTTTGTCTTCAACAAGCTGCTCCAACTGGATTTGATATTCTAGCTGATCTATCAGCCTGAAAACTATGTAGTTGCTATCCTTCTTGTGGCTCCTTGTTGGGAAGTTGCAGAGGAAATGCTTT
Organism: Larix kaempferi; assembly: GCA_027924585.1. NCBI lineage: Eukaryota > Viridiplantae > Streptophyta > Pinopsida > Pinales > Pinaceae > Larix > Larix kaempferi. Next base: position 5,223,442 of record BSBM01000643.1, read on the forward strand.
CCTCCACATTTCCAACATTTTAGTGGTTGCTTTATTCTTTCCTGCTCAATTTCTTTTGAGTCTTCCCACTTGGTACGTTTCTTAATGGGCTCATTGGATTAATTCTTCTTCATTGATCCACTTTCCTTCCCACTATTGATGTGTTCTAGAATGCTTTCTACCTACCTTTGTAGACAAACGGAGTCTTGCAAGGCCTTGTGGTTCATCTCATGTTGCTTCTTCTATAGCTTGAGCATATCTCCAAAATTTTCTTGGGTATTGGAAATGGTTTGCAGACGGTTTCCATCCAATTCCAACAGTCTTTGGTCTATTGCCATGGCCAATGCACACAACAACCCACTCTTTGCTTGCTAGTTCCACTTTTTTTGTAACAGCTGCAACCAATTAACTTCAATTTCTCACATGTGAAATACATAATTGCAATTATGTTACACTAAGCATAACATAACCTTAAAATCAGTCAATTAATTTCCCAATTGGCATGAAAATCCCATGCTTTTCCATGAGGCTTTCACACTTTTCATGATTTCCGAACAAGCACATAAACACATTCATGTTCATCTTTTCACAAGAAATTTACTATTTCATCATTCACAATTATTTCAAGAAATTAACACAATCATTTTCAACTATAAAATGCATTCAAAAAATTCTTTATTTTCTAATTTTATTAATCGAAAGGGAAAGAGAAGAGTAAGAGTTTTTCCCCTCTTACTCTTGTTCCCAATCTGGGGTCACACCACCCATGTGGTTTCATGCTCCCTAGCTATTTCACTTCGATGTGAATGCTTGAATTTCCCTCTTGTATTATGACACTTAGTGTCTATGGTTTGTCCAAGACCTCTCAGCCATGGAATCCTTCCACATGGTTTGTCTACAAGATTCTTGGTTGCTAGGATCCACACAAGTCCACTAGTACCATCATTTATTGTTGTTCATGCTGATCTTTTTAGGATAGTCACATCTCCACATGCATCCTTAGGATTCCTTCATAGTTATTTCTTGTTGGAATGACCAAGGTATCCAAAAAGAAAATAAGTGCATCAGCTTGGTTGTGATAAGACTTTCTTATGAAATTTTCATTATTCCAAAATAAGAAATGAATGAAATTGAATACTTATCTGTATTGGGAATTTCCTCTCTACTCCACAGGGTCCTTCTTTGCTACACATGCCTTGGATCACTTGTGGAATGGATGATGGCTATCACACAGGCTACTCCACACCATCCAAATATTCAATTCCAAACCAGTACACAGACTAGGTTTATTAGGCATTGGTGGTGCCAAACCAGTCCTATACCTGTTTTTCCCTCTCCATTTCCAAGCCAGCACATCTTCCTAGACATCAGGAAATGGAAGGAAACTATACCACGACCATTTCTAGGTCAAGGTTCTACTACAAATCTATAGGCATATAACAACCTTTCATGCACACAACAACTCTCCATGCTCAGCACAACTCCTTCATCAATACCTCCACAACATCCAAGTAACCAATTCCAAGCCAGTACACCGACTGGGCTTATTAGGCATGCAACAACCCTTCATACACATAACAACCCTTTATACAAGTAACAACCCTTCACCACAACCCCTCACAACAACCTCTTCACTTTGCTTCCTTAGTGTGCAACACCAATTGCATATGTTCAAGCTGACAACACAAGATGGATAAGAAAGCTCATCAATATTGATGCTCTAAAAATGTAAACATGTTTCATAACATTCACTATCAACTATTGAAACACCATTAATGTGTCCATTCCCTTAGATTGTAGTCAATATTGACAACCCTAAAATAACTCATCACCAAAAAGGTTTGCACCTCTCATTGATGTGTATTATGCATGTCCTAATCATACTTCAAGTAGTCTGAGATAATATAACAAAATAGAATATGCTCTGAGTATTAATTCCAGTAGCTAGTCATATATGTATTTCAGCTAGGGTTATAGAACACTTATCCATTTTGCAGATGTATTCTTTCTTCATTTGGGAAGAATGGGGATCCCTTCTTTGACTCAACAGTCCATCAGTTTTCCACCCCCAATATTTCACGCTCCATAACCCACATATGCCCTCTTGGCATGATTCACTCACATGGTTTACCACCATGTAGTCTAGATGAGACATCCTCATACTTTTTGCTTTTGCAAGTGGCACCACTCTGCTCCTTGGGGTTTTATGCTTTCTACCATAATATGAATGCCCACTTACAACATGTCCTCCTGACACGGTTCTATACAAGCCAACAATGATTACCAATCATCAGCAATTTCCAAATCTGAAATTTACAAGTCTGAAATCGAACATATGTTCTGTACATAAACTAATTTTACAACCATGAGATCATTCTTATGAGGTTTGACACTTGCACAGGGTATATTTATAGCCTTCATCATGGACTTACCCACCTTGCCATGTCCAAATCAATCTACCTAAAATATGAAACTCAAATCAGTCAAACACTTTGTAAGTCTTTCATGAACATAACATGTTTATTGCTACCATAGTCACTGAAGTGATTTCCAAAATTACAACGCTCAATAATTCAAGCACTTTCAATTGCTAGCATCTTATTACAATGAAATGTATAGGTGTATTTTATATGCATCTTTATCATAATAAAATTAAAGGAAACCATCACATTAATTATGTAATTTAATAAACCTTCAATACCCATTACTTCCTAGCCATATCAATATATGCAACTATGTCCTTCCACAGAGAATCCTGGAATCCCTCTCATCATGACTATATCCGCATAACCCTTCTTGCATTCACAGCAGCTCATGAAATGATCTCAGAACTACCACTAATTCATCATTTCCTTTGTTATCTAATTATAATGAACGCATGTATAACACCACCATGCAATCACAGAATGCATCTCCCATGTGCACACATACTCATTCATGCACCTTTACAACATTCACATAATCCTTTAATGTTCATTCTCTACATGCATAACCACATATTTACAAGATATTTTAATGCATATTGATTCATGCATATTATGCTATCATGCCATGCATTCTACCATTCAACACATATGGCCCTAACGATGGAAATCTCACCTAGCATGCACTAACATACACAACCATGGGTCTTTACTTACTTGGTTATTAAACTCATAACCAACCTATGCAAATGGCATGATGTAATTTCATATGAATGCATTCTAACATTTAAACAGCCACATGGTAGAGGGTCCTTTTCCCCTACTATTCCATACCTTACCATGCCATGGTCGTATAGCATTCCATTTAAGTGCATTCAACCATACATGTAAACCCTTTATGATGATTGAACATGGTTAAAGGATTCTTACCCATACTTTCCCAACACTTATACTAAACATTACCTGCATGGCTGCCATCAACATACTGTTGTTACCTGATCAGTGGGATTCTTACTAAGGCTACACAGTCCTTCCACCAACTTCTTAATCATGGGTTTGTGCTCAAGCCTATTTTATCAAGGATGTTGGTCACATGAAATGCCATTATTAACATCTTCAGCCATGCTTATATTATCTTGGTAAAATGAAGAACCAGCATAAACAACGGGCCATAAACAACACCTTCATCATTTCCAAAGTAAGTGTAAGTAAGGCATCTCAAAAAAAAAAATTATACTTGTCTTTGTTATGTGTGCATTCATATTGTAATGCAATGTGCTTCATTAATAACTTTTTCCAATATGCAATACCCCATGCAAGCACAAGCAGGTTCCCATGCACTATGCCTTATCTCTTACTATGGCTACTATGCATACACATTCATCTATCTAATCTATTTCATTTTAGGCATTCTTATGCCCTAATTTCCTGTACATGAAGCTCATAATGCATAAATAAAAGAACATGGTAGGGTTTAAAGATTTATCCCTTTGCAATCCCTTTTTATCAGAGTTTCCCTACTATTCCAATTGCCTTCAGAAATTGGGGTCATGCCCAACTCGGCAACTCTTTTCCACTCTGCCATGCATCTCCCCCTTCATCTGATCTACATGTGTCCATTCCTTTATTGAATCTTGACTGGAGTGCCCTTTTGCATTTACCAAGCTTAGCCCTAAATCATCCGTGAGCAATCTAAGGACATTACACCAATGAAAATTCCATTAAGAAACAGTTTAATGAGTCATTCACATACGTAGATTCATACATCAAGGAACACATGAATATGAAACCTTAAACTCACACACATCGATTGGCATGGTATCAGTCTATCTCTTTTAGGTAGATTGATGATATAATGTGCAAGGACTTAGCCCTAATCCTTAAGCCTAAATCTATATGAGTTCTATCATCATATACAGATGCAAAGGTGCAAGGATAAGGCAATATCATGCACAACAGAATGAATAGAATGGCTATGCGTACAAAACTATTCATCAATGGGCCATTCACTTTAGCAAATGGGTACATGCATATGCCTAACAACCATAGATGAAAGTAGCATCATCAACATAGAATATCTCATGCATTCGGACATGAATGAACACATATAGACATATGTAGAATAGGCATCATTGAAGGAATAAGGAACACTTATCCTTCACATTAAAACTCCAAGCAAACTGGCTATGGTCTGCAACACTCCAACCCAGCCATAGATCTCTTCCTAGCTACTATTATTTTAGAAATCAGAGATCACCCTCGAGATGGGGATATGTATCAACTAAGGAGGGTTAAATGGGTTCTCTCAAAGTCAGGGATAAACCCTCATGCTAATCCAACATACAATTGGGTTATCAAGCATCTCCACCTTCCGTTTAACGTTTTTCCTTGTTACTCCATTTGAAACCCTCTCAGCGTTGCGGTCGAAGCTCTGTTTCGCAGCTTAATCTCCCACTATCATATCTTGATGCTCTCATGGGATCTCTAAGCTATCCACACTCTTTAACTCATCCTAGGGTTTACCTTCAAGTATTTTTTCAACAAATAATGCATCACACAAGGTTTCTATGGCATTCGGCTATGCAATTCAGCTCACATAGAAATCACGTTTTTCCTTCTATGTTTCACAACTGGGCTCTATAGGTCATGATGAATGAAGCTCTGGCTAACAATGGAATAGAAACCAGCTTTTTTTATTCTTAGGTGATGGAATGGATTCCTAGACGAGTAGATTAGAACCCCCAAATCTCATGGTGGTTCCCCCTTTATCCACCTATGCCACCGACCTTTCCTCCCCACCTTTTGTAACTGAATTCCATGTCAATATGGGGAATCAAATCTGTTGGGTTCCCATCCCATAACCCCCTCACATCTCCCTAGTGGATACACATAGCCCCCTAATTTATTTGCAGCCATAGCCAGCCCTTGGTATTTGATTTACATGGTATCATTTACATCCTTTACATTTTCCATGGATTACTAGCGCATGGTTACCAAAATATCAAATACTTTCCTTTTAACTAAAATTTGGACGTCCTGTAGTGGGGCCTTGGCCTTGAGCTCGACATTAGGGAAACCACACACATTACATGCATACAATATTTACAATACAAGCCAATACCAATTAAGTGTCAAAATAAGGGTATTACAATGGGGAGGGAAGGTAAGGGTCTTCTATCTCAATAAGTTCCTCCACAGAGCTATGGGCGTATCCTAATGATCTCAGACAGGTTCAAGCACCCCCATCACCCCACTCTCAATCTAGGTAAGGTTCCCCTCACTGCTGCACAGGCCCTAGGGTGCCCCTTCCTCTAGCACTAATCAGGGTAAGTGTGGCTGTCCTTGATAGCTAAATCAAAGTAAATAAGCCATGTTCGAATCTTCTATGCAATCCAAGCCCTCTTGGCTCCTTCCCACTACAATTCCACACTCTGGTATTCCCCAATGCTATGGCCAGCTAACTCTGTTCTGCCAAAAGGTTTCAACACTCCCATCCGGCTCTCCTCGTGGTTTCCTAATCTTCTCACGCTCTGTTATTCACCCACAGTCTCAGATCCAAGGATAACCCCATAGTTTTGCTTACTACGCAAATTTTTGTAAGTGTATTTGGATCTGTAAATCGCATCCCTACACATAATCATGATTTCTCCTCTTTTCTTCACTGCTCGACTCTCGTCTCATGCGTAATGGTTCAACTAAAGCTTGTGTTTTACACCACGGTATGGTAAGAACGAAAGCGAACTTTCAATGGTGGAGTGATGTGTGGATCAAAGCAGCAGAGCTCCATACCCTGCCATCCGATCCTTTAGAATTGCCCATACTCCATGACCTCATAAATAGTGCTCTTCACCCAATCCTTGCATCAGTATTCAATGGTTTCTAGGATAGGTCAAATGGGTTCTCTAGGTGACATATGGCATCCTAGGGTTCCATCCCGTACCCCCTCACCACTCCCTAGTGGATACATATTCCCCCTTATTTTGTTGTAGGCATAGCCAGTCCTTGGTATTTTTATTTACATGGTATTATTTACATCATTTACATTTTCCATGCCTTAATAGCACATGGTCACCCTAATACCAAATTATTTCCTATGCAAATAAACCTAAGCATCCACTAGTGGGTCCTTAGCCTTGAGCTCCACACTAGGGAAAACACACCTTACATTCATAGAATATTTACATTGAAGCCAATAAACCCTAAGGGTTAAAAATGGAAATTTTACACCCTGCCCCCCTTAGAATAACACCATCCTCAGTGTTCCAATACTTAGGGATACATATACAATTTACACATGTCCAAAATTGCAAAATGTTGCAGGTCTTCCCTGCATTTTACCCTTTACTTGAACTTTCAGGGCAAGTCCTTTAGATTCCATAAGTTGCCCCTACTGGCTTTGATATTCCAGCTGATCTACAAGTATGAAATCTTTATGGTTGTTAGAATTCTTTCTTTCCTCTATTGGAAAGTTGCAGCGACAATGATTTCCTCCACATTTCCAACATTTAAGTTGCTTCTTTATCTTTTCTTGCTCAATTTGCTTTGAGTCTTACCACCTGGAACATTTCTTAGTGGGTTGATTGGGTGAATGAATCTTCATTTCGTTTCTATCCTTTCCACTGTTGACTACACCCATAATGATTTTTACTTCCCATTGCAAACAAATAGAGTCCCGCAAAGCCGTGTGGGTCATCTCATTCTGCTGCTTTTGTAGCTTGATAATTTCTCCAAGATTTTCTTGTGTCTTGGAAATTGTTTGAAAAAAATTTCTAGCAACCTCTAATAGCCTTTGGTATGCTTCCATGGCCAATATGTACAGCTTCCCACACTTTGCTTGCTAGTACCACTTGCCTTGTAACTGCTGCAACCAATTGATTTCAATTTCTCACCTCTGAAATTCAGCTTGGTAATTCTTGTTAGGCCAGGCATAACATAACATTAAATCAGTCAATTAATTTCCCAATTGGCATGGAAAGTTCATGCTTTATCATGAGACTTCCATACATTTCATGCTTTCCTAGTCATACACATGAACTCATTCATGCTCATCCTTTCACAGGGAATTTACCATTTCACCATTCACAATTTATTTCAAGCAATTAACCACAATCAATTTTCATCCAAAACATGCATTCAACAATTTTTTGTCTTCTAAAATGCACCAGTCAAAAAGGAAGGAGAAGAGTGAGAGTTATAGTCTTGCTCCAATATAGAACCACACCACCATTATGGTTCCATGCTCCTTAGCCTTCTTTTTCACTTGAATGTGATTGTTTACTTTCCCCTTTCTTGGCTATGACACTTAGTGTCTAAGGTCTATCTAAGGATTTTCAACCAGGGAACCTTTCCCCATTGTTTCCTACAAAACCTTTGGCTGCTAGGACCCACACAAGTCCACTATCACAAATTCCATTTCTACTCATACTGAGCTCTCTAGAACAGTCACATGTCCCCATGCATCCTTATGATTCCTTCAAGACTTCTTGCTTCCAACAACACCTACACTCAAACATTGAATCAATTCACATGTTTACTTTATTTTCATAGGGTTTATCTCTAAACAAGAATTTAAGAAATCATAACCAAATCATATACACATGTATTTTCATATTAAATGAGAACGAAGATGCAAGATAACCAAATACTTATCTTTGTTGGTGTTGGCTTAATGTAAGTGTCTTGAGGTTTTCTATAAAGAACCAGGTTCTGCACGGTTTGAGGAACCAACAAAACCCCTTTTCACCAGCCCTTTTGGCAACAATCTACGAACATACTAAGGTCTCACCCGAGGTGAAGTAGTGGGGGGGGGTTACAGAATCAAGTTTCCACAACTAGGTGATGAGTGTTTAATTAGATCGGCGAGTAGCGCGTCGCTAGACTCACACTATGAACTTCGATCTACGTGAAGTTCTACTTCTTTGCAACTGAACACTTCGGCTATCGCGCATCCATGGACTACACGATCCAGGGTGATTATTTAATGATAGGACAACACAAATGATGTTTGCGCTTCCTCTTAGGTCTTATGCAATCTTGATGGATCTTAATTAGTGTTTAAAAGACACATTCAACAAGCATAGTAGACGGAACCCTTGCGAACTTCATACACTATAACAAACATGACATCACAACGCACTTCTGGTGTTGCGCTGAGTATTTATCCCGCTACTTCATACATTCATCTACTGTGAGTTACTTGTTCAATTATTCATCCACTCATACAGATGTTCACTTAACATATTATTCCCATCTTCATTCTTTATGCCGAATACATATAAAAGCAACAATTCATGCATTCATAAACTGAATCTAAACCATTCACAGAAGCAAAGAAACAAATGCAAACAAACAAGCAATCACACAAAACGGTATTTAACGTGGTTCAGCCCGAGGATGAGAGCTATGTCCACAGGAATTGTTGTTATATTATATTGGGAAGGGTACAATAGTTATGTCAAAACCCTAAATTTTCAGAAAATTTAAAAATTTTAAGATAGCGATAAATGTTATTAATTGCAGTCAATTAATTATATGTTAAACTTATGCGATTGTACGGATGTCTAAATGGTATTTGTTGTACTTAAATATTATTATGAGTTTCTTAATTGTTGCAGATTGTTTTCTATTTTCAACCGCAAGGGGGAAGTTGTCATTGCTGACTAGGCTTACTTAGCTCCTGAGCTAATGCATCCAAATGTCTTTCATTTACAGGTATGCAGGTAAAGTACGGTTGCTACAATAATTTTTAAAAGCATTTTAATTCCTTTTGCTGTAGCAAAATGCCCAGTAAAATTTAAACATGCGAGGCAGGTTGTCAATGAAAAAGGTAGAAGTTTTATTCCTGTAATATTCACATAATCTTACTGTTAGAGAGTTAACCATTTTGCATGGTAGATGATAGGTATTGTTCTTTTTCAGTCTGTCTTACTTACCCTCATGGAGTATTATTCTTGCTATTATTATTGTGTCGCAAATAATATCTTTTTATCTCGCATCATGAAATGTCACGGCAATTGGAATTTACACTATTTTGCTTATTTGTTGTTATTGGGTGATGCATGATTACACTTACAAGGATCTAGAAATTTTGCAATGTATAAATAACTTATCACTTGTATAAGATTCTATCAGTTCATAACTTCTTTCTTCCACTGGTTCTGGAGTATCACCAGTCTGAGTTTTTTTCCATTCGCGTATTGTATGAATTACGGAGTCAAGGTTTAATCTACCCAAAAATTAGGGATTCAAGGATTATTACCCTACGTCTTGATTATTAAAGGATAACCTAGGATAATTGTATCGATCCCTCCTATAAAGACTCCATGCAAAAATTCTATGGCTCATGCTTATCTATTAATTTTATTTACAACTTAAGGGATACACCCTTGGTGTCTCGGGCACTATTGTCATATGTATAAATCAATTGATTTTATGGCAGGTATATAATTTAATTGTACACCGTGCAAGTTTGATAACGTTGGTTTCAAAATATCTAAATACACAATGGTCTTATGCATGGTATCACGACCATGTAAAGTCACCCCTGCTATGATTCGGCTAGTCAATTTGTAACTTTTAAATGATTGTGAAAATGATTTGGGATCTCTCTATGGACTATAGGTGTTCAACCCACAGCATGCAAAAATTTAAAGGCGACGTGTTTGTTTCTACGCCAAGTGTTGGGAATATTTAAGCGTGGCTCAACCCTAACTGGGCACATTTTACCTCGCCCTCGGGCTCGGCCTCCCTGTGGAACCCTCCTGTCCAAACCCCATCGATACGATTATGAGTATGGTTTTACTGTGTCAGTGATCCTTCAGGCTTGTGGTTTATGTTATACGAGTGTCAAAATACTGTGTTAATGGCACTGTAGTCAGTTGTTATTCTAGGGTTTTTATCCTTTTTGAACTGTTGAGTTCACCCTACCTCTGCATTTCATCAACCCTCGGCTTAGTCCGGTTGAGCGTCCATTTCAATAGCTACCCTAATCCCTTCCAGCTTGTGGTTTGTATTAATGATAAGGGTTTCTCACACTCATCAAATCTACGGTCTCCAAACTGAATACTATGCATCAACCATTACCAAGCTCGGTAAGTTACAGGTAGTCTTCATTGTGTTTATATTTCTGCAATGGATTTCTTATATCTCCACGTTTTATTAACTAGTAACACATGTGATTACAGGACCTGTCTGCTCGTGATGGTGTACAGGGCGCGTTCTTCAATCAGTGGGCTTCTCCGGGTAAGCCTGGTCGATAGCCATGGCATTCCTTCTTGTTGGTTGTAGGTTTTGGGTCTGTGTTGTATAAGAGGATATAGGGTTTTTCAACATGGTTTTTTATGAGTTGTATTGATGAGTTAAGGGCGTAGATCCCGGTCATGGAGAATATTACAGCTTCGGTTCAGATTGTAATTTTTTTGTTTTTATTATTATGTTGATAACTCCTGTGGAGGAATTACTGTGTAAATTTTAGAGCGAGCCTGTAGGTGGCAGTATGGCCTTATAGTTTTAATGCCGACTGAAAACAAAAGCATTCAGGTTTAATAATGAGTATTGGGTATTATCAATACCTGTAGAAACAAGTTCTAAAGAAAAATGGTGTGTGTTTTCTCCTGTATATCTTTAATTGGGTTGATACATAAGTTTATGATTTTTCTAAGCTCTCGTAGATGTTCATATAAGGTAATTATACTGCTGCCGTAAGTATAACTTAGGGTTTGCAATCCTAGTGTTTAACTTTAGAAAGGTGAAGCACGTAGAAGGATATTAGGGTTCTACCCAACCTCTGCTGTCGTGGATGGTTTTTGTGGTTGTAAAAATAAAAGAAAACTAAAAGAACTCGCTTCTGAGTTCGGAATAAGGGTTATGTTGTTTTCGGGTTTTGTTTTTACTAGATGATGCTATCGTTGTGATTCCCTTCTGTTGAAAGTCATGAAGCTAACAAGAGATAATGTAATAATACAGACGCTCGGCAATGAACAAAAATTACTATTCTGAGTGTTTAGTGTCATGAATAAACTCTGTCAATGAGTGAGTCAAAAGAAAGTTAATAACACTATCTTTATTGAGCTCGGTACCGAGCCTAAGAGGTTCCTGCTAAACTTTATTGTTTTTTTTTTTTTTTAAACTTCTCTGTAGGGTTTGATAAGAGGATTGTAATGTATTGCTTGGAATTAATAGCTAGAGTTTTATGATAAAAGGGAACTCGACACTTAGATGTAATTCCGTGTTATCTATGTTGTTTGGTTTATAATTTCTCTGCTAAGTATACTTTTACTGTTTTAACACTGGAATGATCAGTTTCAAGTCGTTCCTCATTCATAATTTCATCTAATGCCACGTTTCGAAGATTCTGTTCTTAGTGAGCTTAGAGTAGAATATCATGGTGATGTTTTTAACTCGACAACAGAGTTCTGTAGGGTTTTTACATAATCATTTTATTTGATAATAAATAAATAAGGAAATGTTAACTATGTTTTCGTGAAGTAAAAGGGGTAACTCTTGACTGGGATTTGCATTTTGAGATGGAGATTTTATTTACGTTTACAACATCTCAGATATGAGTGGTTATAATATCTATTGTTTAGATTTTTTGTTTGTATCCTATGACTGTATAATAATGTTATTCTATACAAGATACCAGTTCCTGACATGCTACCCCTATTTGTTTATAAAACGAAAACACAAACAAAATATAATTAACTAGTTCTACAATTATGACTTATACGTCATTACCATAAATATGTACAATTTTCTCAGGGAAATTATAAATACGTTATTATAATTAAAACAGAGATTAAAATCATACTGTCAATGCAGAAAACACAGTATCTGTTAGCAAATCTTACTTCTGATATTCTATGATATTCGACCTGCTCATTAACTAATCTCTATTCAAACATTTAATAATAAATGCAGCGTACATTCATTCATCCTTAAAGAAAATAGAGGGGTAATTAACAGAACCTGTCTTAATTCGTTGACAACAACAACAATGGGAGGCTGTTCCTCCCTACCAATTCCTGGAGAGTGCCCAAACATCACTTCTCAGGACCCCCGAGCTCGCTCTGGTCTCCCTGGCTAGAACTAGGTGCAGCAAAACCATTCACACAGCCAAACAGCTAAACTGGAACCAAGTTACTGCAGCTTTCTCTCTCAAAACACTTCCTTCCTGTTTTTCCCTTTTCCTCAATGGGACTCCTGAATATCATTCACCTGAATGTATTCTCCCTCCAGAACTATCTGAGCCCCCAGCTCAGTTCATTGAGTATTATTTAAAAGATTGCCTAGGTCTTAGTTGGGCTAACTGTCATTAATGAGCCACCTGCTCAGATTCCACTTTCTTGGGGAATCATGACCCCAAAATATAGGGAAGTTGCCACCTACAACTTAGGAAGTGTTTTGAGGATGCTGCCACTTGTCTTTTTGCCTTTCCACCTAGTTCCATCCACCAGTTAGACCAGTAACCTCTTTTAACAGCTCTCCCATGCTATTGTCTCCATAATTTATTTATTAATAATAAAATATTCAGAATTACATTCAACTTTTGGTGACTCTGCTGAGTCATCATTTCCTACTTAGCATTAAATTTAACATAATGTCTCAGGAATATAATAAAATAATTACATTATTTTTGCAAAATTGGGGTATGTGACAAGTTCCAGTCTATGCACTTAGCTACAGAGTCTCTTCTCTCTTTGTAGGTCTCTGCGCACACAGCTACAGAGCCTTTACAATCTTCTCTCAATAGATATCAATGTTCAACAACAAAGACTAACAAATCATAAACATAAGATTATTCAACCTAACTAATAGAGATCAACAACAAAAACAACAACAACAACCCTTTCCCTTACAAAATTGTGCCTTCTTATAGATCATGCCCGTAGGTCATGTCTTTACAATGCATAGGCAGAAACCCTAAGGTTTCCCAAAACTATCATGGTTTTCGATTAACCGGACTTGCTGGATTTTGATAACAACTTCTCCATCATGGCCATCCTCTGCGCGTGGTCATGTCACTTTCATCCTGCCCCGTCGACCGCATGCCAACTATCTCTTTCACCCAACCATTCCTTTTCTAACGGCCTTGTGCAGTCGGTTCTCATCATGCTTCCTCTTCGCGTGTGACCGATCGCTTTCCTTCCGCTATACTCCTTACCTGCCTGCTTGGTAATCATGGAGTATCTTAACAAAAAATAGACCAACGATGGTATTACCGAAATATGTACCGCTTTCCATCCACATTCTGCCTTGCCAGATCCCCGCGGATCAGGATCTTCACAGCACTGTCTCTTCACGGCGCTGGCTTTCTTACCCTGCCGATGCTGTACTGTGCTCAACTTCACAGCTCCAAAAATTGTCTTTGCCAAAAATTATTCACTGAACTATGCTCAACTTCCAAGTTCCAAAACTGTTTTGCCAAAAATTCTGTACTTGGGATAGGCCCATTAGGCCCCTAACACTTACATGTGGCTCTCCCCGGAGCCACTTTAAAATTTAGCTTCACTAAGCTGCTCTTTCTCCTGCGGTGTTAACTTAGCAGCAAATTCTTGATAGGTTGCGCTCAGCTTAGCAACCGTATCCTTGGCATCTTGTTCAATAGATTTGATGGTATCTAACACATCCAGTTCTACATCATCCTTCGCTTGCTCTTTGACTGAATGATGCGTGTCACGTAGCTCTATAAGTTTCTGCTCAATATTCTACGATATCTCGTGGGCTTCCTCCTGTAGGGACTGTGATTTATCTCTGACTTCAGCCTCCCTATCTCTCAATACTTGAACTTCTTTCTTCAGTTCTCTGACTTCCTGATATCTATGTATTGTAGCCCTTTGCTGCAGTGCCTTCACCTCCACATCCAAGGCTTCTAACGCAGCCTGTTTTTCCTTCAAACTGATCTTGACTTCTAGCAGCTCTGGGTCCTCTTCCAGTGCAGTAAACATTTTTATCGCTTCGTCCAACAAAGTTTGGCACTTAGCCACTTCACTAGATATACTCTTCTCAACAGCTTTGACTTACTTTGCTCTGAGATCTGCCTAGTCTGGTGGCGTATTTGGTTGAGTTTACGCTTCCAAGGAAGAAATCCTTTCCTGGTAATCAGTTGATATATCTTTCATCTTAACCTTAAGATCGTTGACCACTGAAGCGATCTTAAGAATAGTATCTGCGGGCTCTGGTCGCTCTTCACATTCAGGTATCTCCACTACTACCAAAGTGAAAGTATGCTCTATTATTCATCATCGGTCCTTCTCATCTTGGAGTGCCATGGTCTTCTTTAAGCTTGTTTCCTGTTGCTGCTTATATTTTTCTTGCAATTGATGGTGTTGGGTCAGTGTGTCCACACTTTGGTCATGGATCTCTTCGACACCCTACAAGTGCAGATTGTGTAGGCCCTCTAGTGGCAACATCACGATGTCGATGTCCACATGCTCTAGGTACTCTGTGCCCGACACTAACTGTTCTTGCGGTGGTAACCTTATGCTTAGTGGGTCAATTTTCACTATGCATGACTTCGCTGAAAAGGTCAGGGCTAGAGGTGTTTTCTTGGGCTGCGAGGTGTCCCCTGACCTTCCTTCTGATTCTAAATCTTGCGGCAAGGGCAAGCTACGCTGAACTTTCCCTAAATTTTTTGTTATGTCTTACAGTGTGGTGAGATTCCTCTGTAGACTTTCCTGGATCGTCTCATCCTTTTTCTCTTTGACGGCCAGCAGATCTTCCATCTGCGCGTTGACCGTGGATGCAATCATCTCATAGTATTCATCATGGACCTTCATGTCTGACGGGCCTTTTACTTATTTTTTCTGAACTTTCTCTGGTGTTGAAGTTCCTGGCTCCTTCCTTTTTCCTGACCACGGCTCTTCAACAATAGGTGTAGGGATTGGATTACTCTCATCGAAATCACTCTCGATTTCCAAAAGACCTTCGACTTTAAATTTAGGTATCCATTCCTTCATAATTCCATCGATATCTTCTTCGCCCATGTGATAGTTGTGAATATATTTAGATGTTACCTCTTTTGATATCTGCGGCTAGGCAATAATGACTTCGCATAGCTACTTGTAGTATGTGTAGAAGACTTCAGCTATCACGCGTTGTCTTTCTGCTATCAAATTTGCCAGTAGGTTTTCATATCTATCTGCTCTACAGTCATTGTTGGCAGTGATCAAGCCAACATAATGTTTTGGGTCCTTCCACCCTACAAATTCAATCAACACTATCAACTAGGTATAGTGGAAGTTGCTGCCATGTGTCTACGTGTCACTCAATTCTTCAAAACCTCATTTAACAAGTACTGACACCAGTTAAATATTCCTCCCATCACGGGCTTTGCCCCAAGGAGCACTGCGCCAATGGGTACTTCATTAGGTCTTTCTTTTCGCAGAATTTTCCCCGCGAACAGCTGTGTTACAAACCACATAGCCTCATTGTCTATGTTGTTTGTGACGAAGCCTCTCTTTCCTTTCACGACGGTGTGTGTTTTCATCATCTTTGTAGCGACCTCCTTATCCTTGTTCTTTCCTTGAAATAATTGCTCGGGATCCTCACCACGCTTGCTTAACCCTGTGATGCGAAGGATCAGGTTGATGTTAAGTTCAACATTGCGATCCAACCATAGATAGCCTTGGTGAGTGCGCTACATCAGATTGCGTACTACCACATTCAGCTCTGGTGTTCGGTCGAAGTGTGGGAGCCTCAATAGATTGAGTAACTCGGATTCGACTACTCCGGATAACCAGTTCTACGCGACCAGCACATATACTGATCTGGCTGAAATTGCTGGTACTTTGGATCAGCTTGGTCCTTCTACATCTGAAGCAAGTCGAATTCTTCAAACATACACTCTCTAGTTTTTCCCAACAGATTTCCTTCTAGCTTCACATGCTTCGAGATAGGTGGAAGTGGAATCTCATACTTCACATTATTTAACAGATTAATGGTCGGTGCATCCTCTGCAAGCAGTGATATATATTGAGGGGTCAACTTAAGTGGTATTTCCTTGTCGCCCAGCAAAATTTTGGGTACTATGGATCTCATCATCTTTGGTTTCGATTTCTCTATTGCTGGTCCTTTACCCTTTTCTTTCATAACTATAGAGTGTCATGGGGAAGGGTGAAAACCTTGACCTTGATTGGTAACAACCTTCTTAGCAAGGGTTCTCACTAACCCTTCAATCCCGTCATATTGAAACACCCTCACAGTTTCCCTAACTGTGAATTCTTGCCCAATCGAGGAGATTTTGGACATTCACTGGATGTTATTGACAGAATTACAGGTTTACTGATCAGTCACTGTAAAAAAATTCAAATTATGGCTCATAAGAAAATTTTCAGAATCTCGATAACGCCCACGAGTCCAAATGCATGAGTACTTATAGGAGCAACTAGGCCCATCCGTGCCCCTCAATGGCTAGAAAATCATTAAATGACATGTTCGTTGGCCAAATCCGAAGAATATTTCGGTCCTTTCCTCCATTCAGAACAACTATCTTTGCGTTAAATGATCAAGTGGTCGTCGGCAAAATCACTGTATAACATCTAGTATTCCAACCGACATTATAACAGCTAGTTTTCTGGAGTGTCCCGTCGAACTACGCAGTGGGTCATCACGACTCCAGCATAGTTACTTCCATGCTGAGCTCCTTGGTTTTGAACTTTGCATCTTCTCTACTTCATTGAATCTGCGCAGCTATCTTTTGAGCTTCAGACTGCAAGATGTTATCTTTTTCTTTTTCTTTTTCGTTTTCTTTCTATTTTTTTTTTGATCCGTGTAGCTTCACTTCCTGCGTGGTACATGCATTCTTTCGATCAAACTTCATGTATTGACCCAAAACTGTGTACAGACTCTTCTGCATTTCTAGTGCCCAATTTCAGCTGTACTTGATACTTAGAAATCTTCTTCTCTTCTGCTTACTAAGGGTTCTGTGAAGCAGGACTATCCCGATAGGGTTTTAGTCTACTTCCATTCATCAAACTTGGTAAGGTATCTCCCGCTGATGTGGCTAACTAAACTGCGCCACCGTTAGTAACATGCATAATAGTATATGGGCTAAGCCATTGCATCTTAAATTTTCCAAGAAATTTCATAAACTTGGTATCATACAGGAGGAATAGATCACCTACCTGAAAGGACTTGTTCTTGATATGGCGATCATGCCATGATTTTTCTCTATCCTTTTACACTTGCTGGTGGAACCCTAGGATGGAGCAATCTTCCTCCAATCCAACCAAGTGTAGAAGTCTTTCTTTTACTATTTGTTCGTCCTCCATGCCTATAAATGCAGCTATTCTCAAGTTGGGTACAATATACTCCATCGGCATGACAGCTTCCTGTCCATAGGCCAATCTGAAAGGTGTATGGCTTGTCAACTTCTTACAAGTAGTTTTGTATGCCCATAACACAGATGGAATGCGCAGATCCCAATCATCCCTGTTGACATTGCATACCTTTGTCAGCGCATTATCCAGTACCTTGTTGAAAGCTTCAATAGTTCAATTTGCTTGAGGATGGTATGGTGTACTCCTCTGATGATAAATGTGGAACTCTTTAGTAAGGGCTTCAATAGTTCTATTCAAAAAGTGAGTCCCTTGATCACTCATCAAAATCTTCGGGCATCCAAATCTAGTAAGGATGTTCTCAAAGATGAACTGTGCGGCAGTGACTACGCTATAGTCCTTCACTAATTTAGATTCTTCCCATCTTGTGAGATAATCAGTTGCAGTGATAATATATCTTGCACCAATCCTCTTTCTTGGTGGGTTAATAGGTCGCACGAAATCAATGGCCCATTTCTCAAATGCCTGAAGGGTCAACTGCAGATTTAGTGGCATTTCATCTCTTCTCGACGGCCTTCCTATCCTCTGATAGACATCGCAGCTCTGGAAATTTTCCTTTGAATCTTTATGGATCGTAGGCCACCATAGTCTTGCTCGCAATATCTTCTACACAGTGGCTCTTCCTACGTAGTGACCTCTCGATACACCCGAATGTGCATCAGCCTATATGAATGGATTCTCATGCTCCAACACGCATGTGCGCAACACTTGGTTTGGTCCCAACTTGTATAATTGACCTGCAATTAAAGTGAAGTCTGCTGCTCTGACTACCAATTGCTTCTTCTGCTGCTTAGTGAACTCTATGGGTGCCAATCCTGTAATAAAAAAATCAACAATATCCTTGTAATAATCATCAGCAATTTGTATTGCAAACAAATATGCATCAAGGAGATTGTCTTCAAGATTTGTGGGCTCTTCTCCTGACTCAATTTTTAAGATATGGTCAGGTCCTAGGTTCAATTTTCCTGGCTTAACCACAATTTAAAAATCATACTCCTCGAAGAGTAGTAACCATCTGCAAATTCTGCCCCCTAACACTGGCTTATTAACTAGATACTTCAAAGTGGAATGGTCAGTAAACATGGAGAAGTCTGCACTGAGCAAATAATGCCTAAATTTCTGCAGTGCGTACACCATAGCTAAGCCTTCTCTTTCAGTGGTCATATATTTCTTCTCGGCTGAAGACAACTTCCTTCTCAAAAATTTAATGGTGTGATCAATGCCCCCCTCTCCTAGTTGTGCTAGCATGACTCCGTGTGCAAGGGCCTAAGCATCAACATGTACATGGAAAGGCTTTTCCCAATCTGGAAACACTAGGATCAGTGCAGTTACCATCTTCTCTTTTAATGTGTCCAATCCTTTCTCACATTCGATGTTCCATATGAACTGCGCTTCTTTCTTCAGTAGTTTATCCATTGGCATGGTTATCTGCACATAACCCTTGATGAACTTTCTATAGTAACCTGTACGGCCCAATGTGGTGCGAAGCTGCTTCAGTGAGGTTGGTGCAGGTAATTTCACAATCACTATGATCTTCGCAGGATCAACCATCAAGCCCTGTCTATAGACAATGTGTCCCAATAGAATTCCATAGGGCACATAGAAGATACATTTCTTCAAATTTAAGGAAATCTGATGTTGTCTGCACTTAGCTAGCACCATTCTCAGGTTCTCAAAATGGTTTTTCAGTAAACCAAACAAGGTCCAATCATCAAAATAGACCTCTAATAACTTATGGATGAAGTCTTTAAATGCAGCCACCATAACTCTGGAAAATATGGTTGGCGCATTCTTTAAGCCAAAGGGAATGACTGTATACTTGTAGGAGCCCCATTCATTGGAAAAAGTTGTCTTATGCATGTCTACTTCGTCAATCCTTATTTGATGGTAACTCGAAAATCCATCAATAAATGAATATGCTTTATTTCCTCCCACATTATCTAGTACCTTGTCTATGAATGGCATAGGAAATGGATCATGTAAAGATGCATCATTCAACTAACTGATATCTACACAGATTTTGATCTCACCTTTTGTCTTTTTGTCTTGGATAACCATCAGGCTTATCCACTCTGACTCTTCAATTGGCTCAATGATCCCTGCATCAAGCATCTTATCAATTTCTGCCTTAACTCTTTCCTTATATCTGGGGTTCAACCTATATGGCCTCTGCTTTACAGGCTTCGCAGCTAGCTTGAGAGGTATTTTCATAACCCTCAAGTCCCCCAAGATGCCTTCCATTTCAATGAACTTCGTCTGAAACAAAACCTGGTACTCATGCAAAAGATCTGCGATCTGTACAACCGTGGCATCATCCCAATAGTCTCCAATGGATGCGAACTTCAGCTCTTTGCTTGTGCCAATGTTCACTTTTCTTGTCTTAATAGGTCCACTTATATATCAAATTTCCAGTGGAGGTCTCTCTACATCACGTGCTCCTTCTGACTCAGGTATGTTGATGTTGATCGGATCTTCCTCATCGCTCTCTTCTTGTTCTTCCTCATTTCTAGCGAGGTTATAGCCTTCAAAGGCATGCTCTATCTTCCTACCCCATTATGGTTGTAGGTTCACAAGTACCTTTACATCTTCGAATACTCATTCTTTGATTTCTTCGAATGCCTTGTATATACTTGGGCATTCAGCTCTGAATATCCATTCCTTCATAACTTGTAGAGCTTCATTTATGCTCGGACTTTCATCTTCAAAGCTAAAATTTCTATGGAAGTTCACAACTAACATAAACCAATATGTGGTGCCTCTGCGAAGCTCCATGTCTGTATACCAATTCTATGGAATCCAGTCTAATGTGTGCATAAAAATATGCACCCATTCTGTCTGCGGTCTCTTTATCCATGCTTCTGAATAGATATCAATGTGATCCCTTGGACTTGTCTGTCCATTATACTTTACCATGGTCAGCGTAGCATTCTCCATGAACCTGATTTGCATCATATGTCTACACTGATCCCATGTGGTCAAATTCTGCTTATGCGCAGCTCACCATCTGGTAGGTGTCTCCCATAGTGCCATATCTAGTGCTGGTATGCAGTGTTCAGCTGCAACTGATAAAGTATATTCTTGAATAAATGAATAAACATTAGTCGAACCATCATAAGTGGGGATTGGACTTACCTTGGTTCCAATGCAGCGTAGTGACTTCGTGATTTGCACGCATCATCTGGAAGATACGTCATGCATACGGATTTGCCAATTTTCCAGTCCTGCATACGAGTCTGAGATGCAAGAACTATCACATCACCAACTAAGTGTTCCATCCGCCGTAGAATTAATGTAGTCATCCTGATTCACAGTCATCTTGTAAATGCGATCAAGGTCCTGTGCTCTGGATTCTTCCTTAATCGGCTCACTGTATCATTCTCCTTGTGAAGGGTCCAATGGTGCGATGACCCTTATATCTTGACCTTCAAATATCATCTTCTTGGTTTTCAAATTTATGATGGCGAGGTTATCCATCGCCCAGTCTATACCCAACAATGCTGGATAAGGCCGACTGTCATCCACAATTTCAATAACCTCAAAGTCTGCATGACTTTGCACTTCATCTATGTCAACAATAGTATTGGCTAGTCTCCCAAAAGGTATGACTGTCTACTGGTTTTCCAACTTCAACTGTATGGGTGACCATAGCAACTTCGGCCTCCCCATCTGCTGCCATGTCTGTTTAGTCAAGACATTTACTTCTGATCCGAGATCAAGGATGATCTCATCCATCTCGTAATCTCCTATCTGTGGATTGAGCTACATTTCTCTACATGTTCTTATGTGTTTCTTGATGTGATGAACTGCGCTCTGGGAAATATCCTTCTCACTGTGCAGTTCATACTGGTTTAACAATTTTTGCAGTTCCGCTACAGTGTCTGTTCTCTTCAATAATTTCATGCAGCTCCGTAGGAACTATGCAATAGAGGTGCATGTCTCTACTTCGGTGCACATTTGGTTATAAGATGCTGCCATATATTCCATATGCGGTGTTTCACTATGCAATGGTATTCTTGGTGACTTAGGTGCTTGTTCTTTGAATATGTCTCGTGCTTCTTCAAAGACTTCTTTATTTTTCTCCCGTTTAAAAGCAGGTGTCTTCCCACTAGCTTTTCTAATCCTGATCGTTTCAAGAGGAGTCTTTTTAGTTTCAAAGTCTTCAGAAGTCGAAGCTTTTGCTTTCCTATCTCTTCCTGTCACAATGCCACTTCACATCACAACATTAATACTAGGATCTGCAGTCCTTTTCTCTGTTGCAATCAGCTAAATATTTGGATTAGGTACATCTTTCTTTCTTTTCAGCATTTTTGTTGCTAACATTGGGCATGCTTCAATCACATGATCAAAATATTTAGAATAATTACAGGTAGTACATGGATTGGTACAATCTCTAGATAAGTTACTTGGTTGGCCATAGTTGTAACAAATCATCTGGCCTCTTCTTCCTCCTTGCCTTGGGCTAGTGTTTCTTCTTCTTCTGTGGAATCCTCCACAGCCTCTATATGCGCCTTGATCGTGCTGCACATTATCCTTGTTCTGTGGAGTCTCTTCTTGGACTCTGTATAGTCCACCATACATATGCTCTATATCTTTCTTTCTTTCTAGCATGAGCTCATATGCACGACAGTTGGATTCATCATGTCCAACTAATTTACAGAAATTGGAATATAAATTTTTAGGTGTTCTTACATATTTCTGGATTAAGTAAGAGTCTTCTGGCTAGTGTCCTCTAGTTCTATAGATCTCACACCATGGCCATTGGTTTTGATTTAGTGGGTTCGGTGCTCCCATGTTAAGAAATTATTGAAACAAAGGACAGTGATCCTTGGTGTGTCCTTCTCCCTTGCATCTTGTACATGAGACTTCTTGTCTTTGTTCTTTCCCCTTCTTTATGTCCTGCAACTGTAATGTCAAGGTAGCTAGTTGAGTTTGAATCTGAGACATTCCAGTGCTATTCTCTCAAATAGGTGAAGCTTCTAACTTCATCGCGATCTCTAGGGCTTCTTCCTATGAAGCCACTTTCTGTTGCATTAACAATAGTCTGATGTGGGGAAACAACGTGGCTATAAACCATTACCGATGTTGTTGTGGTGCTATGACAAAACTGACTTGGTTTAGAAATGTCTTAAACTTATGGTCAAATTCCCAGACTGTCTCATTAGGATTTTGCTTGATTTCCTTTAACTCTGTTATACATTGGAACTCTGACTTCAGTTTTTTGAACTCACTCAATAGTCCAGCCTCAATCTCCAAAAAGGTTCTATTATGTCCAACAGAATACTTCATGAACCAGTTCAAGGTTCTATCTCTAAATGTGGTGATGAGCTACGCTTGCTTCACAGCATCATCCTAAACTTGCTTAACACTCCATAAGGCTTCACATAGAAACCAATGTTGTTCAGGGTCCTCTAGACCCGTTCCTTTGAATATTGACAGCTTAATATCATCACTCATCCTGCTTTTAGGTGGTACAGGGTTCTGCACAAGATTCTGAGTGGTGTTAGGGATGGTGCTACGCGGAATGTTCTAAATCGGAATGTTCTAAATCGGACTATTCTGAGTCAAGATGGTCTGAGGACGCACTCCTGCAGTGTTACTGGTATTGACGTTTGGAGGATTAGGAATATTAACAACTGGAGGGTTCTGAACAGGTGGGTTTTGTGCAATAGGAGGCACGGTGTTCACAACCGGTGGATTCATGCGGAGTAATAGGATGATAGGTAACGGATACAGGTGCGGTTTGGCTATCAATCTCGGCTTGTAAATCAATATCTATGCAGAGTCCATGTTCACTGGAAGTCTTCTTAGTAGTATACTTATATCTTTTTCCACTTCTCAAATTGTGTGTCTCTTCGTCAGAATCACTATATATGCTATTGACCATTATAGATTCAAAAACTTCTAGGAATCTTTACTGCATTCTTAAAATGCCTTTCTCAGCTAAAATCATTTTAATGTATAAAATCAAAATTTTGAGGCACTTACCTCTAAAACCCTTGAAAAATTCTTCTTCTGCTATGCTGTAGGACTTCAGGATGTCCACAACGAACTCTGTCATGAATCTTTCTTGTGTACTGCAACCCAAAAGTTGACTACTCTCGAGATCGGTCTATTTATTTTTTTAAGCCTTTGAATGAGCTCTGGAGTCCACTCGGTCGGTACTTCTGGATGGAAACAGTTTTTTGCTCTGCGAGCCTCGATAACCACTCATGCAACTCCTTTCCAAAGGATGCCCAGAAAATTTCGTGAACGTCCTTCCACAGGTACTTATTTAACCAATCTATGTCAGAGAGATGAGGATGTCTATTTTCTTTCCTTGCGAAGTCTCTTTCTCTCTTGTCACAACAGGCCCAAATCTCTTTCTTGTCTAGGTGCCAATTTTCTACAATCAACGGAACCTTTTCGTCCGAGCACATCACTATTTCAAGCGCGGAAACTCATCACCGATTCTTAGTGCGGCAAAGGAACCATTTGTTGGCTTAATGTAACTGTCTTGAGTTTTTCTATAAAGACCCAGGTTCTGCGTGGTTCGAGGAACCAACAAAACCAATTTTCACTGGCCCTTTCAGCAACAATCTATGAACAGACTAAGGTCTCACCCAAGGCAAAGTAATGGGGGGGTTGCGGAATCAGGTTTCCACAACCAGGTGATGAGTGTTTAAACATATCAGTGAGTAATGCGTCGCTAGACTCGTGCTGCAAACTTTGATCTGTGCGAAGTTCCACTTCTTTGCGATCAAACACTTCGGTTATCGTGCATCCACGGACTTCGCGATGCATAGTGATTCTTCAATGATAGGACAGTGCAACTGATGTCTATGCTTCCTCTTAGGACTTATGCAATCTTGATGGATCTTACTTAGTGTTTAAAATATGCATTCAACAAGCATAGTAGACGGAACCCTTGCGAAATTCATACACTATAAAAAATATGATATCACGAAGCACTTCTGGTGTTGCATTGAGTATTTATCTCGCTACTTCATACATTCATCTACTATGAGTTACTTGTGCAATTATTCATCCATTCATATAGGTGGGCACTTAACATATTATTCCCATCTTCATTCTTTATGGCGAATACATATAAAAGCAACAATTCATGCATTTATAAACTAAATCTCAACCATTCACAGAAGTAAATAAACAAATGCAAAGACAAAAGCAATCACACAACACAGTATTCAACGTGGTTCACCCCCAGGATGGGAGCTACATCCACAGGAACTGTTGTCATTTTATCTTGGGAAGGGTACAACAGTTCCAGTCTGCACACTCAGGTGCAAGCTCTCTTCTCTCTCTATAGGTCTCTGCGCACGCAGCTGCAGAGCCTTTACAATCTTCTCTCAATAGATATCAATGTTCAACAACAAATACTAACAATTCATAAAAAAAACATTATTCAACCCAACTAACAGAGATCAACAACAATAACAACCCTTTCCCTTACAAAATTGTGCCTTCTTATGGATCATGACCGTAGGTCATGTCTTTACAATGCATAGGCAGAAACCCTAAGGTTTCCCAAAACTGTCACGGTTTTCCCTTAACCAGACTTGCTGGATTCTGATAACAACTTCTCCGTCATGGCCATCCTCTGCGTGTGGTCATGTTGCTTTTAGCCTGCCCCATCGACCGGATTCCGACTATCACTTTCACCCAGACGTTCCTTCTCTAACGACCTTATGCGGCCAAATTTCCTCGTGCTTCCTCTACACATGTGATTGGTTGCTTTCCTTCCACCATACTCCTTACCCACCTGCTTGATAATCATGGAGTATCTTAACCAAAAATAGACCACCGATGGTCTTACCGGAATATGTATTGTTTTCCTTCCACAATCCGCCTTGGCAGATCCCCACGGATCAGGCTCTTCGCAACGCTGTGTCTTTGTAGCGCTGGATTTATTACCCTGTCGATGCTGCCTTGTGCTCAACTTCGCAACTCCAAAAACTATATTTACCAAAAAGTCTTCACTGAACTGCTCTCAACTTCGCAGTTCCAAAATTGTTTTTCCAAAACTGCCTTACTTGGGCCAGGCCCAACAATTGGGCACTTCCTCAATACTCCACAGGTTCCTTTTCTGCTTTACAAGCCTTGGATCACCTATGGGGTGGATGTTTGGCCAGTACACATGCTTCTCCACAACATTAAGTAGTCAATGCCAAACCAGTACACTGATTGGGCTCATCAGGCATTGATGGTGTCGGACCAGTCCCATACCTGGTTTTCCCTCTCCATTGCCAAGCCAACACATCCTTCTGGGTTAGAGGTCAATGGAAGGAAAATGCACCATGACCTTTTCTAGTTCAAGGATCTACTATGGAGCCACAATCATGCAACAACCTTTCATACACACACAACCCTTCATACACACAACAACCCTTCACCACAATCTCTTCACGTTTTCTTCTTTAGAGTGGAGTACCAAATTGCATCTGTTCAAGATGACAACACAAGAGGGGTAAGCAAGCTCACTAGTATTGCTACTCTAAAATTGTGAACATATTTCATACATTCACTATCAAATATTGAAACACCAGGAATGTGTCCACTCCTTTAGGATGTAGTCAATGTTGATAACTCTATCATAACCCAACACCCGAAAGGTATGCATCCCTTTCCAATGTGATCCATGTAGGTCCTAATCATACTTAGGTAGCCTGAAATAATAAAAATAAAAATAAAACATGCTCTGCATATCAACTCTAATAACTAGACATTTATATTCTTAGCTAGGGTTTCAGAACACTTATCCATTTTGCAGATGCATCTTTTCTTTATTTGCGAGGAATGGGGGCTCCCTTCTCTGAGTTAAAAGTCCCTTGGTTTTCCATCCCAACCTATTTCACATTTCATAGCCCACATATGCCTTACTGGCATAATGTTTACCATCTCACTCACATTGTTTATCAATCATGCAGTTCAGATGAGATACCCTCATGCCATTTGGCTCTTATAAGTGACACCACTCTGCTAGTTAGGGTTTTAGGCTTTCTACCATAACACAACCATTCCCCTCAACGTGTCCCTTTGAGACAATTCTATATTAGTCAAAACGTTAGTGGAATTTAACAATAAAATTCAAATATGATTGTCTCATAACCAATCAATGACATTGTTAATTAAATTCAAACATGAATTTGCAATTATGTCTCCTACAGAATTTGATTTGCAGCCTTGAAACTATTCCCATAACATAAATCAGAGGGTTTCAACTCTGAAATGGATAGTATGTGTTGTTCATAAATTTAATCTTACAACCATGAGACCCTTCTCATGAGCTTTGGCTCTTGTAAGTGGCAAATTCCATCCTTCAATACGGTCTTACCCGCTTTTCCATGCTCAAGACATTCTTACCTAAAATTTAAAACTCCAATCAGCCAAACACTTTGTAATTTGCTCATGCACATAACATTTTCATTAATGCCACAATTATTGAAGTAATTTTGAAAATTATACCATTCAATAACTCAAGCACTTTCAACTTTTAGCATTCCCATTGCAATGAAATATATATTTATTTATTTTACATTCATCATTGTCACAATGAAATTGTAAGATACTATCACACTATCTATGCAAATTAATAAACTTTCAATGCTCATTACTTCCCAGCCATTTGTTTTATGAAACTCTCTCCTTCCACAGAGCATTCTGGCCACCCATAAAACATGATTGTCTTCTTCATGCACTCACTCTCCCATCCTTTCTCAACACTTGTACAATTATCATGGATGAACATTATCTACACGGTTCTTATTAACCTCTTGTATGTTACCTGATTAGCTTGGATTCTTACCAATAACTACATAGTCCTTTCACCAATCCTCATGATCACAAATCTGCTACACCAACCTTTCTTCTAAAGGTTGTTGGTCTCATGCAATAGTATCATCAACATCTTCAACCATGTTTCAACCACAACAATTGTCATTAGTGGCTCATTTACATATGTAAACTTCACTAGCTTTGTTAACATGCAACATCACATACATGCACTATGCAATACCTAACAATAGGCCTACTAGTGCATATAACTTCACTCATCTAGTCTATTGTATTTTCAACATTCCTATGCCATAATTTTCTGTATACAAGTTCATAAATATCAACACAAGAGTAAGACAAGGGTTAAGGAATTCTCCCTTTCCAATTCTCCATCATAGAATGGTCCAATTCATGACATTTCTATGACTGTAACTCATGCTTTGGCCCCAAAGTAGCCCCATTGTTGTAAGTGAATCTCTAATACCACTTTGTCATGTCCCGAGTCACCTCACTGCCCTTTTATGGGCAATGGGAGAGCACCCTTGAGTCACCTACTAATTTTTTTTCTTCCTTTTTTTCCAAGCAATTCAAAGGCTCCACAACACTGAACGTGCAATGATCATTGATCCGCAATTTGCGATGCCCTCCAATCTGCAATCCGCAATCGGATTGCTAAATCCGCCTTTATGAGGAAATCATCGTCCCTGAAACTTCTCCCACCACAATTCCTCAATCTACAACCCAAGTTGCGGATGTCAGAATTTGGAACTCCATACCGTAAACTCGGGAGAAATTACCTCCCACAATCCACAATCTGCAGCCCTGTTGTGGATGCGGAAATGCGGGAGCCCAAATACATAGCTCTGATGAATTATCCTTTCTAATTTCCACAATCCGTAGTTCCACCTTGCGGAACTCGAAAATCGAGATGCCCATCTTGCCAATCCAGGAAACCTTCCCTCCACAATACACAGTCTGAAACCCAATTGTGGATGCAAAAATTTGGAAATCCAAATGTGTCAACCCCATGAAATCCGACCTCCCACAATTCACACTCTGCAACCTTCTTGCGGATGCAAAAATGTGGAAATCTAATGTGCCATTTCCGTGGAATTCGCCCTTCCGACTTCTGCAATCCACAATCCTCTTTGCAGATGAGGAAAGGAGGAATTCCAACCACACCACTCCAATGATTGGTCCCTGACCTCTGCAATCCGTAACATGCATTGTGGATGTAGAAAGGTCCTTGCAGATGCAGAAAGGTCTAGACCACAAACCCCTGCACTAGCAAGGTTCTAAGGAAACATGTGAGGGTGATAACTCCCTCATCCTTGGTCCAAATTGGGAAAGGCCAGTACCATTGGAAAGATATTAGAGAGATCTATCCAATGGTATGAACCCCTACCCCATATGAGCACTCTAACCCTGTCCTTTTTCCAAATGAAACTCTGGTCATAATCTCCCCTATGTGCCTTTACCCTTCTACAATAAGTTCTACTCCACTTTTTCCATGTCTTCTCCTCTTCATCTGATCCACAGGGTGTCCATTCCTTTCCTAGATCTTGGCTGGAGTGGTCCTGCCCATTTACCAGAATACCCCTAATTCATCCAAGAACAATTAAAAAGCATTACCAAATGTAATTACAAATGTGCATAAACCTACTACAGGAACACCAAGGATGAAACATGTTCCACACCCTTGGAGTGGAATGCATGCACATATTTCTCCTAGGAAGAGTGATGAAATCATACAGGGCTTAGTCCTATTCCTCAAGCATGATTACATACAAGCATAAACATAAGGATAATCATGTAAAGGTGCAAGAACAATGTAATTAACACACACAGCAATAGAAGTTAGCCATATTAACACACACATCTGCCAACTATAACAGTCATGACTAGTTAAATCAAGGCATAAGTGAGATAACAACTTACACAACAGACTTAAGAA
Source organism: Larix kaempferi (assembly GCA_027924585.1). Lineage (NCBI taxonomy): Eukaryota > Viridiplantae > Streptophyta > Pinopsida > Pinales > Pinaceae > Larix > Larix kaempferi. Next base: position 5,252,904 of record BSBM01000643.1, read on the forward strand.
AATGCATATACATATAGTATTATTCATCCATGGACCATTCCCATAAGAAAATAGATGCATGTAGGTACTTAACAACCATAGATGAAGGAAACCTCATCCACACACAATGTGTCATACAATCATCTATCTATAACATGCACAACGGAATGAACATAAGGCATGGAAATGTAGCCCCATAAATTAGCTGGATCCACTGTGCACTCAGACATAAACAAATACACATACATGGATGCATAATAGGATTTAGTCAAGGCACAATGAACACTTATCTTTTGCATTGAACCTCCAAGCAACTGGCTATGGAATGCAACTTTCCAACCCATCCATATATCTCTTCCCAACCTTTATTATTTCAGCAATCAGAGATCACCCCCGAGCTGGGGCTATGTATCCGCTAAGGGGTCCCTCTCAAGTTCATTCATAGCTTCGTTCATAGTCCATCAAGGCATCCAACACACAATTATCTTGTAAGGTAAATAGGGAGGGCAGGTAAGGGTCTTCTAGCTCAATAAGTTCCTCCACAAAGCTATGGGCATATCCCAATGATCTCAGATAGGTTCAAGCACTGCCATCACCCCACTCTTAGTCTAGGTAAGGTTCCCCTCACTACTGTACAGTCCCTAGCATGCCCCTTCCTCTAGCACTGATCTAGGTAAGTGTGGCTGGCCTTGACTACTAAATCAAGGTAAATAAGCCCTGTTTGACTCTTCTATGCAGACCAAACCCTCTTGGATCCTTCCCACTGCAATTCCACAATTCGGTCTTTCTCAATGCTACGACCGAGTGGCTCTGTTCTGCCATAGGGTTTCAGAAATCCAAACCGACTCTCCTTAGGGTTACTAATATTCTCACGCTTTGCTATTCACCCATAGAGATAGATCCAAGGATAACCCCGTCATTTTTCTTCCTACATAGATTTTTCTAAGTGTATTCAGCTCTGTAAATTGTGGACCTACACATAATCTTGATTTCTCCTCTTATGCGTAAGGGTTCAAATGAAGCTTGTTTGTTCCACCACAGTCTGGGAAGGAGGAAAACGAACTACCAGGGTTGGAGTGACGTGCAGATCAAGGTAGCAGAGCTCCATACCCTGCCATCTGACCCTTCAAGATTTCCCATACTCGACGAACTCATGAATAATTCTCTTCACCCACTTCCTTACAAGAACATTCAATGGTGTCTAGGATAGGTCAAAGGGGTTCTCTAGGTGACATATGGAAGCCTGGGGTTCCATCTCACACCCACTCACCACTCCCTAGTGGATACATAGTTCCCCCTCATTTTGCTGCAGCCGCAGTCAGTGCTTGGTATTTGTATTTACATGGTATTATTTACATCATTTACATTTTTCATGGCTTACTAGCACATGGTCACCCTAATACCAAATTCTTTCCTATGCAAATAAACTTAAGCATCCACTAGTGAGGCCTTGGCCTTGAGCTCCACACTAGGCCAAACATAGCTTACATGCATACAATATTTACATTGAAGCCAATAAACCCTAAGGGTCAAAATAGGGATATTGCAATACCTATCCTTCAATATTTCTATAGGGATATTTTATTTATCCTTCTTAGCCATAATGGATTTTTATCTAAAGGTATTAAGCTATTTAAAAATAAAAATAAAAATTGGTATTATTATTTTTTACGATTCATAAAAATAGTATAAATTTATATGATATTAATCATGGTTATTTTCTTTATCCTTGTTAGCCATAATGGGTTTTTATTCAAATGTATTAAATGTATTATGTTTTTTTTTTTTTAAATTTGCTATTATTTTTTAATGACTCATAAAAATATTAATAAAAGAATAGCTGCATGCGGCAATGTTCATGACAAAACATGAAAATAGACTTTACAAATGCAAGAGCTAGAAAGTGAACTTTTGGAGAAGTTATCATTCGCAATTACTCATGCAAAACTCTACAAGAGGGAGTCGACTATCATTATTGTAAAATACTTCCATATGATCCATGCATTCTAGATAAATGCTCATTGGCTCACTTTGAAGCACCAACAACAAAAACATTCTCATGTATCTTCAAAAATACTTACAAAAGTAACCTACTGTATCGACAACATGCCTCTTTTGAACTAGGTCAAGATAACATATTGACTACTCTGAATTGTACTTTTCATAATTATCTCCTTTTGTTGCTTGCCAAGAGTGGTGATCTTGAATTGTTCTGGAAATTATTGGCAAGGGCACAGAGGTATCCATTTGAGACATTTTTTGGACAATTTGTGGAAGTAGTTCCTTATCCAGGTGCTAGATATAAACTATGGACATCCCACACTTTATACTATGAAGTCATCTCAATCTACATTGAGGTCACTCGAACCCAATGAACACATAATTATTCCCCAAATGCACCAAGGTTGCTGATAATAAAGAGATCATATCCCCACCTCAAATAAATATAGTTTCATCCTTAGACATGGTGGAAAAGCTTGGTCAAGTTGAAAGGAAGTGAATAAAAATCTTCACTTCTAGGCTCCTATTTGAATGTACAGAACTTATCCCACCAATGCCAACCTCTATCTTTCCTTGTTAAGGCCTTCCCCATATGTAGAGTGCTATCCAAAAACAATGCTACCATGCCAACAACTAATGTTGGTGATGACAAAATCACATTGATATGTAATTGAACTATGAAAAAGCCATTAAAATTTATCACATGTTAAAAGTTAAAACATTACAAATTTCAAGAATGAATGGAATGTTGCCACAGCAAAATGCTATAGTAATTGGATAAGTTTGATTGTTACATTAATCTAGGTTTACTTATGTATAGTGGTTATGTTCTTGAATCATGGTCATGTTGCATTATGAATTTCATAAAGGGTTAGGTCATGTTGTTACAATCTGAAAGAGTTATGTTGGATTGTAACATTCCTCAATGACACAGTGTGATTTCAAATGTGCTTTACTATTTTTATCATGGTTCTTTTTGGTTGAACAAATTTAACTATGGTTGACCATGTTGACTATGGCTCACCAGATTAAACAATGGTTTACGATGTTGGGAAAACATTCACTATGCTTGACCATGCTTATTGAAGTTTGATCATGGTTGATAATATTTGGCAATGGTTTACTATCATTAACAATGTTTGACCATGGTTAACTACTTGACTTCTTGAATCAAATGTCACATAATGGAAAAAATTATGTTTAATATCAATATTATATGACATTATAACATTGAGAAGCTTACTTAAGTATTATATCATAGTGCAGCACAAACAGGTTGATAATATTGTTATTCCACATGTGTATTATTGTTGACCATGTTTTCATATGGTTGACAATGGTTGACCATGTTTTCCCCTGGTTAACTATGGTTGGCCAATGTTTATATCTTGATTGATCACAATTAAACATGCTTGACGATGTTTGACTATGGTTGAGCATGATTAGAATGATTATGTTTTACATGGTTGATTATGCTTGACCATGCAGGACTGTAGTTAACCATGGTTGAAATGGTCGACATTACAACATGCATATGTTCAGCTCAATATTATGTCACATGTCATATTATGGTTGATGATGATATTATGTCACATCACAACAATTCCAGTTTCACTTCTATTTTATGTTAGATTATAACATTAATAGGTTCAATTAAAAATAATGTAACATTGCCACATTTAGAAGTATATTGTAAAAAATGTCACATTATGCATGACAAGAATATTATATCACATTATAACATTAAAGATTTTGAATTCAATACTATATGACATTGCGACACTTAAAGGATGATAAAATTGGTATCTCACATTGGGATGTTTCGCTTATTTGAATTATGTCAAACTGTGACTATGTATTTGTAAATGGTATGTAAGATTCCAATGTTCATAAAGGGTTTTTACAATGTGATATATTCCATAAGAATTATGTTATATCCAAATATTATGTTGCATTGTGATATTTATGAAGTTTTACGTTATAAAATATGGTTATGACAAATGGATAGTTGCTATATGCCACATTTCAAAGGATGATGTAGAATTCAATATTATGTTACAATGTGATATTACCACCTTCATACTATGGTTGACATGCATGTTATAAATGAGTTGGACATTTAAAGGGGAACAATTGAACATGTACTTCAATATTATGGCACATTGTGACATTAAGTCATTTGAGGTGAAATAATATATGGGTTTATGTTTGAGATTGATAATAATGTATAGTTAAATGTTATAGCATATATAACTCCACATTTCTATAGTTCTAAATTTAAAAAGTGAGAGTACCATGCCAAATTGTTAAATTTAGAGACTAATAATTTTAAAAGGTTTATGTTTGAAGTTTATAATATAATTCCTAAAATCAAATATATTCAACAATTATTAACATTAAAATGAAAAATGTAAAGAACATGGTAAGTGAAAGCACCAAACATGAATAATTACAATAGCACGATTAATGAAAACAATAATATGAATAAATACAACAACATGAATAGTAAAAACATTAATATGAGAGATGACAAAAAAAAATGCAAAAGTAAATAACTATGTTTTAAATATGTATACGTATTTTTAAATACTATAACAAAAATTTTCATTTCATAAAAGTCCATAGCCTCTTTTTGAATCTATCAACTTCATGTTATTTTCTTTTTTTTCTTAAATATATTGTCATGAACTGCTCTTTAACTAAGATGTTTTTCATCAACTAAATCTCTTACGAAACCAACATAATTTATTATTTTATTTATTTATTGTACTGAGAGGCGCTCTACAGTCCAGTATGGGAGAGATCTTGTAACGTGATGTAACATTAGTAACGTTAGTAACATGTCGGCCAAAAATAATAGTGATGGTGAATATTATGGGAGAGATCTTTTAACGTGATGTAACATTAGTAACGTTTGTAACATTAAAGTAAAAAGAAGTAAAGTAATAGTGATAGTGAATATTATGGGAGAGATCTTGTAACGTGATGTAACATTAGTAACGTTTGTAACATTAACATAAAAAGAAGTATAAGGATGTATTGGCTACTTGCCATTTTGTAACTTTGATACAACTTTTTTATCTAATAAAAGTTGTTTTTTTCGAATGAAAAAGAAAAGTAAAGTAAAGTAAAAAGAAGTAAAGTAAGTATGGGGGAGATGTTGTAAGGTTTATGATGTAATGTTTTTTACTAACAAAATAATTAAAAAAATTCATATCCGCTCATAAAATAAAAAATTATGGAAAGTATTTAAAAAAATCCATGTTGGTTCCTAAAATAAAATATTATGAAAAGTAATTAAAAATAGATGTTCGTTTATAAAATAAAAACTTAAAACTTAAACCCAAATCTATCAATCAAGAGAGATCAATTTTCTTGAGTTTATATTTAAAAAAAGAAATACACTTCAAGAAATTAGATCCCTCTCGCTGTTTGATAGATACAAGTTTAAGATGGATATATACTATTACCTCAAATACAATCATTAATTATATGTCAATATTTATCATAAATTTTATTTAAAATATTTTCAATTAAATTATTTTCTAAAAAATCACATATACCCAATCTTTATCTTAATACATACTACTTGTAGTGGCTTAGTTTAAAAGTTTTAGAAAGTTTAAAACATTCTTAGTGATCGAGAATACTAAACTATTTTTCATCATTTTAATAGTATTTATATTATAAATTTTGAAATAAGAATAATATTGTTTACATTATTGTTGTTATATATTTTTCATTATTTTGATTATTGATTTTATTTTTATATTTTTATTTATATAAATTTCATAATATTTTAATATATTTATAATGTATATTATTTTTCATGTTAAATAGATTTAATGATTAAATTTTATTATTATTATTATTATTATTATTATTAAAAAAATATAACATTTATAAAATTATGGAATAATTAGAAATACATTGCATAATAAATTAGGACTTCATTACTTTGTTATAATATTCTAACAAAAATTTAACTTTAACATTATTTTCTTTATTAAATATTTCCTAACTTTTCGTAAACTTAAATTTTTTTTTTATTTATGAACCTTATTCCAACATATCATCGAACCATTGAGTTTGGTGGACACCAATCCTCAATATTTCTATAAGATATTTATAATGGCTATTTTCTTTATCCTTGTTAGGCATAATGGATTTTTATCCAAAATCGATTAAATGTATTAAGCTATACTTTTTTTAAAAAATCGGTATTATATTTTTATGGCTAATAAAAATAGTAATAAATAAAAATACATTTATAAGATATTAATAATGGTTATTTTCTTTACACATGATGGATTTTTCTTCCAATGTATTAAATCTTTTAAGCTTCTTCTTTTTTAATTTTTTGGTATTATTTTGTTATGATTTGTAAAAGTATCAATAAAACAAGAGTTGTATGCAGCAATGTCCATGATAGAGCATGAAAATAGAGTTTGTAAATGTAGGAGCTGAAAAAAAGTGAATTTTTGGAGGAGTTATCATTTGCAATTGCATCTATTTGCAAAACTCTGCAAGAGGGACTTGGCTATCATTACTGTAAAATGCCGCCATATGGCCCACGTGTTCCAGATAAATGCTCATTGGCTCACTTTAAAGAACCAACAACAAAAACTTTATCTTGCATCTTCAAAAATACTTTCAAAATTAACCTAATCTATGGACAACATTCCTCATTTGAATTGGGTCAAGATAGCTTATTGACTACTTTGAATTGTACTTTCATAATTCTTTCCTTTTGTTGCTTGCCAAGAGCGGTGATCTTGAATTGTTCTGGAAATGATTGACAAGGGAACATAGTATCCATTTGAGAAAATTTGTGGAAGCAGATCCCTATCCAACTGCTAGATATAAACTATGGACAACTTAGAATTTATACTATGAAGTTGTCTCAATCTGCAAAGAGGTCGCTCAAACCCAATGAATACATAATTATTCTCCAAATGCACCAAGGCTACGGATAAAACAAAGATCATATCCCCACCTCAAAGAAATATAGTTTCATCCTCATACAGTTTGGAAAAACTTGGTTAGGTTTAAAGGAAGTGAATACAACTCTTCACTTCTAGGCTTCTTTTTGAATGCACGAAACTTATCCCACAAATGCCAACCTTTGTCTTTCCTTGTTGTGGCCTTCCCCATAAGTAGAGTGCTATACAAAAACAATTCTACCATGCCAACAACTAATGGTGGTGATAAGAAAATCATGGTGATATGTCATTGAATTGTGAAAAGGGCCATTAAAATATAGCACATGTTAAAAGTTAAAACATTACAAATTTCAAGAATGAATGGGATGTTGCCACAACAAATGCTATATTAATTGGATATGTCTCATTGTTACATAATCTAGGTTGACTTATGTATGGTGGTTATGTTCTTGAATCATGGTCATGTTGCATAATGAATTTTGTAAAGGGTTAGGTCATGTTCTGACAATCCTAGAGAGTTATGTTGGATTGCAACATCCCTCAATGACACATTGTGAGTTTAAATGTACTTTACTATGTTTGTCATGTTTCCTTGTGGTTGAGCACATTTAAATATGACTGACCATGATTGAGTATGGCTTGAGACCATATTTAACAATGGTTTACGGTGTCAAGAAAACATTCACTATGCTTGACCATGCTTGGTGAAGTTTTATCATGGTTGATAATAATTGGCAATGGTTGACTATCATTAACCTTGTTTTATTATCGTTAACTACTTGACTACTTCAACCAAATGTCACATTATGGAAAAAATTATGTTTGGTAGTAATATTATATGACATTCTAACATTGAGAAGCTTACTTTTGTAATATATCATAGTCCGACACAAAAAGGTTCATAAAATTGTTATGCAACATGCGTAATATTGTTGACCATGTTTTCCTATCGTTGGCCAATGTTTATATCTTGGTTGATCACAATTAAACATGCTTGATGATGTTTGACTATGGTTGACCATGATAAGAATGATTATGTTTTACATGGTTGTTAATGCTTGACCATGTAGGACTATAGTTATCCTTGGTTCAATATGGATGACATTACAACATGAAAATGTCCAGTTCAATATTATGTCACATTTCACATTAAGGTTGATGATGGTATTATGCCACATCAAAACCATTCTAGTTTCACTTCTATATTTTATGTTAGATTATAGCATTAAGAGTCTCAATTAAAAATTATGTAGCATTCTCACATTTAGAAGTAGATTGTAAAAAATGTCACATTGTGCATGACAACAATATTACATCACATTATAATGTTAAAGAGGTTGAATTCAATACTATATGGCATTGCAACACTTAAAGGTTGATAAAATTGTTATCTCACATTGGGATGTTTAGCTTATTTGAGTTATGTCAAACTACTACATTTATAAGTGGTATGTTAGATTCTGATGTTCATAAAGAGTTTTTACAATGTGATATATTCCTTAATAATTATGTTATATCCAAATATTATGTTGTAATGTGATATTTGTCAAGTTTTATGTTATAAAATTTGGTTATGACAAAATGATAATTGTTATATGTAACATTTCAAGTAGGGATATAGACTTCAATATTATGTTACAATGTGAGATTACCACTTCATACTATGATTGGCTTGCATGCTATAAGAGATTTGCACATTTAAAAGGGAACAATTGAACATGTACTTCAATATTATGACACATTGTGAGATTAAGCATTCGAAGTGAAATAATATATAGGTTTATGTTTGATATTCATAATAATGTATATTTCACTGTTATGGCATATAATTCCACATTTCTATAATATTAATGTAAAAAGTGAGAGTACTATGTTAAATTGTGAAAGTTAAAAACTAATAATTTATGTTTGAAGTTCAAAATATAGTTCCTAAAATAAAATATATTGAACAATCATTAACATTAAAAAGAAAAATGTAAAGAACATAATAAGTGAAATCACCAACATAAATAATTACAATAACATGATTAATGAAAACAATATAATTACAATAACATGATTAATGAAAACAATAATATGAAGAAATACAAAAACATGAACCGTAAAAATATTAACATGAGAGATGACAAAAAAAAATGTAAAAGTAAATAGCTATGTTTTAAATATGTGTATGTATTTTTAGAAATTATAACAGGAGTATATTTCATAAAAAACTCCATAACCTTTTTTTTGAAACAATCAACTTTATGTGTTTCATGTTATTTGTTCGTTTTTCTTAAATATATTGTCATGAATAACTCTCTGGCTAACATGTTTTTCCATCTTCTAAATAACTTTTACCCAACCATCATAATTTTTTATTTCATTTATTTATGCCTAAAATTTTATCATTAATTATTATTTAAACCATTTTCAGTTAAGCTATTTTCTAAAAAATCATATCCACCAAATATTTCTTTTAATACTTACTACACTTAGTGACTTAGTTTAAAAGTTTTAGAAAGTTTAAAGCATTCTTAGAACAAGTTTTCACCATTTTGATTGTATTTATATTATAAATTTGAAAATAAGAATAATATTGTTTATATTTATATCTTTCATTATTTTGATGGTTTATATTATTTTTATATTTTTATATATAAAATTTGTATAATATTTTAATATATTTATAATGTATATTATTACTTTTTAATATTATGTTAAATAAATTTAATAGTAAAGAATTATTATTATTAAAAAAATACTATGATTATAAAATTTTAGAATAATTAGAAATACATTACATGATAGATTAAGACCCATCACTTTGTTATAATGTTCCGCGCCTCCAAATATAACTTCAACATAATTTTCTTTATAAAATACTTTTAAACTTTTTGTAAACTTTTAACAAATAAAACAAAAAAAACAGAAAAGTAAAAGTAAACAATTTCCGCACCTTATTCCAACCTATGAGGGAAACATTGAGTTATATTAATAATGGCTATTTTCTTTATCCTTCTTCACCCATAATGGATTTTTATCCAAATGTATTAAATATATTAAGTTATTTAAAAAAAGAAATTTGTATTATTTTTTATGAGTCCTAAAATAGTAATAAAATAAAAATAAATGTATAGGATATTAATAGTGGTTATTTTTTTATCCCTTTAGTCATAATGGATTTTTATTGAAATGTATTAAGCTATTTTAAAAAAAAATGATATTTTTTTTACTCATAAAATATTAATAAAACAAGAGTCGCATGCGGTAATGTCCATGACATAACATGAAAATAGAGTTTGCAAATGCAGGAAATGGAAAGTGAAGTTATGGAGGAGTTATCATTTGCAATTACACATGCAAAACTTTACAAAAGGTTTCAACTATCATTACTATAAAATTCATCGATATGACCCATGCGTTCGAGATAAATGATCATTGGCTCACTTTAAAGCACCAACAACAAAAACATTCTCTTGCATCTTCAAAAATACTTACAAAGGTAAACTACTCTATGGATAACATGCCTCTTTTGAATTGGGTCAAGATAGCATATGGAATACTCTAAATTGTACTTTTCATAGTTCTCTCCTTTTGCTGCTTGCCAAGAATGGTGATCTTGAACTGTTCTCGAAATGATTGACAAGCCGATAGAGGTATCCCGTTGAAGCAATTTGTGGAAGCATTTCCCTATCCAAGTGCTAGATATAAAGTATGAGCATCTTAGACTTTATACTATGAAGTTGTCTCAATCTCCATTGAGGTCACATTGGGATGTTTAGCTTATTTGAGTTATGTCAAACTACTATATTTGTAAATGGTATCTTAGATTTTGATGTTCATAAAGGCTTTTTACAATGTGATATATTCCTTAAGAATTATGTTATATCCAAATATTATGTTGCATTGTGATATTCGTCAAGTTTTATGTCATAAACTTTGGTTATGATAAAAGGATAATTGTTATATATCATATTTCAAGGGGATGTAGAGTTAAATATTATGTTACAATGTGACATCACCACCTTCATATTATGATTGACTTGCATGTTATAAGAGATTTGGACATTTAAAGAGGAACAATTGAACATGTATTTCAATATTATGACACATTGTGACATTAAGTCATTTGAAGTGAAATAATATATGCATTTATGTTTGAAATTGATAATAATGTATATTTAAATGTTATGGAAATTTTAGTTTTACATTTCTACAGTATTAATGTAAAAAGTGAAATTACTATGCTAAATTGTGAAAGTTAGAGAATAATTTTTTTTTAAAGGTTATGTTTGAAATTCATAATATAGTTCCTAAAATAAAACATATTTAACAATTATTAAAATTAAAAAGAGAAATGTAAAGAACATAGTAAATGAAAGCATCAACATAAATAATTATAATAAGATGATTAATGAAACAATAATTTAAAGAAATACAACAACATGAACATTACAATAAGATGATTAATGAAAACAATAATCTCAAGAAATATAACAACGTGAATAGTAAAACATTAACATGAGAGATGGCAAAAAAAAATGTAAAAGTAGGTAACTATGTTTTAAAAATACCTACTTAATTTTAAAAACTACAACAAAAGTATTCATTTCATAAAACTCCATAGCCTTTTTTGAAACTATCAACCGCATATGTGTTTCATATTATTTTCTTTTTTTTCCTAAATATATTTTCATGAATATCTCTCTAACTAACATGTTTCTCATCTTTTAAATAACTCTTACCCAATGGTCATAATTTTTTATTTCATTTATTTATATCTAAAATTTCATCATTAATTATTTGTCAATATTTATCATAAATTATAATTTAAACAATTTTCAATCAAGTTATTTTTCTAAGAAATTACATATATCCAATCTTTCCCTTAATACTTACTACAATTAGTGACTTAGTTTAAAATTCTTAGAAAGTTTAAAGCATCTGTAGTGATTTAGAATACTAAACTATTTTTCATCATTTTAATTGTATTTATATTATAAATGTCATGAATTATAATTTAAACAATTTTCAATTAAGTTATTTTTCTAAGAAATTACATATATCCAATCTTTCCCTTAATACTTACTACAATTAGTGACTTAGTTTAAAATTTTTAGAAAGTTTAAAGCATTTGTAGTGATTTAGAATACTAAACTATTTTTCATCATTTTAATTGTATTTATATTATAAATGTAGAAATAAAATAATATTATTTATATTATTGTTTTATATATTTTTTATCATTTTAATTGTTTATATTATTTTAATATTTTTATTTATAAAAATTTCATAATATCTTAATATATTTATAATATATATTGTTTTTTAATGTTATGTTAAATAAATTTAATAATTAATTTTATTATTATTATTATTATTATTAAAAATGGATATAATGTCATAAAATTTTGGAATAATTAAAAATACATTACATAACAGATTAAGACATCATCACTTTATTGTTACAATGTTATGTGGCTCCAAATATAACTTCAACAAAAAAAGTTTTAACTGGCTTTGGAAGCACCATCAAGTTAGTAAACAGGAGGTAGCAGAACTTTCAGAATGCTAGTAACAGAAGTGATGGCAGCCTGGCTCTTTTGCACCAATACAGGTCAGCTCTTTTAGTATCTAGACTGTGCTCTGTTATGTTTATGGAGATTTTTGGGTACTTGCATCTTTTCTTGACTTTTCTGGAATATTTAAGATTTTCGCTATTCCCTGCACCTTATTTCTATCTCCTTGAAGTTTAATCCCTTAACCCTGGTGGAGTCCAGATCTCGTTCAGGGGTCTCTAGTACCAACCACGATAAAAAAAAGTGGGAATGTCTTGTAACCTTTGGCTTATTTGGGACTCATGTATCCTCTTGGATTACTATTCTATGTGCGTCTTCACTGCTCGTCTTATTCTGTTGTCTGGAGTCTTGAGAACTGGTTTTTCTCTGGGGTTTATTATTTGTTATTTGGGGACTAGGGTCCCAAAGTCTGTCTTCTCTATCTCTTTTTGTCTTGTGCATAGCTGCTGGCGGCTTTTTTTTGCTTTAAAAAGATGTCTATTGGGGTCACTGTCGAGGTCCCTTGTGACTCTCCTTTGGAGCACTTTGCTTATCCTCTGCTTTGTGATTTTACTTCTTCTAATGAATACTTCTCTGGTGAAGATTCTGGTAGACCTTGCTTTGAACCAATGATCCGTCCCAAAGGTGGTGGTGCCTCATCTAAGAGCAAGGGAGGGAGAGAAAAGACCCATTGCTCTTTGAAAGCACTTAAAAAATGTAGTGAGGACGTGAATATGACCCAGGGAAAGGATATTCAGCTGAGTAGAGTCATTAGTCTGACTACGAGGGAATTAGTTGGCAAGATCTGTTTCATCAATATCAGTAGGGAAGATTTGTTGGCTTGGGTTAATACCCACTGGAAACCTATTCTGACATACTGCTCTCGTGTTCATATGTTGGTCAATAGATGGGTAATTTTTCATTTCCTTGAAGATTCTCATGTGGAACTGCTTTTAGGGAAGACTTGGATGCTTGGTAGGGGGTGTCTGTGTCTGAAGAGATGGCATTCAAACTTCAACCCTTCGACAAAGATTCTTCAGCACAACCATTTTTGGTTCCTTCTCAAGGGTTTTCCTTTGGAGTTATGGTCGCATGAGGTCTTTCTTAACTTGGAAAATCGGATCAGAAAATTTTTCTTCTTTGATGATAAGTCCTTATTTCTTGTGGATAAGAGAATGGCTTGGGTTCTAATGAAGATCGATGTGGAGTTAGGACTTCTGGATGCTATCAATATCCACTGGGGGGATTGGGTTATTCATCAGCAACTTGACTATTGGAACACACCTTTTCGGTGCTTTACCTGTGGAGAAGCGAGTCAGCTTAGGCATGAGTGCAGATTGACTACTTCTCGGGTCTCTGAGAAGGGTACAGGTAGGGGTGCATCATTGGTGCCAAAGCATCCTACACTTTTCCAGCCCTGTAGTTTAGTGATGCCTTCATCTGATTCTAGTATTTACTCCTCCCTTCTGGGGAAACTTAATACTCTTTTCCCTTCCTTTTTTCAGTCTCTATTGGAAAAAGATTCATCTATTTTAGCTTATTGATTTCGTGAACATACTAGCACAACTGGACTTTCTTCTTCTACTATTTTCCATTCTATTGGGGAAGATTTACGTAGGGAGACTAACGAGGTAGAGACGGTGGTGACTGTGGATTTAGTCTTAGACTTCAACTCGATCCCATTTTCCCCTCTTGTCTACATTGATGATACTCAACTGTTGCGGGATGAACTAGATCCTTCATCCCTTCGAGGGCACTCGTGATTCTTTACCCCATACTCTGAATCGGGTTGCTGGTCTTTCCCCTCCGGTTCTTTCCTCGAATTGGCTCTTTAGAGACCCTCTACAACTCTTTACCGGTGCCTCAGAATCTGCTATGTCTTTGGCTCCTTCAAACCCAAATGTCACCATTCGAAAAAAAAATGGGGGTAGGTGAAAAAAGGATTTGGCTCGAACTTCTATTGGGTTTGAAGACTCAACACTAGTGATTGGTTCTGACCCCTCATCATCTACTGGCATTGTTATTTCTTCTTTAGATCTGTTGTAAACTGTGTTTAGGCCACTTAGAGCAAGGGCGGTAGAATTGGTTATTGATCATGAAGATTTTGTCCTTGAACATTAGAGGGGTTGGGAGTGCCCCCAAAAGGTTAGCTCTCCGTCATTTACTGGTTTCTGTTCACTCGAATGTGGTATTTCTTTGAGAGACTTTGATGGCTAGGATTAAGGCCTAAGTCTTTCTTGGGAACTTACTTCCTGATTGGGTCTGTTGTTCGATTGATGTTGAAGGGCATGCGAGTGGCCTAATTTTAGCTTGGAATCCTTCCTTTTTTATTTTCGACCCTACTTCACCGGAGGTGGCATTCTACTAGCGGGTCGGAGCCGGGAACTTAATATTTCTCTTCATTTGTTTAACTATTATGGGCCAGTTGGTGATAAGCTGGGTTATTGGTCTGAGCTAGGGATAGTGGGATTTTAGACCTTGGGGCACTTATAGTAGCTAGAGACTTGAATTTTACACTTATTACTCGGGAATCATGGGGCTCAAGGGCTCGAGATTCCAGTAGTAATGACTGGTTCAAGAATATGGTGGATTCCCATCACCTTATTGACATTGTTCCTTCTCCATTTTTACCTACTTGGTGGAATAGCAGAAAGGGATTGGATGTTGTTGCAAAAAGTCTTGATCGATTCCTGGTTCAAGAATCACTTTACTCTGGGCTTGATTTATGCAATTCTTGGGTGGAGAATGTCCACATTTAAGATCATATGCCGATTATTCTGAAATTGGGAGTTGATGGTGATCGTATCAATTACCCTTTTGAATATTGTCTGATTTGGTCGGAGGATGTCTCCTTCGTTCATCTAGTTACTCAGCACTAGGATCATTTTTCTAATTCTTGCCATGGTTCGTCTATGTAAAGGCTTCCTTCTTTTCTCCAGTCATTAAAAGCGCTGGTCTCACCTTGGATTCTCAAAAAAAAGTTGGTGCTCGTTTTTAACTTAGTCGGATTGATTTTGAATTAAACATTCTTTACTATGCCCCCCTGGGTATTTCTAAGTTGGATCAGATTCTATCATTAGAAGCTGAAAAATATATCATACTTTCTCATGAAGAGGAACTCTGGAGGCTCAAAAGTCAGGTTTTGTGGTTATCTAGTGGGGACAACAACACAAAATTTTTCCATTCATATGTGGCTCAGAGACAATTAAAAAAAGCTATTTGGGAGATTCAGAATGACCAAGGAATTATGTTATCCACTCAGTGGGAGATCAAGCTAGAGGCCATTTCATATTATTCCAAATTGTTTACCAGGTCACAGGTAAACAATCTTGAAGCACAGTTTAAGATACCTTCGTTTATGCCAAGGTTATTTTCTAAGGAGGAAACAACTTTTATTGGGAGCTCAGTTACTATTTCTGAAATTGAAGGCATTTTCAAAGACATGGCTAAGGATAAAAGTTTTGGACCAGATGGCTGGTCCAGTGAATTTGTCCTCCAATTTTTTGAATTTCTTGGTCCTGAGTTGGTGAAACTAATTGATGAAGCTCGGTGCAATGACAAAGTTTTGGGTAGAGTTAATGCTATGTTCCTAGCTCTAATCCCCAAAATATCTAATGCTGAGTCTTTTCAAGATTATAGACCAATCTCACTTTGTAATTTAATTTACAAAGTCATTTCAAAAACTATTGCAAATTGGATCAAGCAAGGGTTGTCAAGAGGGATTTCTAAGGAACAATTCGATTTTCTGCATGAGAGACTGATCTTTGATGCAGTTGGGGTTGACTAGGAGGCTCTACATTCAGCAAATTCTAAGGGTCAGCAGGCGAGTGTTCTGAAATTGGATTTGGTTAAAGCATATGACATGGTTGATTGGTCATTCCTCAGGCTGCTACTTCTAAATTTTGGTTTGGATTACATGACTACTCAGTGGATTATGGGGTGTGTCATGTCACATACCCCAATTTTGTAAAAATCATGTAATTGTTTTATCATATTCCTGAGACATTATGTTAAATTTAATGCTAAGTAGGAATTGATGACTCAGCAGAGTCACTAGAAATGGAATGTAATTCAGAATATTTTATTATTAATAAATAAATTGTGGAGACAACAGCATGGGAGAGCTGTTAAAAAGAGGTTACTGGTCAAACTGGTGGATGGAACTAGGTGGAAAGGCAAAAGACAAGTGGCAACATCCTCAAACACTTCCTAAGTTGCAGGTGGCAACTTCCCTATATTTGGGGTCATGATTCCCCAAGAAAGTGGAATCAGAGCAGGTGGCTCATTAATGACAGTTAACCCATCAAAGACCTAGGCAATCTTTAAAAAAAAACTCAATGAACAGAGCTGGGGGTTCGAATTTTTCCAGAGAGAATACATTCAGGTGAATGTTATTCAGAAAATTCATTGAGGAAGAGGGAAATACAGTAAGGAAGTTGTTTGAGAGGAATGCTGCAGTAACTTGGTTCCATTATAGCTGTTTGGGATGAGAGAATTTACTTGTTGCACCTAGTTCCAGCCAAGGAGACCAGAGAAAGCTCGGGGGTCCTAAGAAGTTGTTGTCTGAGCACTCTCCAGGAGTTGGTAGGGAGGAACTGCCTCCCATTGCTGTTGTTGTCCACAGCTTAAACAGGTTCTGCTATTTATTTCCTTATGTTATTAAGTATGAATGAATGTATTAGGTGTTTATTTTTATATGTATGAGGAGCAATTAGTTTAGTAAAGCTAATATCTCAGAATATCAGTAGTAAGATTGTTAAGAGTTACTGCGTTTTCTGTATCTTTAGTATGAAGTAATTTATTAGAAAAGTTAGTATTTCAGAATAGCAGAAGTTAAATTTGGTAGAGCTACTGTGTTTATCAGCATCCGTAGTAAGAAGTAATTATTACTAATCAGGTATCTATACTGTATTCAATATAATAGTAACACTTAAGCAGTAATTTATTATTACATTTACAACCTAGTAACTACCATTAAAGAATAGATAGGTAAGGATTATGTATAAAATAATTTTACTTTGTTTACTACAAAATTTAATAAACAATCATAGAAAACAATAGTAAACTTTTAACAATAAAAATTACAGTATTTATACCCTGATAAGTAACATTGCAGAAGAATTGTAGCCACAGTTAGGTTATCTTTATCAATGCATAAACCCTAGTTAAAAGTTATCCAGTCATAACCTATCAATTAAATCAATGTGCAAAAACCCTAACAGAAGTTTATCACATAGCATATATCAACAGTTTAAATAACCTAGTTATTAATTTAAAACAGTAGGGTTAACATAACAGTATTCTAGCTCATTGTCGAGCTTAAACATCATATTAACATCTTTCACTTGGCTCTCAAATTACCAACAGAGTCATAACTACAATAATAGAACAAGCATTTAAACAAAACCTCAACTGTCAAACTCGGGTAGAACCCTAACAGACCATCTTGTACAAGCAAAACTAATGCTAAATAGTTAAGACAATATTTTCACCTACAGCCGTGTCACAACTTCATAGTATAAGTGGTTTAAAAACTTAAACTTACTTACAACTGTACATAGCATTAGAACTAAAAACGCATGCGATAAATAAGCCCATTATACAGGAAAAACTTCATAATAAGTCAAATTCCAAAACCCTGGGTGATAACCCTGAACTATTTAAGAGTGCAGTAACGAAAATAAAACAAAGGAACGAGGTCGTAACCTCATCTACAAATAGGTTACAGTCTTTGTTATCTTTCTATCTATACAATAATTCTTCTTCAGAAAAACCCTAAATACCAAAAGAAGGTGAATAATGACAACATTAACCGAATCCATAACATCATTACACAATGTAGGGTTAAACCTGATAAGAGTCCACTTAACATATAGCTGGAAGACTGTTTAGAACTGGAGTTATCTCAGAGCCGCACTACTCAAAGGCAAAACCCTAACCATCCTAAAAAAACCAGCAAGGAGGAAACGCCATGGTGAAAACCAGGCTTACCGGGGAAAACAACCAACTGCCGAAGCTCGTGCTATCCATGCTGCAAGTGGAGCCAGGACCTGCAAACGATAGAATAGTATCAGTTACCAATTTTTATTTTTTTTAAAACAAATTCTTTTAACTGAAACACGAAGGAGAAATACAGTAGCTTACCAGCGTCTGAAGGAGGCTGCAAACACAGTGAATGGCCTGATAACCACGAACACAATTAGTGTAAAACCCCACCTTTGCCACTGAATGAACAAGCTGGCAGAAGCAAAGGGTCATCTTCCACGATGGAAGCCTTGACAAACACCAAGTCAAAATATACACTCATGCCATGACAGGGTTGGTAATGGTAGCAAAGGTAAACCCTAGGTGTTTAATAAAATTATAGTTGCCAACAACAAGGTATAAAGGCTCCCAAACGATACAATGGACAAGCACGAAGAATTGTAGCAGCATGGAAGCTGCTACCACCAGTGCCTCAGCAAAGCTTGGACAGGAGGGTTCACAGAACGTCCGAGCCCGAAGGCAAAGGGAAAACTGACAAGTAGGGTTTAGTCAACAATTTAATATCACCAATGCGTGGCCCTGAAGAAACCACGTAGCTGTTTAATAATTTCCATGCAGTGGGTCGACGTGCTATAGTCTTAACGAGATTTTTCCATTATTTGTTTTCCAAACAAAATCATAGTTGAATATCCATTGTAACCGCAATACCATAATTTCCCTGCCATCATATCCATGTTAGAACAATTCTTGGAACTTTGTATAAAGAAAATTTACACCTTGCCCTATATTCATTAAAACTATGCATTGTCAATAGCATTCGAAATTAAGTCTTAGAGTCTATTTAGACATAGAGAGTTTGATAATTAATATAAAAATTATAAGGAGGTAGGCTCCAAATGAGTTTTATGTTGTTTGTTAAACCTACCACTATATTGCCATTCACCCTATTTTCTCATATGAAAAGACATAGATTATTTCTTTAAGCATGTAAGACAATGTAATGATATTAGGATTTAGCTGCTACAATTCCGCTACTAATTGTCGTTTGTTATAGTTTTGCACAGATGGTATAAGACTTGTCATTCCTTCATTATGTGACTTTAACTGGTGGAATTCAAGCTATACAACTCACAAAAATTGGACTAAGGATACCCTAGTCCTTGCTACTTCTAGTTACAATATAATAAGAATCTCTTAATAGTCTCAGGCTCCTAGTGATATATATATAAAAAAGTAGACTTTTCGTATCCTTAATACCCAACGAGTTTAATCAATTATGATAATTGAGAACCATTTATATAAGTACTTATAGATTTTATTCAAGTGACATTTATGGAAACAAAAGTAGTTTTTCAATCAATGCAAACCCTTAAATTAATAATAGGAGACATGTATTCGACACGTAATCCTTGAAATTGCTGAAGATAAGAAAAGTATAAACATAGTGATATTACTAACTCCCAATCCTTTGCAATCAAAGTGTAAACCAAAACATATTCTGAATTTCAACTTGGCATGATGCAGAAAGAGTTCTACCTTTAAAAGCTTGATAAACCTGGTTAGCATGCTTATACTTCTACTGAATGTTTTGGTACAGCAATTGGATTTAAAATACTTTAAAGATTTAATTGTAGCGACCCGCACATTACCTGTATTTCTGTAAGAGAAAGAAACATGTTGCATTAGCTCGGAAGCTAAGTAATCCCAGTCTGACATGGCAATTCCCCCTTGTGGTTGAAGAACAGAAAACAATCAGCAACGGTAAAGCAACTCATATCAAAATTTAAGTACAATAAAAGACCTTTCAGACATAATTATGATCACTTAAGCTAATCAAACAGTTAAATGAATGCATTTAATAATATTACATGCTATTTTAAAAATTTTAAATTTTGCAGAATTTTTGGGTTTTGACATGTGGTATCAGAGCATGGTTCAAATACTAGGCCTTGATGTGGCCCAACTAGTTTCCGCAGGACGGTAAAAAAATAAAAAGAAAAATATATGTATATATGTATAATGTACTAACTTGTATTTTTGTTTCATGTAAAAGAGCATATTTTCTGAAACTAACAGGCAGGTATGGAGAAGCTAGGAGAATATGCTGAGGAGGAATCTCCAAACACTGAGACAAGACAGATGTCTAGAGAACATGTGATAGAGGAGGTGACTGCTCACTCTTCAGAGCTGATGCAGACTATACAGGGTTTAAAGACTGAGATAGAATCAGTCAAGAAGGATAATGAAAGGATTCTGAAAAATCAAGAGCAGTTAAATCAAATTTTGATGGAAAAATTTCAGACTGAAGGGAGAAGCAAAAGATCTGAATCTGAAGAAGCTATCCATCAAAAAGGGTCTAAAAAGATGAAACTAGCTAAATCGGACAGCAGTTCATCATATGAAGGAAGAAGGGAACAACAAAGCTATCACACTACTAGTGACAGTAGTGAGGCTGAGTTGTATAACAGAAAGAAAAATTACAGGCCTTGTGAAGAGATTTATGGGGAGTTCAAGAAAATAAAACCCCCAACTTTCAATGGAGAAACTAAAACAGGAGAAGAGGCAGAATCCTGGTTATCCGGGATGAGAAAATATTTTCAGATATACAACTATTCAAATCAACTGAAGGCAAGAATGGCCATCTATAACCTTTCTGGAAAGGTAGATATATGGTGGCAAGATTTGAAAAGGGTCAAGGGGATCAAAGAAAAAGAGGTCAATTGGAGTACCTTTAAAAGGTACTTCAAAAAGAAATTTCTGTCCGAACAATACTATGAAGAAAGGGCCAAGGAATTTTATTAGTTAAAGCTAGGATCTATGACGATGAAGGACTTAAACATTAAGTTCTTAAGTCTGTTAAGATATGTGCCGTATTTTGTTGAAGAGAGACCTAAAGTACAGCGGTTTCTCAGCTGCCTGCCATATCATATAAAAGACAGAATCGAATATGATAACCCCAAAACTCTGGAAGAAGCTATGCGAAAGGCTGATTTCTGTTCTGAACAGAACAAAAAGAAAGAAGGAATAGCCCACTGGAAGGCTAAAAAGAACAGTAATCAGCCTGAGTTCAGGAAAAAGGAGTTTGTACCCCAGAAAAATTTCAGAAATGACAAGAACATAAACCATTCTAATGGTAAGAACTTCTAGGGAAGCAAAAATGGTGCTTCTAATCATTTTAATAACTTCAAGGGCAGCAAGGAGGCTTCTAACAATCATGGAAATTTCACTAAGAATTTCGAATGGAAGGAGCTTGTTAAGTGCTGGGAATGCAATGGCCCACATTATGCTTCAATTTGCCCGAATCGAAAGAAACCAAACAACAATATTCATACCATACAAGATGAAATGACTGTCGGAGATTTTGCAAGGACTATGCCCCGAATCAATGCAGCGTTGGAGAACCGCCAAGCTGATTTTCAAACTTCCATGGTGGAAGTAGGAGGTATGGTTAACAAAACCCCTGTAACTATTTTAATAGATCTGGGTGCTAGCCTTAGTTATATTTCACCGCAGATAGTAGAAAAGTGTAATCTGACTGTTGAAAGGTTTGATAACTCTTGGTTAGTACAACTAGCCACTGGGGCAAAAAGGAAGGTGAACTGTTATGTTAAGGAATGTGCCTTAGATATGAATGATTTTAAGACTACTGTTAAATTAAATGTTTTACCACTTGGCTCGTATGACATACTTATTGGTATGGACTGGTTAGAACAGCATAAGGTAGTTTTAAACTATTTTGATAAAACCTTCACGTGTGTGAATAATAATGAACAGCCTGTAACGGTTAAGGGTATTCCTAGGAAAACTGTAGTCAGGCAGATTTCTGCCTTACAACTTAAAAGAGCAGTCCGAAAAGGGTGCAAAGCCTATGCTGTAACTATTACAGATGAGGCAGTTAAGCCTGAAATAAATAAGATAAAAATAGAGGATATTCCTGTAGTAAACGAATTTACTGATGTTTTTTCGGAGGAAATTCCAGGATTACCTCCCAAGAGGGAACTGGATTTCACAATTGAGCTGGTACCAGGTGCTGTACCCAGTTCCAAGGCACCGTATCGTATGAATATTCTGGAGCTTAATGAATTAAAATCACAGTTAAAGGAATTAATAGATAAGAAATACATTCGACCTAGTGTGTCTCCTTGTGGAGCACCAGTAATCTTTGTTAAAAAGAAGGATGGAACTATGCGACTTTGCATAGATTACCGTCAACTCAATAAGATGACAATTAAAAACAGATATCCATTGCCTCGCATAGATGATCTGTTTGATCAACTACGTCGACCTACGGTGTTCTCTAAGATAGACCTGAGATCAGGCTATAATTAGGTGAGAATTAAAGAAGATGACATATTCAAGACAGCTTTCAGAACGAGGTATGGACATTACGAATTTGTCATAATGCCATTTGGGCTTACTAATGCCCCAGCTGTCTTTATGTGTCTAATGAATAACTTAATGCATAAATACTTGGATAAATTTGTTGTCGTATTCATCGATGACATTTCAATTTATTCTAAAAACGAAGAGGAACATAAAGAACATTTACGGATAGTCTTACAAGAACTGCGAGAGCAGCAGCTCTTTGCGAAGTTCAGTAAGTGTGATTTCTTCAGGGATGAAATCCAGTACTTAGGTCATGTAGTGACTAAGGAAGGAATTTCAGTTGATCCTGAAAAGATCCTGGCAATCGAAGACTAGCCACTACCAAAAGACGTAACAGATGTTAGGTCCTTCATGGGAATTACCGGTTATTACCGGAGATTCATAGAAGGCTTTTCAAAAATAGCCAACCCAATCACTTCCTTGCAAAAGAAGGGCAAGAAATTTGATTGGAACTTAAAATGTGAAGAAAGCTTTAAGAAATTGAATACTTTATTAACAACTGTGCCTATTCGAAGAATAGCGGATCCTAATAAGGATTTCGTGGTTTGCACCGATGCTTGTAATGATGGTCTAGGCGGAGTGCTGACTTAGGATGGGCATGTCATTGCCTATGAGTCCAGGAAGCTAAAGATTCATGAAAAGAATTATGCCACTTATGATTTAGAACTAGTTGTTGTTATTCATGCCTTAAAGATGTGGCGACACCACTTAATAGGTAGAAAGTTTACTTTAATGACTGATAATAAGGGTCTAAAATACCTTTTAGATCAGCCTAACTGAAATGCAAGGCAAGCAAAATGGTTGGCCTTCTTAAGTGAATACGATTTCGAAATTCAGCACATAAAAGGAAAGGAAAATAAGGTGGTTGATGCTTTGAGATGAAATGCAAATCTAAATTTTACAGTAGCTATCAGTACTTACATTTCTGATTTAAATGAATAGTTGACTGAAGGGATAAAATCAGATGAAATCTATCAAAAATTACAAGCTACAACTAAAGAAGAACCTACAGAAAGTTTAAAAAAGGGTTATAGCCTAAACAAAGATGGATTTTTATTGTTTAAGGACAGACCTTATGTGCCTAATGTATCTAAGGTTAAACTGTTAATTCTGGATGAAGTTCATAAAACCCCTTACTCAGGGCATCTAGGCTACCAGAAGACTATCACCATGTTGAGGAAAGATTATTTTTGGCCTAATATGAAATCTGAAGCAGCTGAGTATATAGCTAGATGTTTAGACTGTCAACAAGTGAAAATAGAACATCAACATCCAGCTGGGTTATTGCAACCTTTTCCTGTTCCTAGTTGGAAGTGGGAAATAATCAGCTTAGATTTCATTACTAGATTACCCGGAAATCAAAATTAGAATGATTCAATCATGGTGGTAGTAGATAAATTAAGTAAATCAGCACATTTTATTCCTATTAAAACAACTTACAAGGCTGCAAACATAGCTGATATATTTCTGAAGCAAATTTTTTGGTTACATGGTGTCCCAAAGGTTATTATTTCAGACAGGGATCCTAAATTCACAGGGAATTTCTAGAAATATTTGTTTAAGGGATTAAACACAACACTGAATTTCAGCACTTCTTTCCATCCTCAGACGGACGGAAAGACTCAAAGAGTTAATCAGGTATTGGAAGATCTGCTAAGAATGTATGTTAAGGATCAACCAGGTAAGTGGGAGGATTATTTACATTTAGCAGAATTTGCATACAATAACAACTATCAATCATCAGCTAAGTTCAGTCCTTTTGAAATTCTGTATGGGCGTAAATGTAACACTCCTATCTCTTGGAATAATCCAGTAGATAGATTAGTGTTAGGACCTGAATTATTAAAAGAAATGGAACAGATTGTGAAACAAGTGCAGGAGAATTTGAAGATTCCCCAGGATCGGCAAAAGAGCCAAACAGATTTGAAAAGAACTCCTAAAGAGTTCCAGGTGGGTGAACATGTGTTCATAAAGGTAAGACCAAAGAAGAGCTCCCTAAGATTGGGGAGTTGTACAAAATTAGCGCCACATTACTGTGGTCCGTTTGAAATTTTATCTAGAATTGGTCAAGTTGCTTATCAGCTAGCATTACCACCTAATTTAAAAGTGTACAATGTTTTTCATATTTCTGTTCTGAAAAAGTATGTTCATGATGCTATTCATGTGATTGATTGGAACGTTGTACAGGTAGAACCAGAAGGGGAAGTTCTGGTGGAACCGGATTGTATCCTCGGGAGGAGGGAAATTACTCTGCGGAACCATACAATTGGACAGCTGAAGGTGCAATGGAAGCACCTTAATCCTGAAGAAGCTACCTGGGAACTGGAAAGTAAGATCCGGGAAGCATACCCAAATTTGTTCCAGAAGGTTGCAGAGGATGAGGAATAAGTAACATCGAGGACGATGTTACATTTTAAGGGGGTATGTATGTCACATACCCCAATTTTGTAAAAATCATGTAATTGTTTTATTATATTCCTGAGACATTATGTTAAATTTAATGCTAAGTAGGAATTGATGACTCAGCAGAGTCACTAGAAATGGAATGTAATTTAGAATATTTTATTATTAATAAATAAATTGTGGAGACAACAGCATGGGAGAGCTGTTAAAAAGAGGTTACTGGTCAAACTGGTGGATGGAACTAGGTGGAAAGGCAAAAGACAAGTGGAAACATCCTCAAACACTTCCTAAGTTGCAGGTGGCAACTTCCCTATATTTGGGGTCATGATTCCCCAAGAAAGTGGAATCAGAGCAGGTGGCTCATTAATGACAGTTAACCCATCAAAGACCTAGGCAATCTTTTAAAAAAAACTCAATGAATAGAGCTGGGGGTTCGAATTTTTCCAGAGAGAATACATTCAGGTGAATGTTATTCAGAAAATTCATTGAGGAAGAGGGAAATACAGTAAGGAAGTTGTTTGAGAGGAATGCTGCAGTAACTTGGTTCCATTATAGCTGTTTGGGATGAGAGAATTTACTTGTTGCACCTAGTTCCAGCCAAGGAGACCAGAGAAAGCTCGGGGGTCCTGAGAAGTTGTTGTCTGAGCACTCTCCAGGAGTTGGTAGGGAGGAACTGCCTCCCATTGTTGTTGTTGTCCACAGCTTAAATAGGTTCTGCTATTTATTTCCTTATGTTATTAAGTATGAATGAATGTATTAGGTGTTTATTTTTATATGTATGAGGAGCAATTAGTTTAGTAAAGCTAATATCTCAGAATATCAGTAGTAAGATTGTTAAGAGTTACTGCGTTTTTCGTATCTTTAGTATGAAGTAATTTATTAGAAAAGTTAGTATTTTAGAATAGCAGAAGTTAAATTTGGTAGAGCTACTGTGTTTATCAGCATCCCTAGTAAGAAGTAATTATTACTAATCAGGTATCTATACTGTATTCAATATAATAGTAACACTTAAGCAGTAATTTATTATTACATTTACAACCTAGTAACTACCATTAAAGAATAGATAGGTAAGGATTATGTATAAAATAATTTTACTTTGTTTACTATAAAATTTAATAAACAATCATATAAAACAATAGTAAACTTTTAACAATAAAAATTACAGTATTTATACCCTGATAAGTAACATTGCAGAAGAATGCAGTGCAGTAACGAAAATAAAACAAAGGAACGAGGTCGTAACCTCATCTACAAACAGGTTACAGTCTTTGTTATCTTTCTATCTATACAATAATTCTTCTTCAGAAAAACCCTAAATACCAAAAGAAGGTGAATAATGACAACATTAACCGAAGCCATAACATCATTACACAATGTAGGGTTAAACCTGATAAGAGTCCACTTAACATACAGCTGGAAGACTATTTAGAACTGGAGTTATCTCAGAGCCGCACTACTCAAAGGCAAAACCCTAACCATCCTAAAAAAACCAGCAAGGAGGAAACGCCATGGTGAAAACCAAGCTTACCGGGGAAAACAACCAACTGCCGAAGCTCGTGCTATCCATGCTGCAAGTGGAGCCAGGACCTGCAAACGATAGAATAGTATCAGTTACAATTTTTTATTTTTTTTAAAACAAATTCTTTTAACTGAAACACGAAGGAGAAATACAGTAGCTTACCAGCGTCTGAAGGAGGCTGCAAACACAGTGAATGGCCTGATAACCACGAACACAATAAGTGCAAAACCCCACCTTTTCCACTGAATGAACAAGATGGCAGAAGCAAAGGGTTATCTTCCACGATGGAAGCCTTGACAAACACGAAGTCAAAAGATACACTCACGCCATGACAGGGTCGGTAATGGTAGCAAAGGTAAACCCTAGGTGTTTAATAAACTTATAGTTGCCAACAGCAAGGTATAAAGGCTCCCAAATTATACAATGGACAAGCACAAAGAACTGTAGCAGCATGGAAGCTGCTACCACCAGGCCTCAGCGAAGCTTGGACAGGAGGGTTCACAAAGTGTCCGACCTCGAAGGCAAAGGGAAAAATGACAAGTAGGGTTTAGTCAACGATTTAATATCACCAATGCGTGGCCCTGGAGCAACCACGTAGCTGTTTAATAATTTCCATGCAGTGGGTCGACGTGCTATAGTCTTAACGAGATTTTTCCATTATTTTTTTTCCAAACAAAATCATAGTTGAATATCCATTGTAACCGCAATACCATAATTTCTGTGCCATCATATCCATGTTAGAACAATGCTTGGAACTTTGTATAAAGAAAATTTACACCTTGCCCTATATTCATTAAAACTATGCATTGTAAATAGCATTCGAAATTAAGTCTTAGAGTCTATTTAGACATAGAGAGTTTGATAATTAATATAGAAATTATAAGGAGGTAGGCTCCAAATGAGTTTTATGTTGTTTGTTAAACCTACCACTATATTGCCATTCACCCTATTTTCTCATATGACAAGACATAGATTATTTCTTTAAGCCTGTAAGACAATGTAATGCTATTAGGGTTTAGCTGCTACAATTCCACTACTAATTGCCGTTTATTATAGTTTTGCACAGATGGTATAAGACTTGTCATTCCTTCATTATGTGACTTTAACTGGTGGAATTCAAGCTATACAACTCACAAAAATTGGACTAAGGATACCCTAGTCCTTGCTACTTCTAGTTACATTATAATAAGAATCTCTTAATAGTCTTAGGCTCCTAGTGATATATATAAAAAAAAAAAATAGACTTTTGATATCCTTAATACCCAACGAGTTTAATCAATTATGATAATTGAGAACCATTTATATAAGTGCTTATAGATTTTATTCAAGTGACATTTATGGAAACAAAAGTAGTTTTTCAATCAATGCAAACCCTTAAATTAATAATAGGAGACATGTATTCGACAGGTAATCCTTGAAATTGCTGAAGATAAGAAAAGTATAAATATAGTGATATTACTAACTCCCAATCCTTTGCAATCAAAGTGTAAACCAAAACATATTCTAAATTTGAACTTGGCATGATGCAGAAAGAGTTCTACCTTTAAAAGCTTGATAAACCTGGTTAGCATGCTTATACTTCTACTGAATGTTTTGGTACATCAATTGGATTTAAAATACTTTAAAGATTTAATTGTAGCGACCTGCACATTACCTGTATATGTGTAAGAGAAAGAAACCTGTTGCATTAGCTGGGAAGCTAAGTAAGCCCAGTCTGACATGGCAATTCCCCCTTGTGGTTGAAGAACAGAAAACAATCAGCAACGGTAAAGAAACTCATATAAAAATTTAAGTACAATAAAAGACTTTTCAGACACAATTATGATCACTTAAGCTAATCAAACAGTTAAATGAATGCATTTAATAATATTACATGCTATTTTAAAAATTTTAAATTTTTTGGAATTTTTGGTTTTTGACATGTCACTTCTGCCAACTTTGTTGTGTTAATTAATGGTTGCTCAACCACTTTCTTCAAGGTTACCAGGGGACTCCGTCAGGGCTTCCCACTTTGTCCACTGTTATTTCTCTTATTCATTGAAGGGTTGAGCAAACTTGTTCTCCAAGCAAAGTCGAAAGGATTTATTAGAGGGATAAAAGTCTCAGCTCATCACTATGTAACTCATATGCTGTTTGTCGACGATGTGTTGTTGTTCGGCATTCGGCACATTAACGAGTGGTTGTATTTTAAGTCTATCATCGATATTTTCTGCTTGGATACAAGTATGTACACAAGTTTTCCCAAATCCGGTTCTTATTCTATTAATTACTTGGAGGCATTTCATGAGAAGATCAAGAACCTTATTCCTTTGGAGACTCGGGATCTAAAGATGGGTATTTTTACCTGGGGTATTTCCTCAAACCTAATGATTATCGCAGCATGGACTGGCATTGGTTGATCCAAAAGTTTGAATGCAGATTGGCCTCTTGGATTTTTCAGAAATTAACACTGGGTGGCAGGTTGATTTTATTGAACTCAGCCCTTCTGATCCTGTCGGTTTATTGGCTCACAATGGAAAATGTTCCTACTACTATTTTGCATTCACCGAGGAAGATTTCCTTTAAATTTCTGTGGAATTCCGGACCGGGGCATCATAATTTCCATCTGGTGTCTTGGGAATGTGTTTGTTCTCCTATGGAGAAGGGTGGATGGGGCATTGGAAATATTTTCTAGGTTGTTTATGTACTCCATTTGAAAAGCTTGTGGAGGGGTTTATTCGATACAGGTTTGTAGAGTAATGTGATCAGGGACAAATATCTAAAATGCACTTCGGTAAGCAACTGGATCAGAATTTTTTCTAGGAATCGCAGGCAGGATTCTTCGATTTGGTCTAGATTGGTTAAGTCCATCCCACTTCTTAAATGATGGCTGGCTTGGAGGGTTGGAAATGGTTTCCAAATCTGCGTGGGGACCGACCCAAGTGTGGGTACAACCCGTCAGGTTTCTATTCTGGTTCATACTTTGCATACACTTCAACAGAAAGGTATATATTTTCTAAACCTAGCTCATTCAAGTGATTATGGAGCAGTGGTGGGAAGTTATTGGATCACTGCGGATGCTCTTGATCTTTCTGAGTCAGATGCTAAGGCCTGGAACTGCTATATTTCTGAACTTACTCATGCTGGCATCGCCCTTTGTCCTGAGAATGATGAGTTAGATTGGTCCTTTCAAAATTCTACTAGCATGATTAAAACCAGTCTTGCTTATTTGTCTATTGTCGTTGATTCCATTTCCCCTGCTCATTTGTGGTGGCACACATCAGTTTCGCAGTGGGAGGTGCCGCTAAAAATCAGGTGCTTCTTGTGGATGGCTCTCCACAACTGCATCTTAACCGACAAGAATTACTGGCACAGAGGAGGCGTGGGAACTATTGCTTGTCCTTTCTGCTATGCTACATTTGAAATGGTGGACCATCTACTTTCTCAATGCTCGGTGACCCTTCATCCGTGGGATGAAATTTCATTTCATTCTCAGGTTGTAGGCCTATTGACCAAGGACTCATTGACAGAAAAATTCCATTATTGGCACAGGTATCAACGACATAACATTAGTTTTCTATCTCATTTTATTTGGGGTTTATGGAGGTATCGTTGCGCGATTTTACTTTGGGATACCTATTTTTCTATGGTGGGACCTGCCAATTTCATCTATAGTTTCACTACTAGTGCTTCATTGGGTCTATCAAAGACTAAGGCAATTTCCCCCCGGTTGCCTTCTATTCAAACACATTTACCAGTGGTCTATTTTGATGGAGCTAAACAAGGTGGTACATGTGGTGCTAGAGTTTTTATAATGACAAATTTGGGGCTGCAAATTGAGTTGAGTAGGGGTTGCGGTGTTGGCACTAATACTCGTGTTGGACTACTAGGCTATTGAGGAGCCTTGGTCATTGCCATGAGTAAAGAGATTCCTTCTTTTCAACTTATTGGGGATTCCTCTGCCATTATAAATTGGATTAGAGTCAAACATTGCCTTCAAATTCCTCTTCTATTTCTTTGGCAAAATCACATTAGGAAACTAATAGACAGTTTTGAGGTAGTTTACTTTGCTCATATCACTAGGAATTTTAATGAGAAAGCGGATTCCCTATCCAAAGCGGGTTTATCTCTGGATGATGGTTGGGCACACATTTGTGGTTTCCAGGATATTAATCTCATTGAAGACATTCGGATGAGGCGTTACTGATCCATTTTGTGGAGGCTGGAATAGTATTGTTGTTTACATTTTCTATTTTCTGAATTTTTAGTTTCTGTGATTTCCATCAGAATTATGAACTATTAGATTATTGGGCACTATGCCTATTGTATCGGGATCTTGACAGGTTCCCTTTATTGTTTTGACTATATTATTTGTCAGTATCGCATACTCCGGCAACATTGTGACTTCTTTGATACATCCTTTGAATAGGAAGAAGTTTTTTTACTTCTGTAAAAAAACAAAAAGTTTTAACTTCTAACACAATTTTCTCTATAAATTATTTTTTAACTTTTCATAAACTTTTAACAAATAAAACAAAATAAAAAAGTAAAAGTAAATAGGTTGGAACCATTGAGTTTGATGGACACCTATCCTCAATGCTTCTATAGGATATTAATAATAATGGCTATTTTCTTTATCCTCGTTACCCATAATGTATTTTTACCCAATTGTATTAAGTTATCT
This sequence comes from Larix kaempferi, assembly GCA_027924585.1. NCBI lineage: Eukaryota > Viridiplantae > Streptophyta > Pinopsida > Pinales > Pinaceae > Larix > Larix kaempferi. The sequence goes on from BSBM01000643.1 coordinate 5,284,323, forward strand.
AAAAACAATGGTATTATCGGTGGAGACCTATCCTCAATGTTTCTATAGGATATTATAATAATGGCTATTTTATTTATCCTCGTTACCCATAATGGATTTTTATCCAAATGTATTAGTGTATTAAGTTATTTTAAAAAATAATTGTTATTTTTTTTTATGACTCATAAAAATAGTAATAAAATAAAAATAATTTTTTAGGATATTAATAATGACTATTTTCTTTATCTTTTTAGTCATAATGGATTTTTATTCAAATGTATTAAGCTATTAAAAAAAATGGTATTATTTTTTTATGACCCATAAAAATATTAATAAAATAAGAGTCGCATACGGTAATGTTTGTAACAGAGCATGAAAATAGAGTATGCAAATGCATGCGTTGGAAAGTAAATTTTTGGAGGAGTTATCATTTGAAATTTCATCGATTTGCAATTACCCATGCAAAACTATGCAAGAGGGCTTCAACTATCATTACAGTAAAATGCCTCCATATGACCCATGCGTTCTAGATAAATGCTCATTGGCTCAATTTGAAGCACCAACAAAAAAACATTCTCTTGCATCTTGAAAAATATTTACAAAAGTAAACTACTCTATGAACAACATGCCTCTTTTGAATTGGGTTAATATAGCATATTGATTGCTTTGAATTGTACTTTTCATAATTCTCTCATTTTGCTGCTTGCTAAGAGAGGTGATCTTGAACTATTGTAGAAATGATTGACAAGGGCACAAAGGTATCCATTTGAGACAATTTGTGGAATCATTTCCCTATCCAAGTGCTAGATATAAACAATGGACATCTTAGACTTTATACTATGAAGTTGTCTCAATCTGCATTGAGGTCACGCGAACCCAATCAATACATAATTATTCTCCAAATGCACCAAGGATACCGATAAAATAAATATCATATCCCCAACTCAAATACATGTAGCTTCATTCTCAGATAGGGTGGAAAAACTTGGTCAAGTTGAAAGGAAGTGAATAAAACTCTTCACTTCTAGGCTCATATTTAAATGTATGGAACTTATCCCACCAATGCTAACCTTTGTCTTTCCTTGTTGTGGCCTTCCCCATATGTAGAGTGCTATCCAAAAACAATGCTACCATGGAATCAACTAATGGTGGTGATGAAAAAATCACATTGATATGTCATTGAACTATGAAAAAAGCTATTAAAATATAGCACATGTTAAAAATTAAAACATTACAAATTTTATGAATGAATGGAATGTTGCCACAACAAAATGCTATAGCAATTGGATATGTCTCACATTAATCTAGGTTTACTTATTTATGGTGGTTATGTTCTTGAATCATGGTCATGTTGCATTATGATTTTGTAAAGGGTTAGGTCATGTTGTGACAATCCTAAAGGGTTATGTTGGATTGCAACATCCCTCAATGAAACATTGTGATTTTAAATGTACTTTACTATGTTGATCATGGTTCTTTGTGGTTGAACACATTGAAATATGGTTGTCCATGATTGAGTATGGCTCACCAGATTTAACAATGGTTTACGATTTTGGGAAAACATTCATTATTCTTGACTATGCTTGGTGAAGTTTGATCATGGTTGATAAATTTTGGCAATGGTTGACTACCATTAACCATGTTTGACCATGGTTAACTACTTGACTGCTTCAACCAAATGTCACATTATGGCAAAAATTATATTTGATAGAAATATTATATGACATTCTAACATTGAGAAGCTTACTTCTATATTATATCATAGTGCGACACAAAAGGCTGATAATATTTTTATGCCACATGCATATTATTATTGACTATCTTTTGCTATGGTTGACCATGGTTGACCATGTTTTCCTATGGTTAACAATGGTTGGCCAATGTTTATATCCTGGTTGATGACAATTCAACATGTTTGACTATGTTTGACTGTGGTTGAGCATGATTAGAATGATTATGTTTTACATGGTTGATTATACTTGACCATGTAGGACTATAGTTAACCATGGTTGAATATGGTTGACATTACAACATCAATATGTTTAGTTCAATATCATTTCACATATCACATTGTAGTTGATGATGGTATTATGTCACATCACAACCATTCTAGTTTCACTTGTATTTTATGTTAGATTATAACATTGAGAGGATCAATTAAAAATAATGTAGCATTGCCACATTTAGAGGTAGATTGTAAAAAATGTCACATTATGCATGACAACAATATTATATTAGATTATAACATTAAACAGGTTGAATTCAATACTATATGACATTGCGACACTTAAAGGTTGAGAAATTGTTATCTCACATTGGTATGTTTAGCTTATTTGAGTTATGTCAAACTAGTACATTTGTAAATGGTATGTTAGATTCTGATGTTCATAAAGTGTTTTTACAATGTGATATGTTCCTTAATAATTATGTTATATCCAGATATTATGTTGCATTGTGATATTCCTCAAGTTTTATGTTATAAAATTTCGTTTTAACAAAAGGATAATTGTTATATGTCACATTTCAAGGGAGGATGTAGACTTCAATATTATGTTACAATGTGAGATTACCACCTTCATACTATGATTGACTTGCATGTTATAAGAGATTTAGATATTTAAAGGGGAACAATTGAACATGTACTTCAATATTATGATACGTTGTGAAATTAAGTCATTTGATGTGAAATAATATATAGATTTATGTTTGAGATTGATAATAATGTATATTTAAATGTTATGACATATAGCTCCACATTCTATAGTATTGATGTAAAAAGTAAGAGTTCTATGCCAAATTGTGAAAGTTAGAGAATCTCATAATTTTAAAAGAGTTATGTTTGAAGTTCATAATATAGTTTCTAAAATAAAATATATTCAATAATTATTAACATTAGAAAGAAAAAATAAGAGAACAAAGTAAGTGAAAGCACCAACATGAATAATTACAATGACATGATTAATGAAAACAATAATATGAAGAAATATAATAACATGAAAAGTGAAAACAATAACATGAAAGATGAAAAAAAAATGTAAAAAATAAATAACTAAATATGTGTACGTTTTTTTAAAAACTACAAAAAGAATATTCATTTCATAAAATTTGATAGCCTTTTTTAAAACCATCAACTTCATGTGTGTTTCATGTTATTTTCTTTTTTTCTTAAACATATGGTCATAAATAACTCTTTAACTAACATGTTTCTCACCTTCTAAATAACTCTTACCCAACCATCATAATTTCTTATTTCATTTATTTATACCTAGAATTTCATCATTAATTATGTCTCAATATTTATCATGAGTTAATATTTAAACATTTTTCAAAAAATCACATATACCCAATCTTTCTCTTCATAAATTTCAATTAAGTTATTCTCTAAAAAAATCACATATACCCAATCTTTTTCTTGCTACTTAAAGATTCGTAGTGGCTTAGTTTTAAAGTTTTAAAAAGTTTAAAGCATTCTTAATGATTGAGAATACTAAACTGTTTTTCATCACTTTAATTGTATTTATATTGTAAATTTGTAAATAAGAATAATATTATTTATATTATATTTTTATGCATTTTTCATCATTTTAATGGTTTATATTATTTTTATAAAACTTTCATAATATTTTAATATACTTATAATGTATATTGTTTTTTCTTGTTATATTAAATAGATTTAATAGTTAAATTTATTATTATTAACAGAAAGATATAACGTTCATAAAATTTTGGAATAATTAAAAAGACATTATATAAGATATTAAGACCTCATCACTTTGTTATAATGTTTCGTGCCTCTAAATTTAACTTCACCAAATTTTTTAACTTTAACATAATTTTCTTTATAAAATATTTTTTAACTTTTCGTAAACTTTTAACAAATAAAACAAAATAAAAAAATAAAAGTAAAATATTTCTGCACCTTGTTCCAACATATCATGTTACCATTGAGTTTGGTGGACACCTACCCCTCAATCTTTCGATAGGATATTAGTAATTTGGCTATTTTATTTATCCTTCTTAGCCATAATGGATTTTTATCCAAATGTATTAAGTTTTGTTTTTGTTTTTTTGGTTTTTATTTTAAATTTATAAAAATAATAATAAAATAAAAATAAATTTATAAGATATTAATAATGGTTATTTTATTTATTCTTCTTAGTCAATATTGATTTTAATTTAAATGTATTAAGTTATTTAAGAAAAATGGTATTATTTTTGTAATGTGTATAAAAATATTAATAAAAGAAGAACCCCCTGCAACAATGTCCATGATAGAGCATGAAAATAGAGTTTGCAAATGCAAGAGCTGAAAGCAAAGTTTTGGAGGAGTTATAATTTGCAATTGCATCCATTTGCAATTACCCATGCAAAACTCTGCAAGAGGGATTTAAGTATCATTATTGTAAAATGCCTCCATATAAACCCATGGGTACGAGATAAATGCAAATTGGCTCACTTTGAAACACCAACAACAAAAACATTATCTTGCATCTTCAAAATACTTACAAAATTAAACTACTCTATGGACAACATGCGTCTTTTGAATTGGGTCAAGATAGCATATTGACTACTTTGATATGTACTTTTTTCAATTCTCTCCTTTTGCTAGTTGCCAAGAGCAGTGATCTTGAACTATTCTAGAAATGATTGACAAGGGAACAGAGGTATCCATTTGAGAAAATTTGTGGAAGTAGTTCCATATCCAAGTGCTAGATATAAACTATGGGCATATTAGAATTTATACTATGAATTTGTTTCAATCTGCATTGAGGTTATCGAACCCAATGAATACATAATTATTCCGCAAATGCACCATGAATACTAATAAAACATAGATCATATCTCCACCTCAAATAAATATAGTTTCATCCTCAAACAGGGTGGAAAAACTTGTTTAGGTTGAAAAGAAGTGAATAAAAATCTTAAGTGCTCCTTTTTGAATGTATGGAACTTATCCCACCAATGCCAACCTCTGTCTTTCCTTGTATTTCCTTGTTCTAGCCTTCCCCATATATAGAGTGTTATCCAAAAACAAAGCTACCATTCCAACAACTAATGGGGGTGATGAGAAAATCACATTGATATGTCATTGAATTGTGAAAGAGCCATTAAAATATAGCACATGTTAAAAGCTAAAACATTACAAATTTCAAGAATGAATGGAATATTGCCACAACAAAATGATATCCAAAAATTCTCAATCTACACCCTGAGAGAAGTTGTAAGATGCCTAACCATTGTGCACGGGTGTGAACTGGACCATGACCAGAAGCAACCATAAATTCGTTGAACTACTGTGGTACCAATAAGAACATTAAAAGAGATAACCCCAAGATGAACTTCGTCCCGAAACTAGCTAGGTTGGAAAATTGTAGGAAATTGAGACGCCCACCAACTACTCATCAAGAAAACAAAAAATTCAGACAATACAAAACCCAAAGAATTGTTGTTTTACCCTACTATGTTGAAATTGCATTGTACAAACTAAGTGTCTGCCAATATGAGTAAATGTTTTACACATGCATCCATAATACATTATATCTAAGACACTAATTGACTGACTTTGTAGCTCGGCATAGGGGTTTTTTGTATACATACCTACATAACCAAAGAGGAGATAGTACAAGGCAACTACAATGGGTGGTGGAAGAGGATAAATCCAAGAATAACAACAATATCCCAGTTTGAGTTGATTATCACAGTGAATAGAGAAGAATGATCACCCTGCAACTTCCAACTTGTGTCAACCCGAAGTGACATTCTCACTGCAAATTCCCAAGATAATACACAAATTTCAGAGCTAATATTGGAAGAATTTGATCAAATTGCAACTAAGAGTGCTTCATTACAAACATCCCATCCAACAAAATCCCAACTCCTTGTGGAAAGGACCATTACATTCCATACACAACAATGATGTAATCTTCCAATTACCTGAACTCGTAGAGGTGGAAACAATGAATCCATTTTCTTACCTACTAACCTATACCATGACTGTAGACAAATGGATGAGAACGTGTGGAACTAACAAACCTTGAAACAAAAAATAATTTTCTAGAAAACTGTAAATTTAAAAATATAGTTGTCAATACCAGCCTTGGTTTATAGAAAAGTTAGAACCACAAATAACTATTAAAAATGTCAACGAGATAAAGCAAACAAAAAAAGAAGAAAGAATATCAACTCTATGTCAAGTAGCCACCTCAACAAGAGACACATGCTATTGCTATCATTGCAAAAGCTTGTTTTCGGTGCTCCTTATTGAAATCGATATGGATTCATTATCTTGCAGAATAATAAAGACCGTGTTGAGGCTTTGCATTGAAAGTACTATATGAAATGACTTAAGAAATAGTATGAACACTTCTTATAGGAAAGCATACCAGTAAGCACTACTAACTAGTCTAGAACGTCTTTGTTCGGCAAAGGAGTTGTGTCTTTTGAGGGGTATGCTTATATGCTTTGACTACAGTGAGAATATGGGCGTGTGCCCACACAATATCAACTGCAATTGCTGCACTTATGATGTCAAAATGCTCAAACAAAGGTTTATTTATTACATAAAAAGCAAAACAAGTGTAAGGAGAAAAACAATTACAATGTTCGACTTTAGCATAAACATTAGAAATCGAGCGCAATACAGAATCGACCAGTGTATCTGGTGGGCTAAACGGAGCAGGGGAGGCTTGGCCCTCCAAATCCACAACTACATTCTTGGGGTTAGGACTGGCAGTTGCCGACCTAGTAGTGACGAGAGGGCGCTTAATAAGAACCGTATATATTTCCACTCTCCTATCAAAGGCAGGGTGTCCATTTTTTTGGTTTAGCTCAGCCATTTTCATTGAAACCCACTTCCAGAAAGCCCAAAATCGCTCCCAGGCATTTATATAAACAATTCGCAGAGTTTTGACCTGCCCTTAACTGAAGATTTATCAATTTGGAAGCCTAAAATCTAGACAGAACACCATTTTCCTAGTTTTTCAGAGGGGAAATAAACTCATGAAACATTATGATACCGATAATATGTTACAGATAAAAAGAATCCGATGAAGCGCAATAGTGACCATGCGTACATAGAGACTGTTTCCATCGCCATTAAGTCATACTACAGAGAGCCAGTAGAGAGGTGACGTAGCTCAGGGCATGTGGCAAGTGAAATGCCCACATCAGTTCCAGAGGGTGACGTCGCCTCTTTCCATCCAATCAAAATTCAGAAATTAATAAAAATCAGAAAATAGAGTTTTGTTTTACAAAGTCGCCATTAAGATTAAAAAATTCAAAGCCTGGTATGGACAGATTAATCTCGTATGGCGATTCATATATGTAGAGGGTCCAGGGACATAACATTACAATGAACGTCTGGGAATGGCTGCGAGAGATGAACACCACGGTGGCAACCCCAGTACTGCAGTCAGTTGTCATGACGGACTTGCCCAATTCTAGGTACGCCTTGTGGGTGAAGCTCGCTTTTGTCTGATCGTATGCACTCGTGAAAGAAAATCCTAAGCAGTCCTCAGTGTTGGAATTTCATTGAAATCTTACCGGTCATATTATTATTTTTGTAGGTTTTGGGGTTAAATATTCTCTTTCACCGAACGTTTTGCTTAAATATGTACCAGTCAGCAACAAACTTTTAGTGTTGGAATTCAGGAGTCACTTAGAGTTACGAGACACCATTGTGGCTGGCAGTTCAGTCATCCAACATCCATACATATATTCCGGGGAAGAGGGAGGGATTCAGTTGGAAAAAAAAGTAGCATGCAATAAAAATTTCAATCATAACACTATGGTTTATACTTTCTTTCTACTCTCTATTTTATTAAAACATCATTTCCCACTTAATAACAAAATAATATGAGAAATCCCTTCCAAAAACATATAAAGAACACTTCATTGGATAATATTAAATACCTATTTAACATTTGTTGGCTCTTCATGTCACAATATCATGTGATGGAAAATGTCTTCTATTTGTTGACTTCTTGTGTTCTTTCATCAATGGAGATTAAGCAATAGTCTTTGAAAATCTTACCGTGGTCCAATTGTATAAAATCCTGTGTGCTTCCTACAGAGATAAACATACAAATATGTCTTTGTTTTATTCCTACATATGGAGAAATCTAACATGGATTCATTTTCTCATAGGATCTCAAACCTTAGATTCACATTCGAGTCAATTGAATCATCAACCAACAGTTA